>WOVY01014310.1:0-23918 GCA_013436015.1 Rhipicephalus annulatus
AAGTGGTGCAAGGTAGATTAGCGAGTGTGCCTGCTGTTCGTTTATTCCAGATTTTAGTGTACCGAACTTGTAGATTAGAAACGACTCGCGCATTTCCCGCTCATGATGTGAGCGGAAACCTGATTCCAGTACCGTTGCTTTAATATTGTCGAAAGAATGACCAGGTATTGCTAGATGTTTCGATAGAGGCAGATTTGGAAGGGTTTTGACATGCGACTTATGATTATTAAACCGAGTTCTAAACGGTGTTTCTGTATGGCCAATATATTGTAGATTACAGATATCGCATTCGAGCATGTATATACTACGTTGGAACTGTCACAATTTAAATTGCCCCTGATTGTTAACTGAAAGCCAGTGGATGAACTGGTGACAGTTTGCGTAGTTACCATGTGCGCACACACCCTGCACCGCGACTTCCTACAAGGAGCGCAGCCATTTTGTTTACGGGCAGGGAGCTTAGACGATGAAAGAATATCACGGAGGTTACGTGCACGTCTGTACACCACTCTCGGTGGCTCTGCGAATACATTTTTAAGGCGCTTGCTTTGAGTTAATATGTTATGGTGTCGCTTCAAAATCGCGGTGACGTTTGGAGCTGACGTTGAATGGGTGAGCACAAGGTTAACCTGGGATGTACACAACGCCTTGGGGTCAGCGTTGAGCAGGTCAGTTCGGTCTAGTTTGTCAGCACGTTTTATGGCGTCATCAATTATTCCCGTGGATATTTACGTTGAATGAGCGAACGTTTCAGATCCTGGCAATTCGAAAGGAAATCTTCGTGGCTAGAACATATTCTTTTAAACCTATGAGCTTGGCTGTACGGTATCCCTGTTTTGCAATGTCGGACGTGACTGCTATGGAAATGGAGGAGTTGATGCCTATCAGTCGGTTTGCGAAAGAGATTTGTGAAGAGCCGTCCTTCGCTAGCTGTGACGGTAACGTCAAGAAAGTTTATTGTTGTTGATGAATTATGGGTGTGAAAGTAATGGCGGGGTGGGCATTGTTGAAATTACTAATGAAGCTTAAGAGACTTGCTTCGCCATGTGGCCAAATCATGAAGATGTCATCGATGAAGCGTTTGTAGAAGCATGGCTTAAAGGTGAACTCTCCAAGAAGTTAGCTTCCAACAGGCCCATGAAGATATTGGCGTAGTTAGGACCTACTCTAGTGCCCATAGATGTCCCGTTTGTTTGAACGTAGTGCAAGTTATTAAATTCGAAGTTGTTTAGTTCTAAGATGAGCTTCATGAGAGTACCAATGGTTTCACCATCAACTGGCTTGTCAAAGCAAGAATCATCGTAAGCCTTGATGAGAGCGCAAATGCCATCGTTGTGTGGAATGTTTGTGTACAAGGACGAGACGTCAAGTGTTACCAGAAAGCTATCGTCAGGAACACTATGTCTAAAATGTCTTTCAAGAAGTGATTTGTGTCCTTTATAAATGACGAGAAAGTAGGTGGGATTCTGTTTATGAGGCTATCGACAAACATGGATAAGTATTCAGTTACTGTTCCTATGCCAGAGATGATAGGGCGTCCGGGGTTATTTCTTTATGTATCTTGGGCAGAAGATAAAATCTACCTGCAACAGGGCTGAGTGGGACGAGTGACCGGGCTATCGTTTTATCGATCTTTTCATTTTTACAAGTTGTGCGAGTGCGTCCTGCAATTCTACCTTGTAGTCGTTTGTAGGATCGGTAGGGAGTGTCTGTAGAAGTGTTTGATCTGAGAGCTGCCTCTCAGCTTCACTTATATAGTCACATTGATTAAGAATGACAATAGCGCCCACCTTTGTCTGCCGGCTTGATTATGATGTCAGGGTTATTTTGCTAGCTCTTCGAGTGCCCTTTTTTTCATTTTTTGATAGGTTATGTCGATGGGGAGCACGAGTTTTGTAAGAATCTATGACATCTTGTTGTACAGCCTTAAATTATAGGTCTAAGCACCTATCACGTTGCGGTGGTGGGGTCCAGTGTCTCTGCTGAGGCAGTAGCAGCCCGCTTCTGTGGTCACTAGAGTGATCGTAAAAATATTCTTTAAGGCGCATATTTCGGGCGAAGTTGTGAAGGTCCTTAATGAGCTGAAACTCATTGAACCCACCGTTTGCTGGACAAAAACTAAGGCCCTTCGATAAACAACCTATCTGCGCGACTGAAAGCTTTGCTGAAGAAAGATTGATTACATTGTCTGGCAATGCTCTTTTATCGGCTGGATTTGCTCGAATATCACGGCTTGAGGAGGGGAGCATGTTGTCACGCATGTATTTCTTTTGTTTCATTGCACTTAGTTTCGCAACCTTATTTGCTGGTAAGCTACCAATTGATCAGACTCCGGTGCAAGATATCTGCGAAAGCAGAATCCTTTCTTTCTGAAACAGTTGTTTAGCGCGTGATTTGTTATGGTCTATAACAATACGCGTCAAATTTAGTGAAGCACTTTGTAAGACTTGTTGCCATCTCGCCTTGTGGTGAGAAGACAGCTCGGAAGTAGCTGCGTTTAGTCGCAGTTGTAACCCTTTGGGCACTTTGGACGAAGTTAGGTATGTTGATAACGTTGACGCATGGAGCTCAGCGCGAATCCTTTTGTCTACTAGTTTTCTAGCTTGCAAAAATGTCTCAGAATGTGTACAAAAGGTAGCTTTACCAGTCAAGGTGCAGGAAGTCACTTGGACACTGGTGTCCCGGTCAGCATTTCTCCTCGATGGGTAGCGACGGCCAAGGTTCGGAGAAGTCTGCGTCGCACATTCGTTGACGACATAAGAAGTGTTCCGAGGGGAGCACATCGCGTCGGCATCACGTGAAGCGTTTATCAGTGGGGACTGGCTTGTAGAAATGCCCAATGTCCGTGTCGGGTACTGCGAAGTCTCACTGGACGTGAAGTCGCGCCATGGTGAGGATGCGGATTCTGGTGTGCTTGAAGCAAAGTTGGCGAAGATGGGCAGCAATAAGGGGCAACGCCTTCAAAACTGGGATGCAATCCATCAGCTGCCAACACACGAAAAGGAGGCAGCATTCATAAGCCGTGGTCCACGTAGAAAACTTTTCGCGACCGACGGCAGTAGTCTCGAAGTCGGTGGTTGAAGAAGCAGGCTTCCCTATTGCAGCGATGGATAAAATCGTGGTTGCGGCTACCACGGCGGTGGTTGATGCTTCGAGGAGGTATAAGTGTGGCGTAGACTCTAGTTATCTGAGGCAAGACTTTTGCGACTTGATCCAGCAGTAGCCGATACTGGGTGAAGGCGATATTCGCCTTCCCGAGCGCCATGTCGTTTGTCCCGACGTGGAGCACAGGGTTTTGGTAGTTGTGGGCACAAGGTCGAGAATTCCTTGTACATCGGTGATTCGTGCCCCGGGCTGTGAAATGAAGGCCGGGGTTCCTTCGCAGGATGGATTGAAGTGTTCATGGACGTACTTCATCTGCGAGTCGCCGATGACGACTATTGACGTTTCTGTTTCGGGGAATTTCCAGAAGATTGGTTTCGACGTAGTCGTTGCAGGAGCCATAGTGGTTTGAATAGACGTTGCGAGGAAGGAAGCTCACTGGCTCCGTAGTAACAACGGAAGCAAAAAGGCACGACTAACGAGGAAACACTTTTATTAATCACATACGTTTCGGCTGGTGGGCCAGCCTTCGTCAGTGTGACATTTAATGTAGCTTTCGTAGCCATTATATACACTTTTAAAATATTTTGGGACATGCGCAATAGCAATGAGAGGTGATTCGACATGATTATACAAGAAGGCAAAATACATTTAGTGTGAAGATGCAATTCGTAAAGCAACATGAACACAGTGGTCACCTCTTATCGTTTATAGCGACATCAGTACAAGTGAAAGAGATTTTAAATATAAATAAGGCGCATGGTGTGGAAAGCATTATGATAACCATGCGTGCAGATTGAAGCACATGAACGAGCGGTGTACATACTAAAGATAAACAGGTAAACAAGTTTGCTGAGCTGGGAACAAGGATGGTTCTGCCGAAAACAAAAATAAGAAGTAAAATAACAGAAATTGAACTAGAAATCTCGGAAGGGTATGAGACGCCTTAAGTGGTGCAAGGTAGATTAGCGAGTGTGCCTGCGTGTTCGTTTATTCCAGATTTTAGTGTACCGAACTTGTAGATTAGAAACGACTCGCGCATTTCCCGCTCATGATGTGAGCGGAAACCTGATTCCAGTACCGTTGCTTTAATATTGTCGAAAGAATGACCAGGTATTGCTAGATGTTTCGATAGAGGCAGATTTTGAAGGGTTTTGACATGCGACTTATGATTATTAAACCGAGTTCTAAACGGTGTTTCTGTATGGCCAATATATTGTAGATTACAGATATCGCATTCGAGCATGTATACTACGTTGGAACTGTCACAATTTAAATTGCCCCTGATTGTTAACTGAAAGCCAGTGGATGAACTGGTGACAGTTTGCGTAGTTACCATGTGCGCACACACCCTGCACCGCGACTTCCTACAAGGAGCGCAGCCATTTTGTTTACGGGCAGGGAGCTTAGACGATGAAAGAATATCACGGAGGTTACGTGCACGTCTGTACACCACTCTCGGTGGCTCTGCGAATACATTTTTAAGGCGCTTGCTTTGAGTTAATATGTTATGGTGTCGCTTCAAAATCGCGGTGACGTTTGGAGCTGACGTTGAATGGGTGAGCACAAGGTTAACCTGGGATGTACACAACGCCTTGGGGTCAGCGTTGAGCAGGTCAGTTCGGTCTAGTTTGTCAGCACGTTTTATGGCGTCATCAATTATTCCCCGTGGATATTTACGTTGAATGAGCGAACGTTTCAGATCCTGGCAATTCGAAAGGAAATCTTCGTGGCTAGAACATATTCTTTTAAACCTATGAGCTTGGCTGTACGGTATCCCTGTTTTGCAATGTCGGACGTGACTGCTATGGAAATGGAGGAGTTGATGCCTATCAGTCGGTTTGCGAAAGAGATTTGTGAAGAGCCGTCCTTCGCTAGCTGTGACGGTAACGTCAAGAAAGTTTATTGTTGTTGATGAGTAATTATGGGTGAAAGTAATGGCGGGGTGGGCATTGTTGAAATTACTAATGAAGCTTAAGAGACTTGCTTCGTCATGTGGCCAAATCATGAAGATGTCATCGATGAAGCGTTTGTAGAAGCATGCTTCAAAGGTGAACTCTCCAAGAAGTTAGCTTCCAACAGGCCCATGAAGATATTGGCGTAGTTAGGACCTACTCTAGTGCCCATAGATGTCCCGTTTGTTTGAACGTAGTGCAAGTTATTAAATTCGAAGTTGTTTAGTTCTAAGATGAGCTTCATGAGAGTACCAATGGTTTCACCATCAACTGGCTTGTCAAAGCAAGAATCATCGTAAGCCTTGATGAGAGCGCAAATGCCATCGTTGTGTGGAATGTTTGTGTACAAGGACGAGACGTCAAGTGTTACCAGAAAGCTATCGTCAGGAACACCTATGTCTAAAATGTCTTTCAAGAAGTGATTTGTGTCCTTTATAAATGACGAGAAAGTAGGTGGGATTCTGTTTATGAGGCTATCGACAAACATGGATAAGTATTCAGTTACTGTTCCTATGCCAGAGAATATAGGGCGTCCGGGGTTATTTTCTTTATGTATCTTGGGCAGAAGATAAAATCTACCTGCAACAGGGCTGAGTGGGACGAGTGACCGGGCTATCGTTTTATCGATCTTTTCATTTTTTACAAGTTGTGCGAGTGCGTCCTGCAATTCTACCTTGTAGTCGTTTGTAGGATCGGTATGGAGTGGTCTGTAGAAGTTTTGATCTGAGAGCTGCCTCTCAGCTTCACTTATATAGTCACATTGATTAAGAATGACAATAGCGCCACCTTTGTCTGCCGGCTTGATTATGATGTCAGGGTTATTTGCTAGCTCTTCGAGTGCCCTTTTTTCATTTTTTGATAGGTTATGTCGATGGGGAGCACGAGTTTTGTAAGAATCTATGACATCTTGTTGTACAGCCTTAATATATAGGTCTAAGCACCTATCACGTTGCGGTGGTGGGGTCCAGTGTCTCTGCTGAGGCAGTAGCAGCCCGCTTCTGTGGTCACTAGAGTGATCGTAAAAATATTCTTTAAGGCGCATATTTCGGGCGAAGTTGTGAAGGTCCTTAATGAGCTGAAACTCATTGAACCCACCGTTTGCTGGACAAAAACTAAGGCCCTTCGATAAACAACCTATCTGCGCGACTGAAAGCTTTGCTGAAGAAAGATTGATTACATTGTCTGGCAATGCTCTTTTATCGGCTGGATTTGCTCGAATATCACGGCTTGAGGAGGGGAGCATGTTGTCACGCATTATTTCTTTTGTTTCATTGCACTTAGTTTCGCAACCTTATTTTGCTGGTAAGCTACCAATTGATCAGACTCCGGTGCAGATATCTGCGAAAGCAGAATCCTTTCTTTCTGAAACAGTTGTTTAGCGCGTGATTTGTTATGGTCTATAACAATACGCGTCAAATTTCGTGAAGCACTTTGTAAGACTTGTTGCCATCCTCGCCTTGTGGTGAGAAGACAGCTCGGAAGTAGCTGCGTTTAGTCGCAGTTGTAACCCTTTGGGCACTTTGGACGAAGTTAGGTATGTTGATAACGTTGACGCATGGAGCTCAGCGCGAATCCTTTTGTCTACTAGTTTTCTAGCTTGCAAAAATGTCTCAGAATGTGTACAAAAGGTAGCTTTACCAGTCAAAGGTGCAGGAAGTCACTTGGACACTGTGTCCCGGTCAGCATTTCTCCTCGATGGGTAGCGACGGCCAAGGTTCGGAGAAGTCTGCGTCGCACATTCGTTGACGACATAAGAAGTGTTCCGAGGGGAGCACATCGCGTCGGCATCACGTGAAGCGTTTATCAGTGGGGACTGGCTTGTAGAAATGCCCAATGTCCGTGTCGGGTACTGCGAAGTCTCACTGGACGTGAAGTCGCGCCATGGTGAGGATGCGATTCTGGTGTGCTTGAAGCAAAGTTGGCGAAGATGGGCAGCAATAAGGGCAACGCCTTCAAAACTGGGATGCAATCCATCAGCTGCCAACACACGAAAAGGAGGCAGCCATTCAAAGCCGTGGTCCACGTAGAAAACTTTTCGCGACCGACGGCAGTAGTCTCGAAGTCGGTGGTTGAAGAAGCAGGCTTCCCTATTGCAGCGATGGATAAAATCGTGGTTGCGGCTACCACGGCGGTGGTTGATGCTTCGAGGAGGTATAAGTGTGGCGTAGACTCTAGTTATCTGAGGCAAGACTTTTGCGACTTGATCCAGCAGTAGCCGATACTGGGTGAAGGCGATATTCGCCTTCCCGAGCGCCATGTCGTTTGTCCCGACGTGGAGCACAAGGGTTTTGGTAGTTGTGGGCACAAGGTCGAGAATTCCTTGTACATCGGTGATTCGTGCCCCGGGCTGTGAAATGAAGGCCGGGGTTCCTTCGCAGGATGGATTGAAGTGTTCATGGACGTACTTCATCTGCGAGTCGCCGATGACGACTATTGACGTTTCTGTTTCGGGGAATTTCCAGAAGATTGGTTTCGACGTAGTCGTTGCAGGAGCCATAGTGGTTTGAATAGACGTTGCGAGGAAGGAAGCTACATTAAATGTCACACTGACGAAGGCTGGCCCACCAGCCGAAACGTATGTGATTAATAAAAGTGTTTCCTCGTTAGTCGTGCCTTTTTGCTTCCGTTGTTACTACGGAGCCAGTGAGCTTCCTTCCTCGCAACGTCTATTCAAACCACTATGGCTCCTGCAACGACTACGTCGAAACCAATCTTCTGGAAATTCCCCGAAACAGAAACGTCAATAGTCGTCATCGGCGACTCGCAGATGAAGTACGTCCATGAACACTTCAATCCATCCTGCGAAGAACCCCGGCCTTCATTTCACAGCCCGGGGCACGAATCACCGATGTACAAGGAATTCTCGACCTTGTGCCCACAACTACCAAAACCCTTGTGCTCCACGTCGGGACAAACGACATGGCGCTCGGGAAGGCGAATATCGCCTTCACCCAGTATCGGCTACTGCTGGATCAAGTCGCAAAAGTCTTGCCTCAGATAACTAGAGTCTACGCCACACTTATACCTCCTCGAAGCATCAACCACCGCCGTGGTAGCCGCAACCACGATTTTATCCATCGCTGCAATAGGGAAGCCTGCTTCTTCAACCACCGACTTCGAGACTACTGCCGTCGGTCGCGAAAAGTTTTCTACGTGGACCACGGCTTTGAATGGCTGCCTCCTTTTCGTGTGTTGGCAGCTGATGGATTGCATCCCAGTTTTGAAGGCGTTGCCCTTATTGCTGCCCATCTTCGCCAACTTTGCTTCAAGCACACCAGAATCGCATCCTCACCATGGCGCGACTTCACGTCCAGTGAGACTTCGCAGTACCCGACACGGACATTGGGCATTTCTACAAGCCAGTCCCCACTGATAAACGCTTCACGTGATGCCGACGCGATGTGCTCCCCTCGGAACACTTCTTATGTCGTCAACGAATGTGCGACGCAGACTTCTCCGAACCTTGGCCGTCGCTACCCATCGAGGAGAAATGCTGACCGGGACACAGTGTCCAAGTGACTTCCTGCACCTTTGACTGGTAAAGCTACCTTTTGTACACATTCTGAGACATTTTTGCAAGCTAGAAAACTAGTAGACAAAAGGATTCGCGCTGAGCTCCATGCGTCAACGTTATCAACATACCTAACTTCGTCCAAAGTGCCCAAAGGGTTACAACTGCGACTAAACGCAGCTACTTCCGAGCTGTCTTCTCACCACAAGGCGAGATGGCAACAAGTCTTACAAAGTGCTTCACTAAATTTGACGCGTATTGTTATAGACCATAACAAATCACGCGCTAAACAACTGTTTCAGAAAGAAAGGATTCTGCTTTCGCAGATATCTGCACCGGAGTCTGATCAATTGGTAGCTTACCAGCAAAATAAGGTTGCGAAACTAAGTGCAATGAAACAAAAGAAATACATGCGTGACAACATGCTCCCCTCCTCAAGCCGTGATATTCGAGCAAATCCAGCCGATAAAAGAGCATTGCCAGACAATGTAATCAATCTTTCTTCAGCAAAGCTTTCAGTCGCGCAGATAGGTTGTTTATCGAAGGGCCTTAGTTTTTGTCCAGCAAACGGTGGGTTCAATGAGTTTCAGCTCATTAAGGACCTTCACAACTTCGCCCGAAATATGCGCCTTAAAGAATATTTTTACGATCACTCTAGTGACCACAGAAGCGGGCTGCTACTGCCTCAGCAGAGACACTGGACCCCACCACCGCAACGTGATAGGTGCTTAGACCTATATATTAAGGCTGTACAACAAGATGTCATAGATTCTTACAAAACTCGTGCTCCCCATCGACATAACCTATCAAAAAATGAAAAAAGGGCACTCGAAGAGCTAGCAAATAACCCTGACATCATAATCAAGCCGGCAGACAAAGGTGGCGCTATTGTCATTCTTAATCAATGTGACTATATAAGTGAAGCTGAGAGGCAGCTCTCAGATCAAAACTTCTACAGACCACTCCCTACCGATCCTACAAACGACTACAAGGTAGAATTGCAGGACGCACTCGCACAACTTGTAAAAAATGAAAAGATCGATAAAACGATAGCCCGGTCACTCGTCCCACTCAGCCCTGTTGCAGGTAGATTTTATCTTCTGCCCAAGATACATAAAGAAAATAACCCCGGACGCCCTATATCTCTGGCATAGGAACAGTAACTGAATACTTATCCATGTTTGTCGATAGCCTCATAAACAGAATCCCACCTACTTTCTCGTCATTTATAAAGGACACAAATCACTTCTTGAAAGACATTTTAGACATAGGTGTTCCTGACGATAGCTTTCTGGTAACACTTGACGTCTCGTCCTTGTACACAAACATTCCACACAACGATGGCATTTGCGCTCTCATCAAGGCTTACGATGATTCTTGCTTTGACAAGCCAGTTGATGGTGAAACCATTGGTACTCTCATGAAGCTCATCTTAGAACTAAACAACTTCGAATTTAATAACTTGCACTACGTTCAAACAAACGGGACATCTATGGGCACTAGAGTAGGTCCTAACTACGCCAATATCTTCATGGGCCTGTTGGAAGCTAACTTCTTGGAGAGTTCACCTTTGAAGCCATGCTTCTACAAACGCTTCATCGATGACATCTTCATGATTTGGCCACATGACGAAGCAAGTCTCTTAAGCTTCATTAGTAATTTCAACAATGCCCACCCCGCCATTACTTTCACCCATAATTACTCATCAACAACAATAAACTTTCTTGACGTTACCGTCACAGCTAGCGAAGGACAGGCTCTTCACAAATCTCTTTCGCAAACCGACTGATAGGCATCAACTCTTCCATTTCCATAGCAGTCACGTCCGACATTGCAAAACAGGGATACCGTACAGCTAAGCTCATAGGTTTAAAAGAATATGTTCTAGCCACGAAGATTTCCTTTCGAAGTGCCAGGATCTGAAACGTTCGCTCATTCAACGTAAATAATCCACGGGAAATTGTTGATGACGCCATTAAAACGCGCTGACAAACTAAACCGAATTGACCTGCTCAACGCTGACCCCAAGGACGTTGTGTGCATCCCAGGTTAACCTTGTGCTCACCCATTTAACGTCAGCTCCAAACGTCACCGCGATTTTGAAGCGACACCATAACATATTAACTCAAATCAAGTGCCTTAAAATGTATTCGCAGAGCCACCGAGAGTCGTGTACAGACGTTCACGTAACCTCCGTGATATTCTTTCATCGTCTAAGCTCGCTGCCCGTAAACAAAATGGCTGCGCTCCTTGTGGAAGTCGCGGTGCAAGGGTGTGTGCGCACATGGTAACTACCGCAAACTGTCACCAGTTCATCCACTGGCTTTCAGTTAACAATCAAGGGGCAATCTAAATTGTGACAATTTCAACGTAGTATACATGCTCGAATGCGATATCTGTAATCTACAATATATTGGTCCATACAGAAACACCGTTTAGAACTCGGTTTAATAATCATAAGTCGCATGTCAAAACGCTTCCAATTCTGCCTCTATCGAAACATCTAGCAATACCTGGTCATTCTTTCGACAATATTAAAGCAACAGTACTGGAATCCGGTTTCCGCTCATATCATGGGCGGGAAATGCGCGAGTCGTTTCTAATCTACAAGTTCGGTACACTAAACTCTGGAATAAACGAACATGCAGGCACACTCGCTAATCTACCTTGCACCACTTAAGGTGTCTCATACGTTTCCGAGATTTCAAGTTCCTTTTCTGTTATTTCACTGCTTACTTTTGTTTTCGACAGAACCATCCTTGTTTCCTGCTTAACAAACTCAGTTTACCTGGTTATCTTTAGTATGTATACCGCTCTTTCATGCGCTTCAGTCTGCACGCATGGTTGTCATAATGCTTTCCTCACCATGCGCCATTTTTATATTTAAAATTTCTTTCACTCGCACTGATGTTGCTATAACGATAAGAGGTGACAACTGTGTCCATGTTACTTTACGCATTGCATCTTCACACTAAATGTATTTTGCCTTTTTGTATAATCATGTCGAATCACTTCTGATCGCTTTTGCGCATGTCCCAAAACATTTTAGAAATGTTTATAATGGCTACGAAAGCTGCTTTACAAGTCACACTGACGAAGGCTGGCCCACCAGCCAAAACGTATGTGATAAATAAAAGTGTTTCCTCGTCAGTCGTGATTTCTCGCTTCCGTTTTTACTACGGAGCCAGTGCGCTTCCTGCCTCGCTACGTCTATCCAAACCACCATGGCTCCTGCAACGACTACGTCAAAACCAATCTTCTGGTAATTCCCCGAAACAGAAACGTCAATAGTCGTCATCGGCGACTCGCAGATGAAGTACGTCCATGAACACTTCAATCCATCCTGCGAAGGAACCCCGGCCTTCATTTCACAGCCCGGGGCACGAATCACCGATGTACAAGGAATTCTCCCCTTTGTGCCCACAACTACCAAAACCCTTGTGCTCCACGTCGGGACAAACGACATGGCGCTCGGGAAGGCGAATATCGCCTTTACTCCAGTATCGGCTACTTGCTGGATCAAGTCGCAAAGTCTTGCCTCAGATAACTAGAGTCTACGCCACACTTATACCTCCTCGAAGCATCAACCACCGCCGTGGTAGCCGCAACCACGATTTTATCCATCGCTGCAATAGGGAAGCCTGCTTCTTCAACCACCGACTTCGAGACTACTGCCGTCGGTCGCGAAAAGTTTTCTACGTGGACCACGGCTTTGAATGGCTGCCTCCTTTTCGTGTGTTGGCAGCTGATGGATTGCATCCCAGTTTTGAAGGCGTTGCCCTTATTGCTGCCCATCTTCGCCAACTTTGCTTCAAGCACACCAGAATCGCATCCTCACCATGGCGCGACTTCACGTCCAGTGAGACTTCGCAGTACCCGACACGGACATTGGGCATTTCTACAAGCCAGTCCCCACTGATAAACGCTTCACGTGATGCCGACGCGATGTGCTCCCCTCGGAACACTTCTTATGTCGTCAACGAATGTGCGACGCAGACTTCTCCGAACCTTGGCCGTCGCTACCCATCGAGGAGAAATGCTGACCGGGACACAGTGTCCAAGTGACTTCCTGCACCTTTGACTGGTAAAGCTACCTTTTGTACACATTCTGAGACATTTTTGCAAGCTAGAAAACTAGTAGACAAAAGGATTCGCGCTGAGCTCCATGCGTCAACGTTATCAACATACCTAACTTCGTCCAAAGTGCCCAAAGGGTTACAACTGCGACTAAACGCAGCTACTTCCGAGCTGTCTTCTCACCACAAGGCGAGATGGCAACAAGTCTTACAAAGTGCTTCACTAAATTTGACGCGTATTGTTATAGACCATAACAAATCACGCGCTAAACAACTGTTTCAGAAAGAAAGGATTCTGCTTTCGCAGATATCTGCCCCGGAGTCTGATCAATTGGTAGCTTACCAGCAAAATAAGGTTGCGAAACTAAGTGCAATGAAACAAAAGAAATACATGCGTGACAACATGCTCCCCTCCTCAAGCCGTGATATTCGAGCAAATCCAGCCGATAAAAGAGCATTGCCAGACAATGTAATCAATCTTTCTTCAGCAAAGCTTTCAGTCGCGCAGATAGGTTGTTTATCGAAGGGCCTTAGTTTTTGTCCAGCAAACGGTGGGTTCAATGAGTTTCAGCTCATTAAGGACCTTCACAACTTCGCCCGAAATATGCGCCTTAAAGAATATTTTTACGATCACTCTAGTGACCACAGAAGCGGGCTGCTACTGCCTCAGCAGAGACACTGGACCCCACCACCGCAACGTGATAGGTGCTTAGACCTATATATTAAGGCTGTACAACAAGATGTCATAGATTCTTACAAAACTCGTGCTCCCCATCGACATAACCTATCAAAAAATGAAAAAAGGGCACTCGAAGAGCTAGCAAATAACCCTGACATCATAATCAAGCCGGCAGACAAAGGTGGCGCTATTGTCATTCTTAATCAATGTGACTATATAAGTGAAGCTGAGAGGCAGCTCTCAGATCAAAACTTCTACAGACCACTCCCTACCGATCCTACAAACGACTACAAGGTAGAATTGCAGGACGCACTCGCACAACTTGTAAAAAATGAAAAGATCGATAAAACGATAGCCCGGTCACTCGTCCCACTCAGCCCTGTTGCAGGTAGATTTTATCTTCTGCCCAAGATACATAAAGAAAATAACCCCGGACGCCCTATAATCTCTGGCATAGGAACAGTAACTGAATACTTATCCATGTTTGTCGATAGCCTCATAAACAGAATCCCACCTACTTTCTCGTCATTTATAAAGGACACAAATCACTTCTTGAAAGACATTTTAGACATAGGTGTTCCTGACGATAGCTTTCTGGTAACACTTGACGTCTCGTCCTTGTACACAAACATTCCACACAACGATGGCATTTGCGCTCTCATCAAGGCTTACGATGATTCTTGCTTTGACAAGCCAGTTGATGGTGAAACCATTGGTACTCTCATGAAGCTCATCTTAGAACTAAACAACTTCGAATTTAATAACTTGCACTACGTTCAAACAAACGGGACATCTATGGGCACTAGAGTAGGTCCTAACTACGCCAATATCTTCATGGGCCTGTTGGAAGCTAACTTCTTGGAGAGTTCACCTTTGAAGCCATGCTTCTACAAACGCTTCATCGATGACATCTTCATGATTTGGCCACATGACGAAGCAAGTCTCTTAAGCTTCATTAGTAATTTCAACAATGCCCACCCCGCCATTACTTTCACCCATAATTACTCATCAACAACAATAAACTTTCTTGACGTTACCGTCACAGCTAGCGAAGGACGGCTCTTCACAAATCTGTTTCGCAAACCGACTGATAGGCATCAACTCCTCCATTTCCATAGCAGTCACGTCCGACATTGCAAAACAGGGATACCGTACAGCCAAGCTCATAGGTTTAAAAGAATATGTTCTAGCCACGAAGATTTCCTTTCGAATTGCCAGGATCTGAAACGTTCGCTCATTCAACGTAAATATCCACGGGGAATAATTGATGACGCCATAAAACGTGCTGACAAACTAGACCGAACTGACCTGCTCAACGCTGACCCCAAGGCGTTGTGTACATCCCAGGTTAACCTTGTGCTCACCCATTCAACGTCAGCTCCAAACGTCACCGCGATTTTGAAGCGACACCATAACATATTAACTCAAAGCAAGCGCCTTAAAAATGTATTCGCAGAGCCACCGAGAGTGGTGTACAGACGTGCACGTAACCTCCGTGATATTCTTTCATCGTCTAAGCTCCCTGCCCGTAAACAAAATGGCTGCGCTCCTTGTAGGAAGTCGCGGTGCAGGGTGTGTGCGCACATGGTAACTACGCAAACTGTCACCAGTTCATCCACTGGCTTTCAGTTAACAATCAGGGGCAATTTAAATTGTGACAGTTCCAACGTAGTATACATGCTCGAATGCGATATCTGTAATCTACAATATATTGGCCATACAGAAACACCGTTTAGAACTCGGTTTAATAATCATAAGTCGCATGTCAAAACCCTTCCAAATCTGCCTCTATCGAAACATCTAGCAATACCTGGTCATTCTTTCGACAATATTAAAGCAACGGTACTGGAATCAGGTTTCCGCTCACATCATGAGCGGGAAATGCGCGAGTCGTTTCTAATCTACAAGTTCGGTACACTAAAATCTGGAATAAACGAACACGCAGGCACACTCGCTAATCTACCTTGCACCACTTAAGGCGTCTCATACCCTTCCGAGATTTCTAGTTCAATTTCTGTTATTTTACTTCTTATTTTTGTTTTCGGCAGAACCATCCTTGTTCCCAGCTCAGCAAACTTGTTTACCTGTTTATCTTTAGTATGTACACCGCTCGTTCATGTGCTTCAATCTGCACGCATGGTTATCATAATGCTTTCCACACCATGCGCCTTATTTATATTTAAAATCTCTTTCACTTGTACTGATGTCGCTATAACGATAAGAGGTGACCACTGTGTTCATGTTGCTTTACGAATTGCATCTTCACACTAAATGTATTTTGCCTTCTTGTATAATCATGTCGAATCACCTCTCATTGCTATTGCGCATGTCCCAAAATATTTTAAAAGTGTATATAATGGCTACGAAAGCTACATTAAATGTCACACTGACGAAGGCTGGCCCACCAGCCGAAACGTATGTGATTAATAAAAGTGTTTCCTCGTTAGTCGTGCCTTTTTGCTTCCGTTGTTACTACGGAGCCAGTGAGCTTCCTTCCTCGCAACGTCTATATATATATATATATATATATATATATATATATATATATATATATATATATATATATATATATATATATATGTATATATTGCCACCTGGTGTTCTGTGACAGCGAACAGTGAGTCAGTTATGTGCCAGTGAAACTCTTCATGTGAACAGTGAATGCCGTTTATTTTCGATTGCTGGGCCCAGGATGGATTTTCTCTCGTGCGCTACTTTTTTAATTGTTTGTTTATCTTGACTACTTTGACCCACTACTGTGCACACTTTTCTTGAGCATCGGGTCGATGCTCTCTTGGGGGGAGGAGTAACGCCACCTGGTGTTCTGCGCCACCGAACAGTGAGCCAGTTATGTGCCAGTGAACGAAGAAGACGAAGACGAGAGACCCGTGCCAGCGGAGACGTCCTTCTTTGTGTCTCAGATTTTACAGTCGCGTCTCTTTTTACGTTTCTTTGAGCTCCTAGCGCGTGACAATATAAATACATATATATATATATATATATATATAAACAATGAAGTGCTAACATAGGACCCGGAAGTAAAAGTTCAAAAAATCAAGCACGTGGGAAGGAGTAATGCCACCTAGTCCTTTACAAAACAATTTTTCTCACGTGCCTGATTTGCGCATGGCAAAGGCTTTGTGACAAGTTATATAATTTTTAAATTGAAGCTGCTAAAGCTCCCCAATCGCAATATTTATATATTATGACAGTTCCTTGTTGTGTAAACGTACTACAGCTGCGATCGTTTTGACAGCAACATTGGAGCACGTTGAGAAACACTTTACTGAAAGCTTTACTAGCAATATGCCAAGATGGTGGACTTAATGTACAGGTTTACTAACTAGGTCTGTTTATGATGTCTCCGCGAGCCTTAGACTGCCTTGGCTCATATGTATACGAAGGTTAATTCGAGCAAAACGTTCACTCAAGTGACTCGTAGAGCCGGCACGAGATTTCGAACAATTTAACCTTAGTAGGCGTTTCAAAGTTTGAAGATTTTTAATTCTATTAGCCTTTACAAATACTGCCTTATTTCTCTTACAGGTGTACGGCGCCTAGATATCGCTTCTAGGTTGATGACAGGACGTGAATGCAGTGTCTTTGTCAAAGTATGCCTTGCGTCCGTTCTTCCAGTGATAACCATTGTAAGTGAAACCCTAAACGTATACTCGAGATCCGCGTAATATTATCATGGGGGCGGCGTATACGTTTAATGATCCGCCACAGTGAACAGCCATGATTGAGCAGCCCCTAGCGTAAGCAATTAACACAGTCATCTTCATCAATTTTGGGGAGCCCCACGCTTGCTCATGTTCATGATGACCCGTAACATCACTTTCCCATGGCGGCAGCACCGTCACCGCGCTTGGTATAGGGGCGAAAAAATACGGTTTCGTTCCGGAAACATGCAAAAACGTTCCTTCTGAGAGAGGAGGTCAAAAAGGCAGTGTCCTTGGGTGTGATCTCAAAATTAACCTGAATGAGGAGTCGTAAAACTTTAGAGGAGCCATTGTAACGAGGTAGAAGCTTCTCTGATAAGCCAGCCTGGTGGTTCGGTGCCCAAAGAACAACCAGAGACAACGGCGGCTGGTGCATGTCTTGGTGCCGACTGTCATGATCGTCTCGTTGGCTCTCTTGCGAAAAGGTTTGCCGGTCATGGGCAAGGTGACGGGTGTCATGAGCTTAAGTGATGGCATTGCTGGCATACTCAGTAGACAATGAGACAAATGATAACACTGGGTGTCGGCCAAATGGCAGACAAAATGGCGATTAACCTGTGGTGTCCCGTCGTGCAGAGTTTACCGTAATGGTGACAAAGAGGGGTAATTTTAAAGATGGTACTTTGACGAAAGCATTTTGTTCTGTCTTTCTGTCTGCCTGTACGTTTGTCTGCTTGTCCGACGTAACAATACCCCAATGGCCTCCAACGATGCCCCAAACGACCGACCCGATCCGCAGCGCCCACCAATACCGCTCAAGTTTCAGCGTTCATACTTGCAATTGTATAATAAAGAACTGCAATAGTCAATCAAAAAAGCTATAATTGCGCATATCTGAGGCACCATAACATCAAGTCAGTATGCTGCATGTTTGTATTTAGTGTAGAGACAGCATACATAAGTATTTCTAAGGACTGTAGCGTTATCGCGCTGCGCTGACTATGCAACGCAATGCTCAAAAGGCAAGCGTTTCCAATCTGTTGCTAAGACAAAGCGATAGTGGCACCTGCCCGTCGCTTTGCGTTTTACTCCTTATTACCTCTTAAATGGGCACGGACACCTTCCTTCGTTTTCAGATAGCTGCCAGATAGCACTCGTGTCTAACGTGCCTTGGTGCGCTCGTTTACCTTCGCTACACGGATTGAGACACTCTAACGCACCGCCTCCAGAATAAAATTCACCAATTCTCGGGCATGACATAGAAAAACGTTTTGTTCACTCTCTCCAGACGCAAGACTATCGTCTTTCGACGACATTTGCAGTGAAACATGCAGATACGGGGCCAATGTTTTTACAATAAGTTATCCCGTGAAAAAGTACATTGAAAGCATCTGCGTCAGCGGTCGGTTCAGACACTCAGTATACCCATTAGTCTATAAATGATAAGCGGTAGTAAGCTTGTGCTCTGTGAAGCAGGCACGCAAGATCTCACCAAGAACAAATGAAAGGAATTACCTATCTGGATAGGTAAGCAGCTGGCACGGGCCGCCGTGATGAAGAATCACTTTATACAAGAGAAAGTCAGTGACGTTAGTAGAACGACACGTTGGCAGAGCTGACGTGAAGGTGCAGCGTGTGGCGTAACATGTGGTGACTGCAACTCATTTACTCCCGAAGTGAACTTTGCGAATGGGCCCAGCATGTGAAGGCCAACACAAGAATGCTATGTCTATGGGATGTAGGAGGCCGGACGGTGGCGCAGAGGGGCACTTGTAGCGTCGGCAGTGGTCGCAAACAGTGACGTAGCAAACATCAGGATAATACAGGCCGGTACATAGATGAGGGAGTAGCACAAGATATTGTTCGCAGCCATCGCTGTTGAAGCTGTGACAGTTCTGAATGTTATCACACAAGTCAAACTGGCGAATTGTAGGGTCTGATAAATCGGAGGCTAGATGGTCAATGACGGAAAGTAACGATGGGTACAATCGTTGTTTCGTGGATATGTCAGCCAAATCGTGGACGGAGAGCACGCAGAGGTCTGAATCGATGTCATTCCGGTCAGGGATTTCAACCGGATGACGTGGAAATCTGTCAGGTTCTTGGCGCCGAAGACCCGACTTGTAGTGGACGTACCACTAACGGCTATTGTTGCAGACGTAGCACCCAGCGAATGAGACGTGCGGTTTCTTCAGCGATGAAAGCCAGCAGAGAGCATGATGGTCTGCAACCACAGAAAACGTTCGATCATATAGTTAGGACCTGAATGAAGTTACAGACCACACTAAAACTAGGCATTCACGCTCGCTGTTAGAGAAGGTACCTTCGGTGGACGAAAGAAGGTGAGTGGATTAAGCAATTACTCGGTCCTTCCTGTGCTGTCGTTGCCCGAAGAACGCCCCAACTCTATGGCTCCTGGCATCGATCCGGAGCTCTGCATGTGATGCAGGGTTGAAAGAGGCCAGTATTGGTGGCGTCGTTAGCCGATGAATAAGGGCCGAAAAGGCGTCCACTGGCTGGACGCTCCATTCGAAGGGCAAGTCTATCTGTAAGAAACTCCTGGGTAGTCGTATGATGTAGACGAAGTTTCCACATATCGACAAAATATGGAACATAGCCTTGCGAAACTTCAGATTCCCTTGGTTGAGGACGTAACTGAAACCTCTTGTACTCTTGAACTTTGTCTGAATATGGTGAAACAACAGATGTACTAACAATGTGACCAATTATAGCTTCCCGATACTGGCCGAAACTGTATTTTGCAAAAATTGGATGTCTAGTGGCTTTTTCGAAATATTTAGAACAGCCGAAATACGTGTTAGATGGCCGACAAAGTTACTTGAAAATATGTTGAAATTGTCTAAGGTAAATAAGCAGAAAGACCACAATATCCTCAAAGAAGGAAGTCTTCGAATATTTCCGGACATTACAAAGTCAGAACGCAATGAGTTTTGACTAAGAGAGGCCATTGGGCGGCAAACGTATGTGTTTTTTTCGTGGTCCATGAGGTGAACAGAAAGTTGCGAATAGAAGAAATGTGATCGGTAGATGAAAAGTAACGGACCCCATAAAGCAATCTAGGGCGTCATCTATCCAAGACAAAGATTGCGTCTTTTTGTGCAACTTTATTTGAATTGCGACTGTGTACACGAAACTTCGACAGCTGTCTTTCTGTTTAACGATCATGACCAGGCAGGCCCAAGGCCCGGATTATGGTTCTATGACGTCTTTGGTAATCATTTCGTCCCCATCACTCTGAATTACTTGATGTTCTGTGAAGATACGCGATATGGATACAGGCGTATAGAACTTGCTTCACCAGTTTTATTCTAGTGAGCCACGGTTTGGCCAAGAGGGTGGTCATCGAAGTTTAATGTATCTAGATAGGTTGCTAGAAGACGACAGAGGGCAGTAGCTTCAACTGCAGTGAGAACGGGAGCGATGATTCTATTCTTGCTGATAGGCAGATAGCAATCGCCACCAAGATATGGAGCCGTAGCATGGACGTCCAGTCCAGCAACCTTGCAAATGTCACGTGAAAATATTGTGGCCAAAAGCATTTCTGGTGGAATAACTTAGCTCAAAAGAAGGATAATGAGAAGGAGATTGGCCACTGTACTTTCAGTGACGGTGACAACAGTGTGAGGAAGGGTAACGTTTTGGACCATCAGTACATCGGCAATACCCAGTTGAAAATGACAACAGAAGCTTCTTTAGTGACAACACAATTTTTCTATTGTTATAACTCATTCTTTATGAGAAGACAAACAATTGTAATGCGAATTTGGCTTTTTATTGTGGCAACAGAAGTCTGTCCTGTCCCACGATTTGTGCTAAAACGGAGAGCAATAGCACTATGACAAATGTTTTTAGTACAGTAAAAAATGTGTTTTCATATTAGGCACCCGGCTCCTAATATGGAAATGTCCACGTACAGTGTGATAGAATTTTGTAGTACAAAATTGTGTTGTGCTGCAACAGAGACTTGTATGCGCATGTAGTCTATGGTGACAAAAAAGAGGGCTTCGACAACGTATGTAACAAAGAACTGTCGTACAATAGAAATTTGTTGTCTTAGCGTGCACCCAAGATGATCAAATTGCGCACTCAAGATCACTAAAACCAACAACTGAAGTATCTGTCGAGTAATGAAAGAAATTCTGCGTGTCAGAAGCTGAGTGGCTTAACCAATATAGATCACCGTGGTAGGGGTAACATCAACACGCTCACACCACACAATTCACGGGGGACGAACAAGGCTATCGGTAAGATTGATGGTCACAAATACCTTTCCACAAGCACGCATCAATTACGCGGCTTCGCAGAAGTGGGCACTTTGTTTGAGGCTCATGGGAACTTGCGCGCTTCACACACACATGCCACTCATCCGTAGCTTCGTGATAAACTGTACGAACACAACGGCATAAACACGCATCACATTAGTGGCTTCGCATACGAGGCGTTTTTCGTATGACGCCAATTGGAAATTATCCTCTTCATGCACACACGCATGCGCGCATGCACACGCTCCTTACCCATACCTTCGGGTTAAGCTGCTGAAACCCGGCAACAAAGACACGTATTTCATTTACGTCCTCACAAACATTGAAGATTGGTTTGATTGCTGCTGCGTACGATTTAGAATTGCAGGCGGTAGCAGTTGATTTCGGGGTTTCTCGCACGACCTATTTACGCGCAACATACACAGTCTCAGCCTTTGCAGCTCCGCGCTAAGCAGGGCCAATTACTGAAGCTGCCGAAACAATGAGAAACAAATGGGCCTTGCGAACAATACACGAATTTATTCTGCTACAGCACACATTCCGCTACACTGCGCAAAAAGCTGTTGTGCCGTCAACATAGGGCTGACGTTAAAGTGACGGGCAACCTTGTGTACTTTTTTTTGCTTTGTAGTATTAATGCACATCAATTACAAACCACTCAAGCTGTTTGCTGTAGTTCAAAAATATTCAACACCTATACCAATTGAAAAAGCACTAATACTAAAAATTGGCACGTTTAGGTATGTTTCGGTAGGTAATGCTGGGCTTATTCCTAGGTGGCGCGAGCTGCCACCTGCTCTTTAGGGTACAGCCTTTCACCCAAGCCCTATACAGTCCATCTATTCATCCATTTTTTTTTCGCTGCACGCTTTTGTTTGTGTTGGCAAACAACTTTATCGGTGTGACTACGACGCTCAGATGAACCTATTCCACACTGCTGACTCCTCAAACGTTTTCTAATCGTCTGCAGTAGGAAGTTTTCTTGCGCGCTACGTTGTTTCCGTCCAGTAGATATCGTCAATTTTGACGAAGATTTTTACGAAGTTTTCTAGGCTGGCAAGGACGACACCCGCGGGCACAACTTACTGCACATGAGCTGGGAGTATTGCAGCATTATTTGAATTGTGTCCAAACGCCCTTTTAAGACACGGTCTGCCTATCGCAGATACTGAGGAAGGAATCGAAAAGAGGCGGAGCCGGAAACTAATGTTCCGCGGACACTCTGAAATGCTAAACTGGCACCGGGGCCACAAAAAAGTGATCTATGCCTGTACACTTCTTTGTATGCTGTAACAAAAAGCGTTATTGTGCGAAAAAAAAGGGATCGTTTATTGTTGGAACGAGACTTGACAATAGGCGATGCGCATCATGAAATAGTGAAATAGTTTGCTAAAACATTCGTGGGCATTGTTTGGCAGCCTTGCGAGATGCTTTCCCAATCAACCCTGCGTTTTTTATTCCTTGTTGCTCAATGATTTGTTGACATGTGGAGTTTAACATCCCAAAACCATCATATAGTTATGAAAGACGCCGTAGTAGAAAGCTCCAGAAATTTCGAGCACCTGGGGTTCTTGAACGTTTGCCCAAAGCTGAGCACACGGGCCTACAGCACTTCCACCTCCATCGTTATAACGGTCGACAGTAACATGTGTTGGTGTTTTGAGTTCAGAAAGTAGCGGCGCCTTCACCACAGCCATCGCAACAGCAGTGAGTTTTGAGATCATTGCTGGGCGTTTTTGCGATCATGATAATTCTTGAACATTGCCGTGTTGACTACATTGAGTTGAGGTTTCACACTTTCATAAATTTTACATTAACTAGTGGAGAGAGGTACTTCGTTAAAAAACCACACTTCCAGCAACCATGCAGAAAGGCTAGCTTCGTTATTCCGAGCCTTGATCGCAACCGAGTGCTGTCTTAATCTATCGTTAAGACATCGGCCTGTTGGCTGATGTAAGCTTTTTAACAAATGAGTGGAATCTTGTAAACCACTCCCTAACACAGGGAACAAATGTCTGCTTATGTTTTTTTACACGCTGTTCTTTTCTTTTGTTCGCCGGTAAGAGCACAGAGACGTGAAAACTTCAGGGAGGCTGTGAAGACAAGGTTCACAATATGCTTTAATCTTATCCTCGTAACGTTGTGAGAAGTAATGCAAATGTATTGCACAATAACATTCTTGTTAGGCCTCTATCTTAGTGAAACGCATGGTGGAGCACCAATCGACTTAAGGAAGGAGCATGCCATGGCAACAGGCAACGTAAAAGGGAATCCTTATACTAAAAGGCAAGAAATCTATTGGTTGAAGCTATGGCTAACTTCATGAGTGCACAACTTGTTCACAGCCGAGATTAGTGTTCAGAAAGCAATCCCCCTTTCTTTGTCGGTTTATTTTGAAAGAAGTCGGACAGTAAAATAGTTTTGATTGGTTACGGTTTACATTCCCAGAAAATGCAGTAGAAACAGTGCTATATCTAAGAACTGAACAATGTCGTCAGGTAATCAATGTCATCTGTGAAACTTCCTTTGCAGGGCTTCTCACAGTATCAGCAGTGTAGCATATGCATTTCTTGCAGCGCGCTCTCCTTTTTTTTTGATATAGTAATGTTGGACGTCTTCCTAGCGATGCTGCGCTGATAGAAGGCTCGGG
>WOVY01014311.1:0-345331 GCA_013436015.1 Rhipicephalus annulatus
AGCATATCACACTTAGAAAAAAAAAACAGAAATCGACATGGGTCAAACACGCGGTGCGTAAGCAGGGCAAGCGTTGTCGCTAAAGGTAACTAACTGGATTCCAAAAAAAACCAAACGCTTGAGAGGGAAACAGAAAAAAAAAGCAGATCCCACGTACAGTCGGAATTGATGATATGCGAAGCACGAATGAGAAATATTGATATGTCACTTTAAAATAAGCATATAGTTACGAGGTGGAGGTAACTGATGCCGTACATGACGTCTGTGTCATGATTACCATGTTCGGATGTGTCGTTTACCTTTGTCATCTATTCACGTCACGTGATACCAAATTTAGTATATGTGGAGCTAGTGAAATGGCCGCAGCACGCTATGAGTGTGGTATGTTGTCATGTTCTTACGACACGCGTGTCAGGGTTATCATGTTTGCATTAGTCATAAATTTGGTTCATTGTCAATCGTGCACTGTAAAAACAGCAATAAAATGTTGGTAACTTCAACGTTTCATATCCGCATGGCAACTTTGCTATGGTCACAAAAGTTCTGTCGCTGTGCAAAAATATGTACGCTAACCATATTTCCGCATATCAGGGTATGATGACAAAATACTACTTGTACACGGGAGGAATTAGTAAACGTCACTGCCTTTATATTATGCTGTAACTGTGATTTTATTGGAAATTGTAGCTAACAATAATTATCTATGTTGGAATAACGACCTCGTGCTTTGTGATGGCCGCACACATACACACGTGAAATCACGGCAGGAAGAGGAAGATGAAAGCTTGCAGTTAAAAAAAATCGATAAATGGGGGTTGCGCGCCCGAGCCGAAGTTTTGACGAGTGTATTTGTCTTCCTCCTGGCTAGAGCTGTCTCTTTCTAGCCTTGAAGAAGACGGAGTCCGCTTGACGAAACATGGCCTCGGGCACCCTCAACCCCCCGCTTACGTATTTACGTAAGTAACGTACAGAATTCTGGGGTTTGAGTCCTGGATTTTCACGTCCCAACGTCATGGTCCGCTCACGGCTATAACGTGTGCTACCCAAAAGTAGGGTTCGCCTTGAACCTGTGATATTCCTTGTCAGTGCGTTGTCGTATATTCGTAAGTGCCTCCCTGTAACAACGCTTGCCTGAAGATGCTATTCTCAAGTAAAATTTTCAGGGTGATCACATGACGTCGAAACTGTATAATAATGACAAGGTTAAGGTGTTTTCCACTATACCCCATGACTTGAGTTGCTACGGGTCATTAAACGCTTTAAACCAACGAATGCCGCCATTTCATTCTTATTTTTGAGCTTGTGATCTAGTATTAGGTTTCATGTCATACGAAAGTGCTAACGACGCCAAAGACGTAATAAGCGTACAACCTACTTTTAGCGTAAAAGTGCTATCCACTGGCGTTAGTATCCGTGGTAATAATAATACTATTATTATTCATAATAGGAGCAATAAATGGAAACCTTACGTCCCGAAACCAAGATATAATAATCAGAGGCACCGAAGTGGAAGCCTCTGGAAATTTTGACCATTTGGTGTTCACTAATGAGCACTGACACGGCCACTGCATAAAAACTTCAACAAATGACCTTTGTAATGAGATCGCAAAGTTCACGAGCCTCTGCCATTTCGTATCTATCGAAATTCGTGTGTCACGACAAGAATCGAAGTCGCGACCATCGGGCCAGCACCGGAGTGCCCTATAGCCACTGATCTACCGAGCCGTAGTCCCGTACTAACGAAGTAATGCTGGTTTATAGTAGTAAATTACAAATCTCGAAAGTACTGCCTGTTTTAGCGACGGAATTATTCAACGTTCTCGCAAACATTTACTACAGCCGAAGTAGTGAACATGCACCACCACCTAATTTACGAGACTGGTGTTGCGTAATGTTAGCTAGTTTGGGTTTATTGCTGGATATTATAGTGTAATGTTTGACATCGAGTGCGAAAAGAGCGTAGTAAGTTACAACCTTCTTGTGGTCCTTTATTAATTGCAAAAACAAATACGATAGCGACTTTACGCGTTATATCATATCGTTGCAATTTTTCTTTTCCTTTCACACATGTATAAGTATTCATTGATTTACTCATTACAAAAATACTTTCAAGGCTCGAAGAGCACCGTAAATGGGGAAATTAGTTGCACTTGCATACACAACGAAACGATTTAGGGAATCTTGTAGGATAATTGCACGTGCTATAGCAGTGTCCTCTATTTTCTCGCCCATGCTGACTTGAGGGGCATCGCGGCTTCTAAGTGTGCAATCGAAACCTAATCTTTTTCTCGTCCACCATCTCCTCAAACTTAAAAACGCCCGTGTTGTCAGATCACTCTCATTTGCAATTTTTGCTTTCACACAATGCCTTGCACTTTTAGCGCTTGTCTTCATAATAGATGCCACTGCTTTTTATATCTCCATGCACTTCAATAAAGTGTTTTGTGTTGCTTAAGTAAGATATCCAGTATTGTCTCATGTCATTTAGGTTTAGAGCTCATTCAAGCGTGAAACAAAGTTTTGAGAACTCCAAGTATAATTTTTGTCATGCTTTCGACCAATGCGTGCTCCCACTGATTCATCTCGCACAATCTTATGCCGAATGGCAACAGCCACTCAGTGGGCACAGCTGCCGGCAAATTCCACTACCTTTATAGATACAAACACTCTCAGTGATCAAGCCTTCCGCCGAAGCACACTTTGAAATTGCTGGATGAATAGCGATAAGCGAATATTTCTACGAAATGCAAAAGTAAACAATGGCACGCATGCGAGCCGTAGTTTATTTAAGCCAACCCTCGGATGGCATCACTTTTATTCGACGTTATCTTTGCAGTACGGTTGCGCACTTTTGAACACGGTCGATGCCATGCCTATATTGTGAGCAGCTCTTCGTGACGTTCAATGCTCATATTTTGTCCGCACTAGCTGGTTTGTTTAACTATGTGTTCGTTTTCTGCATCCAAATTTCCGAACAATCCCATGCTTTCGAGACGATTTGAACCTTTCAGTGCGGGTGCACTACGAAAGATACCCCGAGCGACAAAATAAGTTGACAAAGTGGATATAAGTTAAGTCTAAGCAAAACTTTCCTTTGAGTTGCCTATTGGCCATAATCTTTTTTTTTTTTTGAGAGCTTGTGCACTACTCTTGTGAGCGTCTATAGAACTCGCCTTTTGTGCTCACTGGAAGCAGGTTGGCGGCTTCGGATACGGATTCGACTTTCTCAAGCAGAAGCCGGTCCTTCGATGCCGAACGGCAGGGGCGAAAGAGCGCACTCGCTGTCGTCGAGAAGCGAGGGTTAGTCAGCGTGCCACCCCTCGTCGCCTGCCACTTGTCCCGATCCCGAGCACTCGGGGGGCTGATCCCGATATCAGTGCGCGGGCAGAACTTCTGTCAGAACAAAGCCGATGCAGAAGAGAGCGCACAGCTCTCAAGGCCACTTGTCCGCCTCCAGGGTTCAGGCCGAATACTTTGGGGAACGGGAATGAAAGAGAATTTTCACGGCAGTTGTTTTTATCTGACAGAGGTGGTGTGCTTGTTTGTTTGATGCCGGCAGCTCTGCCTTGGCTTGTGTACCACGGCACGCATCAAAACTTTCTCAGAGAATTTCAATTTTCGTGTCTCCCTCTTTCCACGCTCTTCTATTCCAGCAGCTACCTTTCTTATTTACCCACTTAAAACTGGGATAAATTTGTGCTCTATTCGTTTCGGAATCCAGTTTTGGAGGTGCAGTCCAAGCAAGTAGAGTAAGTGAGACGAAACAGCTCAACAGTTCATACGTGAATACGCGTCCCACTATGACTCCAAGAAGGCAAACATACACACATTTTTAGTGGAAATAACGACGAGATTTGGGATACTGCGTCAAAACGCAAGAAACACAAAAAAGTGTGCATGCGCTTCTTGCCTATATTAAGGATTTTTTTTTTACTTATTAGTGTGTTTCTAAGAAAGAGGGGATCGTTTGTGGGGCCAGCTCATTTTGATGTGTTGAGCTAACTGGGCGAAGCAAAGGCAGTGTGATTTCAAGCAATAAATTGAATAAACAGGAGAAATGAAGTCACCTTTGAAACGTACAATAGATGATGCACGACACATGAAGCTGGGAGTGTAATACTAACCAGCAGCCACTGAGTTTCATCGCGTAGTTTTGAACCTTTCAGAATGTATACGTATATATGAATGTATATTACCAGTGAGATGGCGTATACCAACATCACGCTCTTTTTTTTCGCCTGTTGTTTTCGACGAAGTTAATAGCTCAGTAGAATTCTCCATCATGCGGCAGAATCACGTGCGTTTATTGCAGCGCAGTCAACAAACGTACACTAACTCTTCCGACGAGGGCACACTCTAAAGCTGCTGCACAGCACGACACTATTCCTTTATTTGTGTTGCTCATCACCAACGCAACGAAAAGCTGAGAGAATACTAGGACATCGTGCCTATTTACGGCGCCGATGCAGACAAAATCAATACACAAAATTTGTTGCAATTGCAGAAATAGCACTGCATTCCATGCCAATCAAGGCACTGTTTTTTTATGTTGAGGTTTTGCTCATGTAATAAACTTTGCGGCTAGAATATGCGTCTCAATTGAAGGTGCAAAATCTAATTTATTAAACAAGAAAGGCAATGAAGCTTCGCCAGCTATGCCAGCTATGTCGTTTATTGTGTAGAAACACTTGCTGTGCATAACAAAGCCTTAAGCAATTTCACCGCAGAAACCAAGAGTACTGGTGCACGTTAAAGAACCCCAGGTGGTCTAAATTTCCGGAGCCCTCCACTACGGCGTCTCTCATAATCATAGAGTGGTTTTGGGACGTTAAACCCCACATATCAATCAACCAAGAGTACTGGAACTAACTCACGTCAGGACTAATGATCTTCTTCAAAACTAAAGAAGGAATATAGAAAACGCAATTTAGAACAACCAGAAAAATGCTGTACACCGTTCCGCGAACCCAGCCTACAGAGAAAACGCCATCTCATTGTTTTCCGCCACTGAAAAATCAGGCAGGTGTACCTTAGAAATCAGAAGCATTCCCGTTTTCTTCACACAATACACATCAACATTTCCATAACTAAGATTAGTTGTTATTGCACCGCCTACCTTCCTTCTGATTTGCCTGGCCATTTCTCTAGTCAACGTTCACCATGAAGGCAAATGGTACACACAAACTTGTCTACTGTGCATGCTGCGACGAACGATGTCATTAAATTTACGGTCGTTTTCAAATTCAAGCAACGCTCGTTAAATGATGAATGGCTTCATCTAATTAGAGAAATAAAATAAAGAGAAACCCCAATCAAGATACTGAGAAGAGCACTTCATCTTGGTCATTGCTCGGAATTTTTTTTCATAAACTCATTTCCACTAAAAGTAGCTCGAATCCAGATGAAGGTTCTTTGTCTTTCCCCTGTTTTAACTAGCTTTTCCTATGCGTACTATTTCAACGGGTAATATCACGTGAGGACTAGTTCAGATATGAGGTACGTCATTCGTTATCAAAGGAACAGCTAGGTATGCATGCCGCCTAAAGTAGTCCACTGTGTTGTGGTTAGATTTTTTTAGGTATCCAATGCATCTCCATTGAATGATCACCAAAGTCTTTGCTGTGGTTATCGCTGGGCATTCTTAACAGTCTACTTCAATTCGACGTTCTGTGGCATTATGAAGAGGCCGGGTGCGCATATTCAGTGTTTTCCCGAACCTCCAATCCTTGGTTATCTTAACATACCACTCGTTCTTCCTGTTTTCTGGCTGTGATTGATGCCAGTGAGCTAAGAATCAGTAAACTTGCGAGAATTTCAATATAGTGAATTAGAAATTTAAAATACGTAAATGATCTCAACCAGTTATGTGATTCCTAGCAATCTAAAGAGGCGGAAAAGTTCCAAGTAGTCATGTGCCTTATCTTGCGGAGAAGTGGAGCTGTGCTCTACATATCTGCCCCAAATTCACGAATTATCCCGTTATGCATCTGTGCCTTTTTTATGTAGTAGTAACTGCGACGACATTGCGTTCTTATAGTACGAAAACGGAGAAGGTCGCATACCGTTTGGTCGCATACGGTGAATTTAGTTTACACCAAAATTCGCAGTAATTATTGGATTTTTCGCGCCGTATACTTCACGCTGGTACTGAATTAGGGCCAAGAAATTAACACTGTGGCCCGCAATACCTAAATATTTATCGCCACATATAACCCATTTTTAAAGCCCCGCCGCGGTGGTCCAGTTGCTGAGGTACTTGGCTACTGGCCCGCAGGTGGCGGGATCGAATCCCGGCTGCGGCGGCCGCATTTCCGATGGAGGCAGAAACAATATTGCAGGCCCGTGTGCTCAGATTTGGGTGCACGTTAAAGAACCCCAGGTGGTCGAAATTTTCGGAGCCCTCTACTTCGTCGTCTTTCATTTTATTATGGTGGTTTCGGGACGTTAAACCCCACATATCATTCAATCAAATCAACCCATTTCATTTTTACAGTGAAAACTGTTATGATATCTCAACAAGCGTCGCATACGCCGTATGTGGTCTGGTACCACCACCCACGCCGGAGTCCAGAACACCTATCGAGCGAAACAAGAAAAAAAAGCAAAAATAATGGAAAGAATAGAAAACGTTCAGAATGGAAAACACCAAGGTCACTATGCGATTTGATTTAGCATCTCATGCGTGCCAACCCAGTGTGTTAGAACTGGGCCACGCCCGCACTCGAAACTTGGTTGCGAAGGTACCATAGACAGGCTTGATGTCCGAAAAAGAATCGCGTTATTATCAGTAATAAAGCGTCATAGGAAAGTCAAAAAACAGTCAGCCACTGAACAATGTGAATTGCGTAACAAGTGGGTCGTTCATTGCTCCAATACATTACTAAAGCTGAGACATAACTCTTCTTCGCCGTCAGTCACAACATCCAAAAATTCCACAACATTGCTTGCAAGTTTGTGGCAGGTATTACGCTTTGCCGATGAATGACGAAGAATGGTGAAGTGAATGCCTTCCTGCTACACCGAATCGATCATGATTTATAACGTAGTGGGTACCCTGATAGTGCGCTTATACCAGTTACCCAGAGTGTTTCGAAAAAGATTCGAAAGGCTGTTCTTCCAGCTTTCGTTGCGACTGAGCTGCGTGTTGTGCGCAGGCCTGACGATATATTCCCCTGGCACCCGCTCCATCCAAATTCACCTGAAAACTTGTGACGTCACTATGGCGCCTTATTGACAAGACGATGTCATTACATGGCATCGTCGCTTCGTGAAAGGTTGATGAAAGGCTGACGAAGGTGAGCGAACCCAGGCGAGGAGCCGAAAGCTCTCCTATATGGCGGCAGAGCAGGACCAACTGAGAAGAAAAGTATATGATTTTTGTCTTCTGGTCATTTTAGTTAAAAACATGAGGTTAATTTTAGTGCTTGGTAGCGAGAGCTACATAGGCCGCATTCTCGCAGTTTCTTTGTGGCCGGTGGCCGCACCGAAAGCTGAGACGTTGCCTAGCAAACACTACAGCTGGCAGTGCTATTCGCCGCGCCATCTGACACAAAGTCGGAGAAGAAAACGGCGTCGCGTCCTATTGGCCGCGAGATCGAGCAGAGTCGCCGCCTGGCGGCAACTGGTCGAACTGGTGAAGGGTGGATTGCTCCGTTCGTCGTCTGCTAGCCACGTCGTGTTTCTATGTGCGCTCGTCATGCACGTTCTCAAAGTGCGGCTTGTCCGGTCATGTCCGCGCGAGTGTACCTGTTTCTACGCATGCCTGAAACGATGTACGAAAGCACTTGGTCTTGCTCGGCTGCTAACGCAATGAAATGAGATTGGCGGGTGCAACTATCCAGAGTGTTGCTTATTGTCGTCGTAGCCTCCATTCAGCAGAAAATTTTCAAAGTGGGTGCCGCTTTCTGTTTCAAGCACATCGACAAATGCTCTTAGTATCCTCCCCAACATGAGCACTATAAATAGTGTATGAATGCAGCGTTTTATCGCCACTCGGTTGTAAAAAAAAAGAACACGCTCGAGGTCATGCACTTGCGCGCTGTTGATAGGTGTACAATTACGACACTGTAGTGATTGTAGTTTATCGATCATGCGAGGAGCCCTAGTTATGTTTATCAGGCCATGGTACCACTACATAGAAATATTACTATCACATAATCGGTACTTAAATTGCATACTTAGAGCAGAGTTACCGTGCGCAACTGTGGGCTTAGATCGAAGAATGATTTGAAGAGCCAAGACATGAAGAATTATTTCAGACGGCATGTCTTATATAAAATTTCGTTAAAATTTCACCTTTTTTAGATTGTCTTCAGCGTTTGTGTGGCATTTTTAGTAACCGACGGAAAGCAGTGGTGATGATTTCTGTGAAAAAAAAAGATGCTTGTTCCATTAACCCGGCCATTGCTGTAGCACTGTAATCAACGTAATTCATCGATGAAAGCTTTCTGCTGAACTCTTATGCAGGATTTTTATATATTTACTGAAGAACATGAGCGTACACGTTGTAAACGCAGTGAAACGCAAAGTGCCGTCAGCCACTAAGCTTTCCTGACTAGATTATCGACTAATCCTCATTTCATGGGGAACAGAGTGAAAGAAAAAAAATATTATGCGTATTAGGTGCGAACGGTGGTACTAAACTAATGGCACAGATATTCGGGCTTACTACAATCTTTATTTTCTATTTTTTGTAGTATGCAGATGGCAATGATGTAAATAAGTAGTTCAGTCATGCTACTGCAGTGCGTAGAAGGCGGAACATACGCTAACCACGTACAAACAACACAGCAAAGGCGTGATTTAGTGTGAAAGCGTGAAGGGAGTCACCCAGTGCGAGCATCCCTATGAAATGCAGAATGGCCCTTACACGCTGTTAATGTTAACGTCACTTAGGCGTCGTGCAATGATTAAGTAGAGAAGAGCGCAGATATGAACAGCAAACTGTAGTCAACGCATTTTATCCACCGGCATTCAGCTGGACGGCACGCAACGAAGCGCTGCTAGATGTATTTGTATACGCGCTGCCGACCACTGATTCCCACTTTCGTCGGGATGGTGCTGCCACCTATAGCCCGATCTCGCCGCGAACAGCAGCGGCTGGATGGGATTCATCGGCAGACATGAATAGTGAATCAGAAAGAATGAAAGAGCCACGCATTTTCACAGGGATGAAACCAAGAGGAGGCAGTGAGCCTAGGGGCCTTAGAACGAGCCGCATGCCTTGAGCAATAAAAATAAACGGTCAGGCATACGAAGCTAAACAATAAAGATGTAACTGTGCAGCGAACCATGCTGTACATTGTGATCGACCGTGTCTCTCGGTGTATGTGCACACCCAGGCATAACCAATGAGGATTAAAGAAAAATTGCTGGAGTGGAAGCTCCTGCATCGCCTTGCCAGCAGAAGTGAAGCCAGCTTTTGCCACAGCCAAGATGGCGGAAACATGCTCTTTTCATATAGTGCAATAATACTGATTGTTGGCCTAGTTGGTATTTACTTAATGGCATGATTTGGCCGCAAAAGAGACACATACAAGAAAAGGAACACTCAAACGACAAGCACAGGCGGCACTTCCAACTAAAGCAGACTGGGTGCAGACCCAGACTTAAGTACGAAAATATAGACATGCGCAGTCTTCATACAGCCCTACGCTATCCAACAATCAAACAATCTTGTCTCCGAAGCATACAACGTCACCGACGGTTCACTGATACACCTTTCACCTTTCTTTTTAATGTAATAGGCTTCCATCATCTCACGCGCAGTTTTGTACCTGCTTCTACCCAGAATCTTAAACTCATTAAAACGTGGTACACACCCACAGGCTTTACAGTGCATAGGCAAATGCGCCAAGCCATCGTTCATTAAATTTAATTCGTGCTCCCTAACTCGTTCATTGATGCAGCGCCCGGTAATCCCGATGTACGAGTTGCCACAAGAAAAGGGAATCTCATAAACAACGCCTTTTGCACATCTCCCGTACATCGTGGCGTGTTTTTTTCCGCAACCTTGACGGCTCACCTCCACCTCCCGAGCAGTTCTCGGGCACAGCTGAGCCAGCTTCATGGGCGCGGAGAAGGCGACAGGTACCCCATACCGGCCTGCAACCTTTTTCAGGTTGTGGGAGACCTTATGAACATAAGGAATCACTGCAGGTCTTACGGTTTCGGTTCTTTGTTCCCCCGTGGCAGCTCTAGTACCATCAACCTTAGCTTTCCGCAAAAGCGCTTCAGAGACAGCTGTCAATAGCGAGTCAGGGAAATTCGCAGCTAAAAGTCGCTGGGTCTGGTTTTCGAATGATGCCTGCATCATGTGCGTGCACGATTTCTCGAGAGTAGATCCCAGGCAGAGCGTAGCTATACCACGCTTAACTATTTTCGATTGGCAAGAGTCATACGGCATTACACCTTTCTTGGCGCGAGGAAAATATTGCCAGCACGTTTGCCCGTCATGGAAAGTTAAGCGGAGATCTAAAAATTGCAGGGTGTTACTTTGCGGCAGTTCTTGTGTAAAAACGAGTCCTTTCCCGTGAATCCTAAAAATATTTAAAATGTCATCGCAGCGCGTCAAGGAGCCCTGTCTGTTAAAAAGAATTAAAAAGTCATCCATATACCTAAAAACTTTGGCAACGTTCAAGGCGCTATGCAGATTAAAAGCTTCATGGAGCGACCTGTCAATACTAGATAAAAATATATTGCACAGCAACGGAGCAATACAGGATCCAATGCAAATGCCGCGTTTCTGCAGAAAAAGCTGCTTGTCGAAAGATATAAAAGTGCTACGTAGGTAGGCTTCTAACAGAGTTAAAAAGTCGTCTATCGTTACACCAGCCGTATTTTGAAAGGGTATGGCGCCACTTTCTTCTATGCAGGATCTCACCGCAAAGAAGAGTTCATCATGTGGAATAGAATAAAAAAGATCTTCCACATCTACTGAGAAGCCATTGTTGAGCGAGTGCTCATTATCTCTCAAGAACTGCACTATGTCTTTTGAACTGCTAGTGAAGAAGGGGTCCTTAATCTTAACGCACTTCAGCACCTTCTGTAAGTGCTTACTAAGTAAAAGCTGCCATGTGTCCCGTTCACTCACTATACTTCTGAAGGGTACCTCAACTTTGTGTGTTTTTGCGCTGAAGAATACGTTTAATGCCGTAGCTTTCATTTTTCTAATATCTGTTGCTAACTTTTGCAACTTGAGGTCTTTACATAACTTGGAAACCTTACTCTTAACCTTTGATTCAGACTTCTTAATCTGAACAAAATTCTTTCTTATAGCCTCTGCTGACTTCAAATTAAACATTTCTCGTGGAAGCACTACAAAACACCCTTCTTTGTCAGCTTCCAATATGACAATATTCTTTTCCCTACACAACGCTACTGTCTTTCGCATAACCTCAGTTTTATGACTCTGCCTGGTACCAGAAACACATTTTTTCAGGCTATCTACACCATCTAACAGACACCTCTCCTTATCCTCTGCCGAGGCTTTACTAGCCACAAATCTGTTAAGTGCCGCTAGTTCATGCACAGGAACACTGGCATCGATGCAATACTTGGGTCCCTTGGAAAGAAGCGTTGCCGAGTCCTCCGGTAGGCTCACGTTTCCTAACATTACCACATTTGATGACTTCGTCGTTGATTTACTGTCCTTGTTAATTTTACAACATTGTCCAATGATTTGTTTCCACCAGTATTCCGTCATATGATGGATGATGCGTCTGGAGGTTCTTAACTTCTCTTCCGCTACCCATGAAACATCATTCTTCAGGTGCACAATGCGTAGCCAGTCGTGAAGTAAGCGTACTTGTCTCCACAATTCTGAACGCAGAATTTTGCACAGCCGGGCATTGTGGCCCTTAGAAGAAGCAACATGGCCAAAGAGGGAACTCACTTCAGGTGGCGTAAGTCCTTTGCGTATGCAGAAACCGATGTATCTTACACGGCAGGTAGTTGCAACAATGGAACTGACGATGATGTCGACGTTTGATAGGAAGTCCGGAGAAGACACACACGAAGAGAGGCCAGTTGCACTAGAAATATATTGTAATAATACTGATTGTTGGCCTAGTTGGTATTTACTTAATGGCATGATTTGGCCGCAAAAGAGACACATACAAGAAAAGGAACACTCAAACGACAAGCACAGGCGGCACTTCCAACTAAAGCAGACTGGGTGCAGACCCAGACTTAAGTACGAAAATATAGACATGCGCAGTCTTCATACAGCCCTACGCTATCCAACAATCAAACAATCTTGTCTCCGAAGCATACAACGTCACCGACGGTTCACTGATACACCTTTCACCTTTCTTTTTAATGTAATAGGCTTCCATCATCTCACGCGCAGTTTTGTACCTGCTTCTACCCAGAATCTTAAACTCATTAAAACGTGGTACACACCCACAGGCTTTACAGTGCATAGGCAAATGCGCCAAGCCATCGTTCATTAAATTTAATTCGTGCTCCCTAACTCGTTCATTGATGCAGCGCCCGGTAATCCCGATGTACGAGTTGCCACAAGAAAAGGGAATCTCATAAACAACGCCTTTTGCACATCTCCCGTACATCGTGGCGTGTTTTTTTCCGCAACCTTGACGGCTCACCTCCACCTCCCGAGCAGTTCTCGGGCACAGCTGAGCCAGCTTCATGGGCGCGGAGAAGGCGACAGGTACCCCATACCGGCCTGCAACCTTTTTCAGGTTGTGGGAGACCTTATGAACATAAGGAATCACTGCAGGTCTTACGGTTTCGGTTCTTTGTTCCCCCGTGGCAGCTCTAGTACCATCACCCTTAGCTTTCCGCAAAAGCGCTTCAGAGACAGCTGTCAATAGCGAGTCAGGGAAATTCGCAGCTAAAAGTCGCTGGGTCTGGTTTTCGAATGATGCCTGCATCATGTGCGTGCACGATTTCTCGAGAGTAGATCCCAGGCAGAGCGTAGCTATACCACGCTTAACTATTTTCGATTGGCAAGAGTCATACGGCATTACACCTTTCTTGGCGCGAGGAAAATATTGCCAGCACGTTTGCCCGTCATGAAAGTTAAGCGGAGATCTAAAAATTGCAGGGTGTTACTTTGCGGCAGTTCTTGTGTAAAAACGAGTCCTTTCCCGTGAATCCTAAAAATATTTAAAATGTCATCGCAGCGCGTCAAGGAGCCCTGTCTGTTAAAAAGAATTAAAAAGTCATCCATATACCTAAAAACTTTGGCAACGTTCAAGGCGCTATGCAGATTAAAAGCTTCATGGAGCGACCTGTCAATACTAGATAAAAATATATTGCACAGCAACGGAGCAATACAGGATCCAATGCAAATGCCCTTTTCTTGTGGCAACTCGTACATCGGGATTACCGGGCGCTGCATCAATGAACGAGTTAGGGAGCACGAATTAAATTTAATGAACGATGGCTTGGCGCATTTGCCTATGCACTGTAAAGCCTGTGGGTGTGTACCACGTTTTAATGAGTTTAAGATTCTGGGTAGAAGCAGGTACAAAACTGCGCGTGAGATGATGGAAGCCTATTACATTAAAAAGAAAGGTGAAAGGTGTATCAGTGAACCGTCGGTGACGTTGTATGCTTCGGAGACAAGATTGTTTGATTGTTGGATAGCGTAGGGCTGTATGAAGACTGCGCATGTCTATATTTTCGTACTTAAGTCTGGGTCTGCACCCAGTCTGCTTTAGTTGGAAGTGCCGCCTGTGCTTGTCGTTTGAGTGTTCCTTTTCTTGTATGTGTCTCTTTTGCGGCCAAATCATGCCATTAAGTAAATACCAACTAGGCCAACAATCAGTATTATTACAATATATTTCTAGTGCAACTGGCCTCTCTTCGTGTGTGTCTTCTCCGGACTTCCTATCAAACGTCGACATCATCGTCAGTTCCATTGTTGCAACTACCTGCCGTGTAAGATACATCGGTTTCTGCATACGCAAAGGACTTACGCCACCTGAAGTGAGTTCCCTCTTTGGCCATGTTGCTTCTTCTAAGGGCCACAATGCCCGGCTGTGCAAAATTCTGCGTTCAGAATTGTGGAGACAAGTACGCTTACTTCACGACTGGCTACGCATTGTGCACCTGAAGAATGATGTTTCATGGGTAGCGGAAGAGAAGTTAAGAACCTCCAGACGCATCATCCATCATATGACGGAATACTGGTGGAAACAAATCATTGGACAATGTTGTAAAATTAACAAGGACAGTAAATCAACGACGAAGTCATCAAATGTGGTAATGTTAGGAAACGTGAGCCTACCGGAGGACTCGGCAACGCTTCTTTCCAAGGGACCCAAGTATTGCATCGATGCCAGTGTTCCTGTGCATGAACTAGCGGCACTTAACAGATTTGTGGCTAGTAAAGCCTCGGCAGAGGATAAGGAGAGGTGTCTGTTAGATGGTGTAGATAGCCTGAAAAAATGTGTTTCTGGTACCAGGCAGAGTCATAAAACTGAGGTTATGCGAAAGACAGTAGCGTTGTGTAGGGAAAAGAATATTGTCATATTGGAAGCTGACAAAGAAGGGTGTTTTGTAGTGCTTCCACGAGAAATGTTTAATTTGAAGTCAGCAGAGGCTATAAGAAAGAATTTTGTTCAGATTAAGAAGTCTGAATCAAAGGTTAAGAGTAAGGTTTCCAAGTTATGTAAAGACCTCAAGTTGCAAAAGTTAGCAACAGATATTAGAAAAATGAAAGCTACGGCATTAAACGTATTCTTCAGCGCAAAAACACACAAAGTTGAGGTACCCTTCAGAAGTATAGTGAGTGAACGGGACACATGGCAGCTTTTACTTAGTAAGCACTTACAGAAGGTGCTGAAGTGCGTTAAGATTAAGGACCCCTTCTTCACTAGCAGTTCAAAAGACATAGTGCAGTTCTTGAGAGATAATGAGCACTCGCTCAACAATGGCTTCTCAGTAGATGTGGAAGATCTTTTTTATTCTATTCCACATGATGAACTCTTCTTTGCGGTGAGATCCTGCATAGAAGAAAGTGGCGCCATACCCTTTCAAAATACGGCTGGTGTAACGATAGACGACTTTTTAACTCTGTTAGAAGCCTACCTACGTAGCACTTTTATATCTTTCGACAAGCAGCTTTTTCTGCAGAAACGCGGCATTTGCATTGGATCCTGTATTGCTCCGTTGCTGTGCAATATATTTTTATCTAGTATTGACAGGTCGCTCCATGAAGCTTTTAATCTGCATAGCGCCTTGAACGTTGCCAAAGTTTTTAGGTATATGGATGACTTTTTAATTCTTTTTAACAGACAGGGCTCCTTGACGCGCTGCGATGACATTTTAAATATTTTTAGGATTCACGGGAAAGGACTCGTTTTTACACAAGAACTGCCGCAAAGTAACACCCTGCAATTTTTAGATCTCCGCTTAACTTTCCATGACGGGCAAACGTGCTGGCAATATTTTCCTCGCGCCAAGAAAGGTGTAATGCCGTATGACTCTTGCCAATCGAAAATAGTTAAGCGTGGTATAGCTACGCTCTGCCTGGGATCTACTCTCGAGAAATCGTGCACGCACATGATGCAGGCATCATTCGAAAACCAGACCCAGCGACTTTTAGCTGCGAATTTCCCTGACTCGCTATTGACAGCTGTCTCTGAAGCGCTTTTGCGGAAAGCTAAGGTTGATGGTACTAGAGCTGCCACGGGGGAACAAAGAACCGAAACCGTAAGACCTGCAGTGATTCCTTATGTTCATAAGGTCTCCCACAACCTGAAAAAGGTTGCAGGCCGGTATGGGGTACCTGTCGCCTTCTCCGCGCCCATGAAGCTGGCTCAGCTGTGCCCGAGAACTGCTCGGGAGGTGGAGGTGAGCCGTCAAGGTTGCGGAAAAAAAACACGCCACGATGTACGGGAGATGTGCAAAAGGCGTTGTTTATGAGATTCCCTTTTCTTGTGGCAACTCGTACATCGGGATTACCGGGCGCTGCATCAATGAACGAGTTAGGGAGCACGAATTAAATTTAATGAACGATGGCTTGGCGCATTTGCCTATGCACTGTAAAGCCTGTGGGTGTGTACCACGTTTTAATGAGTTTAAGATTCTGGGTAGAAGCAGGTACAAAACTGCGCGTGAGATGATGGAAGCCTATTACATTAAAAAGAAAGGTGAAAGGTGTATCAGTGAACCGTCGGTGACGTTGTATGCTTCGGAGACAAGATTGTTTGATTGTTGGATAGCGTAGGGCTGTATGAAGACTGCGCATGTCTATATTTTCGTACTTAAGTCTGGGTCTGCACCCAGTCTGCTTTAGTTGGAAGTGCCGCCTGTGCTTGTCGTTTGAGTGTTCCTTTTCTTGTATGTGTCTCTTTTGCGGCCAAATCATGCCATTCATATAGTGCCCACTTGAAGATACTGGGTTTGATATGTTATGTAAATGCTGCGTTAGTTCTATATTAAAAGCTGGTTGTTCCCGACGAAATAACATAAAACGAGTATGGATGACTGAATCCTCAAAAAACTTTGCCTCCTATTAGAGGCTCACTAAGGAAAACTAGTAACTGCAAGACGCACTTGGAGCACTATGTGACCCGAAAAAGTTCCCACATTAAACTCGTTGGGCGTGCGAGGGTAACGCCCCGTTTTTAATCGCTGAACGGTGATGCTTCATCATGCCCCTAGTAAGATGGTCGCCACAGCCGCCATCTTGTCAGAGGAACGGGTTCACTTCTGCGCAACCGTTTCCACTCCAGCAATTTTTTTTAAATCCTCCTTGGGGATAACTAAGTTAAAGGGGTCGTAAACACTCGCTCTAAAGCGACGATGCAAAGCCACCGGCGTCCACACGCACTAACTAGGTGACGTCATCCTAAGTAATTCTTTGCCTATCGAGGAACGTGGAACTTTTCGGTACTTGCGAGTGCGTGCAACTGGGACGCTCATTAGTGTCTTTGTCATACGCAATCAGCGCTAACTTGAACTCTGACGTCATATTAATCAGCGTCCTTGTGGGACATGGATCGCGTATGGCAGACGCTGATGAGCGCCTCTTGCGCGTGCTCGATATGCCATAGAGTTCCACGTTTCTCGATAGGCAAAGCTTCTATGCAGGTCCACGCGGGCTGATGATACAGTTAGTGCATGTGGCTGCCGTTCGTGCCGCATTGTCGTTGTAAAGCGACCATTTGACGACCCCTTTGCGCGGCAACCAATTTTTCTTTCGGGGATAAAGCTTATACAATGGGACTAGCCGGGTCGCGCGGGGTCTCCTCTGCGTATTTTCTGGACCAAAATAAAGTTTTATAGATGATGTTCATCGTCATCATTATAGTCATCATCATACGGCTTTGCGTCAGCCTTTAACTGAGCAGGCCCGAACGGAACCTGCTACTCATGCTACCGCAGCATTTTATGTCCAAAGCCATCATGCCTTTTTCTTCAGTGGATAACCTTCACTTACAATTCATGTTGTCTGAAGGAAGGTGGTCCACGAAAATAGTGTCCAGCATTTTACATTTAAATCATCGTGGGTGCTTTCTAGCTGTCAACATATAACGTGTCGTAAGATTTTTCTGCCGTTTATCCGAACTCCATAATCGCTTCTTCGTTATCGAGGCAAGCGCTAATTTTCTTCGCTCCGCACTACGATAGGCGAGGTGGTTTGGCATTCATTTTCATCGTTCTGCCCATCGATACAGGCATTCTGATGTACGCATAAAGTGGGGAAACATAGCCCTACGCTTGCACTAATGGCTTCATTTTTAGACGACAGCTTCCTTGTCATGGAATAGCTCTTCACAAGGGAACGCTGTTTGAAATGTCGCGACAGTGGAAAAGGTAACGAAGTGGATCACCCTTTTTTATCCTCACTGCTTCTACAGGCCGTAATAATTGCGCTGAGAAATCGTCACAACTTTTTCCTGCATATTGAAGCATGGGCCGTAGAATGAGTAAACTATGATCCGAGTGCTTGTACAAATAAGTGATTAGTCAGACCATTTTTCTATTCGGTCATCTGCTTCATGTTCAATCCTTAATTGATTGTTTTTCTTAAACTTCATCGCGGTCGGCCCAAAACCATCGTATGAAATTGATTTTGAAGCAGCGTATATAAAAGTTTATTTAAATTTCATGAATCTTTGATCTTTAGGTCTTCTTCAGTGTTATAGAATTATTCCACATCATATTTCACGCGACCTGGACAAGCAGAGCCTCGACAATTGTTCTTATTGTTTTCGTTCTTCACGTATACTCGCATACCCGCAGCGAATGGAGACCTGCCTCGCTGTGATTGATGTGCCCCTACAATACCAAGCCCTGCACATTGAACTATCTCCATCGCAAATCTTTGTGCCAACGCCCTCTTACGTAGTGCTTAACAACGATGCAGTGATGAAGTGTTCTTCAGTATTGTTGTTTCTAGAACGAAAGAGAGCGCGAACAGAGCTTCTACGCATCGCTGGTTTAATTAACGACCTGTGATAATACTCGCGCGTCCATTCGAAATGTTAAATCATTCACGCATAGACATTAAGAGTTTCGCTGCAAAACAAACAAAAACACACATGGCTGGCCTTTCTGTTAATAGAATGGGTAGAACACGACAGTGAAACTTGCCTTCACAGATGTTATTTAGTGTTTATTGCGAATTATTTCGACACAAGGACAAAGAAAAGAAGGCTATAACAACCAGTTTCAGTATCCCGCGAAGAATGGCAAGCAGCTGTAAACTTGCAGCTCGCTCCTTGCATCAGAAAGGTTTGCACAAAAAGAACATAAACAGGATGAGAGAGCAAATGGACAGCCGTCACAGCTTAACTCATAAAGCGTGCTGCTTAATGACAAAGGATGACGCAAAAACGAGCACACAATATGTATATACAGAATGAGCATGAACTGACATTATAACCTGACGTTTAACGTACCTAAACAGTGATACGATTATGAGAGACGCTCTAATGAAGAGCTCACGAAATTACGGCCACCGGAGGTTCTTTTATCTGCACCTAAATCTAAATACATGGGCGATTGTGAACGGCGACAGTTATTTTTGGTCCTTAGCGGCTAACTTCATTCGTAAACACGCCCGCTGCAGCAAGCGGCGTGACATATGTGCTCTGTGCCACTACTTTAGGCGCAGCCTCACGCTCATGACGCCATCTCGCTTATCATAACGAGAACACGCTAAATTTGCCCATCTCTGATTGATTGATTGATTGATTGGTTGATTGATTGATTGATTGATATGTGGGGTTTAACATCCCAAAAGCTATAAATGATTATGAGAGACGCCGTAGTGGAGGGCTCCCGAAATTTTGACCACCTGGGGTTCTTTGACGTGCACCCAAATCTGCGCACACGGGCGTACAACATTTCCGCCTCCATCGGAAATGCAGCCGCCGTAGCCGGGATACGAACCCGCGCCCTGCGGGTCAGCAGCCGAGTACCTTAGCCACTAGACCACCGCGGCGGGGCGCCCATCTCTGATTACCGCCGATAGTAAATGGTGTTAATAGCTCACAGTTAGTACGCCAAAGAACGTTTGGTTTGTGACCGAATCATTTCAAAGCCGCGCATTTTGAGCGAGAGGTCGTAGTTCGACTCCCACTGACAAAACTTTTTGCCGAAAGTTTTTTTTAAATGCGAAACATTTCTTAGCGAACTTCGGCGACTTTGAGCGTATCTATCTATCTATCTATCTATCTATCTATCTATCTATCTATCTATCTATCTATCTATCTATCTATCTATCTATCTATCTATCTATCTATCTATCTATCTATCTATCTATCTATCTATCTATCTATCTATCTATCTATCTATCCGCCTACGACTTTTAGCTGTCCTGGCCGTTTCTATAATGGTATCGATACCAAACTTGGTATGATATTACATGACTGTATGACGAACATAATTGACATGAACATAACATGAAAATCATGACATGTGTGTTATGAATAACACGATTTACAATTCATGGTCTTGCAGCTCTTGCGGTGGTTTCGTTGACATGACATGTTGCAAAACTGACATGGTATGGCATGATTGCATGGCGAACACAAGCCACAAACTGTAACATGAAAATCATGACATGCGCGTCATGTAACAACATGACTACATGCCACGCTCATGATGTGCTCGCGGCTGTTTTGCTAGTGTCACATATACCAAATTTGGTATTACAGTACGTGAATGGATGACGAAGGTATGTGACTGGTGCAAACATGATATTCATGAGGTGCGTGTCATGTAACAACATGACTACATGCCACGCTAATGATGCGCTGGCGGCTGTTTCACTAGCTTCACTTATACCAAATTTGGTATTACAGGACGTGAATGGATGGCGAAGGTATAATACTGGTGCAAACACGATAAACATGAGATGCGTGTCATGTAACAACATGACTACATGATACGCTCACGATGTGGTCGCGGTAGTTCCGCTAGCTTCACATGTACCAAACTCAGTATTATGCGGCACGAACGGACGACATAGGTAAATGACACATCGAAACATGATAATCACAACATGCGTGTCATGCAACATGACTACATGCCACATTCATAATGCGCTCGTGGCCGTTTCACTAGTCTGGCGACCTTCCGTCACGAAGCTAGACAGGCACGTAGCTGTCTGGGTAACAGCGACTGGGCGAAATACAGCGTGTCGCAATCCGCGCCGGTTGCCGCCAGACCTTGCCGACAGACGCTGGTCGCACCTAGCGTCAGGTTATAGAGTGCTTGAGGTTTGCTAGAGTAGCGTCGCGGCGCCCAGCGTGCACAGGCATCAACGCTACGCGCGCTCGCCACCGTTTCGCTCCACATATACCAAATTTGGTATTGCATGACGTGAATAGACGACGAAGATATATGACACGTCCGAACATGATAATATTGATATGCATGTCATGCAAAAGATGACTACATGCTACGCTTATTACATGCCCGCGGCCGATTCGCTACTTACCCATATACCAAATTTCGTGTCAGGTGACGTGAATGGGTGACGAATGCAAATGACACGTCCAAACATAATAATGACATGCGTGTCATGTCAAACATGACTACATGCTACGCTCATAGCACGCTCGCGGCCATTTTGGTAGCTCCACATATACCACATTTGGTATCAGCTGACGTGTATAGATTACGAAGGTAATGACACGTCCAAACGTGATAGTCATAACATAGAAGTCATGTATGGCATGATATAGCTCCACCTCGTAACGTCGTGCTGATTTTAAAGTAACATATCAACCTTCCTCATTCGTGCTTCGCGTGTCACAGATTGCCACTGTGCGTGGGATCTGCCATTTTTCTTCACAATATAATTATATTTTGCAAACACCGTATCTGTAACGTAAATACGCCAGTGGAGCCGGGGTGGACACCGCCATAAAACACCTTACAGTTAAAAAAAGCTGAACAAAAAATCGGTTCACTTATAGCACGAGAACCGGATTTGTACAAGTGCCCCTGTGCTCCAGCATGGATTGAATAATGAGTAAGATGAAGACATAGCTTGCGATAGCCACCCTGCGAAAAGTGAGAGGCCGCATCAACTAAGTTAGACATCAGACGTCCCGAATGGCGATCGTAGGAGTTATTGTGCCTCGATTTCTTAAGCAGTGTTTGTTGCGCTAACTGGCTACGTATCGAAGTCTGCTCTATCCGAAAGTGAGACACATGACTTTTCTTTCAGCTTTAAGCCTTCCAATGCAGTGCTTCAATCTTGGCCGAAGAAACGCAATGAAAAATATAACTGGCTCTAAAAACAGTTCCCGGGAGATGTAATGTAGCCTCGCAGTGGCAGGCGATTTTCTCCTACAGGCAAGATCGAGGGACCTATAACGCAAAGCTAGTATTGGGCGATATAAGTTATAACTGCGATTTAGAATATTAGAGATGGCAGTCTTTCTTCGGAACTTAGACGCAAAAAACTTGGTCTGTCTGTCTGTCTGTCTGTCTGTCTGTCTGTCTGTCTGTCTGTCTGTATGTCTGTCTGTCGGTCCGTCCGTCCGTCCGTCTGTCCGTCCGTCCATCCGTCCGTCCGTCTGTCTGTCTGTCTGTCTGTCTGTCTGTCTGTCTGTCTGTCTGTCTGTCTGTCTGTCTGTCTGTCTGTCTGTCTGTACTATTGTCTGTTTGTTCACTCTTATCGTCACCTTAAAGTACACCGAAGTGACCTGCCCATACCCCAAACGGCCGACCCCATCAGCAGCGCCCACCGATATTGCTCAACGTTCAGCGTTCATAGTTGTATGATTGTCAATTAAAAAGCAATTTTTGCGCATATCTGACGCACCATAACAACACGTCAATATTTCGTTTGTATATGTATACATATCACCTGAAAAATGCGCGCTGGTGGCCTTCACTCGCAAAGCAATGACCCCTTAGGCAATCTCAATCTACGGGAGACCCATTTCTTATGTTAGGACCCACCGGTTTCTGGGCATCATTATTGATAGGGATCTCTTTTGGAGTCCGCATGTGGCCTATATGAAGAAGCGGCTGACCGCTATTTCCCAATTGTTCAAGTTCCTGGCAGGAAAGACGTGAGGGGTGTCAGTAGACGCAATGATGGGACTCTACAGAGCCCTGTTTTTCGGTTCCCTGAGGTATAGCTTGCCCGTGCTTAGCAATACCTGCAAGACCAATGTCCGTGTTCTACAGGCGGTACAAGCCCAAGCCCTGAGAGTGTGTCTTAGTCTGCCAAGATGTGCGTCAACAGAGACAACAATTACAATTGCTTGGGACTATCGAATACAAACTCGAATTGCTGTAGAAGTCCTGAGAACGCACATCAGACACCATGCACGTGCTCCCTGTCATTACCTTGCACTGTTGCCTTCAGAGAGGCTCCAAGCATGGTTCACTGAAATGATTGTGAATTACAACGAAAAACTTCCCTCGGGCTTCACTTCTGCATCTAAACCATCGACACCCCCTTGATGTTTTATTCGACCCACAGTGCATCTTAGTGCACCAGGAATCCAAAGGAAATCTGAGCTTTCATCGCCCGTGCTGAAACCACTGTCTCTACTTCTTTTGCACGAGAAATATTCAGACAATGTACATATATATCTACCGATGGCTGCACGAACCACCAGTGCTCGTCAGATGTAGTAGACGTCCCAGCAAGAAGTGTTACCGTCAGCTTTAGGACTGGCCACTCCACGGCATCTACAGCGGCGGAACTAGCTGCTTTGCGCGCAGCACTTTGTGTGGTCAATCTGGAACCACCGCAACAATGGTTGATTTTCAGCGACTCAAGGGCTGCCCTACAATCTGTGCTCTCAGAATTGCGTCACGGGCCGTACGAACAGCTTGTTTTTAAAATTCAATGCCTTCTCCACACTTCACACGTGAAAAGGCATCATGTGGTGTTTCAGTGGCTGCCAAGTCACTGCGGCGTCATAGTGAATGAACAGGCCAATAATGCCACGCGGGCAGCTCTTGAAGGAACACGAGAAAAAGCAATACCACTTTCGCGGACCAATGCAGCCAGTAATCTTCGACGACTTGGGCGTGAAATAACGCTTTCACTATGGTGCCCACCAACCAACGAGACGAATGGTCAACACCACCTGCCCTCTTTGATGGCTCTCCGCATGCCCACTGGGATCGACCGAAAAGAAGCCACCCTTCTTCATCGCTTATGGCAATCGGAGTGGCATTTACGCAATCCTATTTGTTTGTTAGGAATGGCCGACAACGCTCTCTGCGATGCCTGTCGTTGCGAAGAGACGCTACACAGATCCTGTGTGACTGTCCGTTGTGTGACATCCAGAGACAGTCACTGGCACCCGTTCTTGCACGCATCGACGACAACCAAATGTCTGTGGACACTAGTCTTGCAAGTGCCCTAGAGAAGGCATTGCAACAAAAGGCGACAAAAGCTCTGTTGAAATTCCTACGTAACACGGACTTGAACAAGCGGCTGTAACAGCAATGTTACACACCGCGAAAGACTGGAGTATAACTGAGTGTGCGCGCGTGTGCTGCCGAATGTTGTGTGTTTATCTTTCTTCCCTCTCTGCTCTGTATCTTTCATCTCCCCCAGCCCCCTCCCATGCACAGGGTAGCAAACCGTCTGCCTATCGGCTGGTGAACCTCCCTGCCATTCTTTTCCTCATAATTTTCTTCCTTCCTTCCTTCCTTGTATGTATATCCTGTACTAGACAAAGCATGCATAAGCAATTCTAAGGACCATAGCGTTAATCCCGCTGCGCTGACCATGCAGTGCTTGCAGGAAAGGCAAGTGTTTCCGACGCTTTGCTAAGACGACATGGTGGTGGCACCTAATCGTAGCCTTGCGTTCTACAGCTTATCACCTCTGACACGGGCGCGCACGTGCTTCGTTTTCCAAGATAACTGCCAGATGGCGCTAATGTCTCACGTGTGCCGTGACTTAATGTGCTCGTTAGCCTCCGCTGCTGCTCGAGGCACTCTAACGCAGCGCCTCCAAAATACCGTTCACCAATTTTCTTCCGCAGAACATCAAATGAACGTTTCGTTCACTCTCTCCAGACGCCAGGCTATTGACTTTAGACGACATTTGCAGTGTAACATGCAGATACGGGGCCAATTGAAATCGAAGCATTTTTTAGCAAACTTCGGTGATTTTGAGCGTATCTATCTATCTATCTATCTATCTATCTATCTATCTATCTATCTATCTATCTATCTATCTATCTATCTATCTATCTATCTATAATGGTATCAATACCAAACTTGGTATGGCATTACATGACTATATGACGAGCATATCTGACTAGTCAGATCATGAGAATCATGATATGTCATGAATGTCATGTGTTACATTTCATGGTCTTGCTGCTCTTGCGGTGCTTTCGTTCACATGACATGTTGCAAAGCTGGTATGGTATGACATAACTGCATGGCGAACACAAGTAACGGGCCCTAACATGAAAATCATGCCATGCGTGTCAGGTAACAACATGACAACATACCACACTCTCGACCCACTCGGGGCAGTTTCTTTAGCTTCGCACATAACAAACTTCATATTACGGGACGTTAATGGATGACGAAAGTATGTGACTGGTGCAATCATGACAATCATGAGATGCGGGTTATGTAAAAACATGACTACATGCCACGCTGGTGGCCGTTTCGCTAGCGTCACATATGCCGAACTCGGTATTTTGTGACGCGAATGGTGAACATAGTAAATAACACAATAATACATCATAATCACTAAATGCGTGTTATGTAACAACATGACTACATGCCACACTCATGATGTGCTCGCGGCCGTTTCGCTAGCTTCAAAAAATGGCAGCATATCCACGGAGTGAATGATGGAGAGTGGGGCGAAGCATTCGTCCGTCCATGCGTCCGTCTGTGTGACCGTTCATGCGTCTGTTCGTGCGCCCGTCCCTGCGTTCGTTCATGCATCCAGCCCTTCGTCCGTTCATGCGTCCATCCATGCATCTGTCTTTGTGTCCGTTCGTCCATCTATTCAACACTCCAAGTCCGACCATCTCGCATCTTTTTATCATATATTCCCCATATAGAAGCACCGCCATTCAGTGGACATTCCAAGGACTAAACGAGAGGTGGCACACGCACAATTTCTTACGGCTTGCGCTTCGGGTCTACTTCCCACCTTCAACCTCCTTGAGTTCATGGTATAAACTAGTTCACTGTATTCATGGCACTGCGGCCCAATGCTCGCTAAACCTTTCTAAAACCAAGGAGGTTACGCCCAGCGAGTATAACGTAGCAACCTTTTCCTGTCAGATAGTGCTCAATGTACATGCCAGTGGCTGCTAATGTGAAATGAGAGACAGGAGGATTCAGCTTTTAATTTCTTACGGCTTGCGCTTCGTATCTGCTTCCCCCCTTTAACCACCTCGAATTCATTCATGGTATATACTAGTTCATTCTATTCATGGCCTTGCGGCTCAACGCTCGCTAAACCTTTCTAAAACTAAGGAGGTTACACCCAGTGAGTAAAATGTAGCAACCCTTTCTTGTCCAATAGTGCTCAGTGTACATTCCAATGGCTGCTAATGGGGATCGCAGCGTGCGCGTTTACTAAAAGCTGAATGCTCCTGTCTCTCATTCCCCATTAGCAGCCATTGGCATGTACATTGAGCACTATTTTTTATTGTTAAACAACGCACAGAAAAAATCTCTCACCGGCACCACCTTGTAGGTCAAATGTTATACCTATTTCGGGTATGTGCTACTGGTGGTTACTTACTACGAGGGACGCCCAAGCCACGCCATAAGGAGATTCGCCCCTAATATGCCAATTTTGGTATTACGAGGCGTCAATGGATCAGGAAGGTATGTGATTGGTGCATACTTGATAATCATTGGATGCATGTCTTGTGAGAACATGACTACACGCTGCAGTCAAGGAGTCAATAGATTTCGACGTGACCCGGCGCGCGTGAGCGCCGGCGTTCGTTTCACCGCGCCACACTGGCGTTGCCACGCCACGCGCCGGTCCTGCCATATACTCGCAGGCGCGTGCTGCATTGCTTTAACTCATGCGCGTTTCAGCGCGTCCGGCGTCCGTCCGTCGTGAAAAGAGGCAGGCGCAGTGCTGTCTTGCTAACGCCATTGGTGCCAAATGCAGCATGTCACATTTCGCGCCGGTTGCCGTCCGGTTGCGTTTTGCTCGCGTTTTTCTAACGTAGCGTCGCCGTGCCCAGCGTACGTGCGCGTCAATGTTACGTTGAAGTATATTGGGCTCTTCGTGAAGCAGTCGAGGCCGTTTCGCTAGCTCCAGATATACCAAATCTGGTGTTACGTGACGTCAATGGATGACGAAGATTAGCGACACATCCAAACCTTCCTCGATTCGTGCTTCGCATATCATCAAGTCCCACTGTACGTGGGATTTGCTATTTTTTTTCGTAGCATGCGCAGTGCACGTTTACAAGTACCATTTAGCAGCACGTAAACATGAAAACATAGTTGTTTAAAGTGTTGGAGCACGTGGCCGTCTAAACTGTTGCAGTCTAATAGTCATGATTTAGCGTGAAAAGACCAACAGGACACACAGAGCCACACAACAATGGGGCTGCTACCAACTCTGATAGAAATTTGAAGATTCAGAATACATATGCTGCTTCAAACATTTAGGCATAAACGTGACATCCGACACGCTGGGGGGGGGGCATATGAACAGTGCCACCGAAAAAAAGGCATGTTTCGCGGTGAACAACACAACAGATGTCTGACTAACCTAAGCACTACTAGTTTCTTTGATAATAAGAAAAAACTATTCTAAATTTTCTCGGGTCGTTCTATCTTCTACCCAAAATCTTCACATCGTAGAAGGTTGGAGTGTATGCATGGACTTCTGATTGTGTAGAAAAATTTCGAGTTCATTTTATGTTCTTGATCAAATTATTCGCGTGCTTCCACATTGTTATTGGCGTAGCAGCCAGTTTAAAGAAATTGTGACCTAAAATTTCCATAAGACAGCCCCCCTACCCTGTATAATATACCCTATATGGTTTATTTTGTGAAAATGATCTTCTCGAAAACACCAAATGTTTGAGACCAGTCCCTTATCTGTTGCTCACCCCAAACACACTGTTGATCGCAATAGGCCTGCGGGACATTTGTTTGAGACCTCAGCCCTGGAGAATCTCCTGGAGAGCCTGAAGTGATCACTACTATATTAGCAGCACGTGTCAAATATTGTTACAATAAACTCACTGCACACATTTGTTACAGAACAAAGCGAGTTAAATATGCTTTGAATAAACTTATTCTAATTTCAGAGGCAGTAACTATAACAGTCTGTTCAAGTGTAGAGCGAAATAACAAACTTCGATTAAAATAATAATAATTATAATAAAGATACCACTTCGACAGGTGATAACTATCTCCTACCAAATATAATTGAATGCATACTAATTTCGTGTATTGTACACAACTAGACACAATTAGCGCAATCATAATTTAGCGTCCATCTTATACCAGAACGCACGATTTAGGTTCACGAAATACGTTGCTATAAAAGACGCATAAATAATAACGTTCATCACTCCAATGGAGTTTCCTCGTGTGACTACAACAAGGGTGGGGGGCGGTGGCGTCGGTCTTTGCGGCTGCGTTCATGGGCGAATTTTTCTTTTCTTCTCGGTCCACTTTCACGCGTTCTTATCGCGGTGGACGTGACGCGCTCGATGCTTGAGGATGTCGAGCATCTTCAGGCGCTTTTCCTCCATCAAATTATCGCGGCGCTGGTGGACATACTCCCGGATATTCGGCAGGCCAGAAATAACGCAGGCGGCAAGCGCCGAACGGGACTCGTTCATGTCCGTGGCCTCGTACCACTGGTCATTGGCCGGGTCGTAGCACTCGGCAAGGTTGGTCGTGCTCTCACCGTTGAAGCCACCGATGGCGAAGACCAGGTTGTCGATTATCTAATGAAAGTAGACCATGAAGTCGAAAAAAAAAGCAGTTAGGGTGCCTGCCTAACTGGGAATGGCTTCGCCAACATATGCAACAATGTAGTATTTACATAATCGTAAGTCGACCTAAACATAGGTAGACCATCGTTAGATAACACGGCAAAATATTATAAACAAAAACAAAAAGTGAGCATATTGAATACCTCAGATCTCATTCTAGATTTTCACTTTGTAAAGGTGACTTCTTGGCAGCGCTTCAAAGCTACTTAGAAGAGCTAGCTTCACACAATAGTCTGGGATTTTTCCTTTTCCGAAAAACTCTCCGCAAATTGTTGGGGATGGTGAGGCTCGCACACAACAAATACGTCATAATGTACTGGCACGGAAGGAATGTATACATTGTTTTAAGAATGCCACAGTTTACCTTATTTATGGCCTGTTTCAGTTTAGGTTAAAACTGACATTTACAACCGAAGGCAGTTTCAGTTTCGATTGTAAGTTGGCGCTTTAACTTCAAATTTGAAATTTTGTGAAATAGGCCGACATAGTCATCTAAATAGCGTACTCGCACCTAGAAATTGCGCAAGCATGAATGCACACTCGGAAAGGAGAGGCGTATTGGAAAAGCGCTAGTTTACTGTGTTTGATCACCAGCGAAGGCCGCCAAATAAGTGGGAATCCGTCCGTCCGTCCACCAAATCAATCAATCAATCAATCAATTAAATAATCAATCAATATCAATTATTCAACCAATCTATTTGTCTTGTGGTGATCCTTGAATTTTTTGGTCAAGTAGGCAGTTTCGTCGATGTAACTGCAGCTGTAGTCTGCTCATGGCCAGTTATAGACAACACCAAGTTCTCACTTGCTGTCTACGTGATTCTTCGCTTCATTGCCCGGCTGGTGACACGAGCAGACAAGTTATGCTCGCAAACTACGGAGCTCTCAGCCTGCCTCGGACAACAAGTAAGCCCCTTTTTCCCGAACAGTGGCCGCGCGCAAATCAAGCGTGCCCTTTCAGCCCTGCCGGACTTTGTTGACGGAAGCGGACTGCGTGAGCGAATTTAGAGAATTAGCGCCAAGTGATTTTGGTAGACGATCTGAGTCCCCCCGCCCCTTCCTTTTTGGTCTCATCGCTCGCTCTCTGCTTCCTCATTCGTCTCTTCGCTCAAGTGTATTATCCCCCCCTCCCCCATTCCCCTTCACCTGTGAACCACTGCTGAGGGGTCGCACTTAGCTGCAGACAGTTGCGGGGTTCACTTGTCTTTTCAAATTTTAAGAACCACTTCCCCCCTTCCCCACCCCTCTTTGCGTTCATAAGCTGATTTTTAAAGCTTGTTGGGTGGCATGTGTGCAGTGCGAAGTTAAATTGTCCATAAATCTGGCTTGGCACTTTGCTGACCCGAGAAACATGTTGGACGGCGGCACGCCTTCGAAAGAATCCGACCTGGAATTGATTGGGAGGGAGGACACGATCTTTTACATTCTTATATCGGGTACCCGTTTCTCAATAATTCTCAATATATTATTTGAAACACTTTCTTCATTGCGTTCTCACTTGAGCGAATGCATTGTTACGTGCGTCTCCAGGGAAGAAACTAACTGATTGCTTGTGACAGGCTGGGTGGCACGAATTGAAATTCAGGTGGTGCCCAGTAAGTGTTGCTTTTGTGTGCACAACGAACGGCAGGCTAGTTCCGGTATGGCTCGTCAGGGTATCGAGGAAAGAAAGGCTGCTTCCACACTCATATTATGCTGCAAACTGTATGGCGGGCTCCATATAGTCGAAAAGATATACGAGAAACAGGGAATCGTTCTTGTCGACAATTCAGCAGCAGTGGTCCACGTAGAGGACGTATATCTTGGTCTTGGTAAAAAAAGTCGGCGAGCGCCTTCCCTTCAATGACGCCTACGACGAAATTTGCCATAGCAAGCGAGACGGAAGCTCTCAAGGCTACGGCTGCGTCAAATGGTATGCAGCGGCCTTTTGCTACTACAATTTAAGCGGTTAAGTCTTCGAAGAGGAGACTCGGTAAACGGGAATATAAGAATCAACATGCCCAACTTCTACAAGCCTACCAGCTGTCTCACGAACTAACGTGCATCTTGTAATAGAAAGGCTGTTTACAGTAAATCTAAGACGTGATACTGCAACAGCCTGAATTGGAATATTGGAATACATAAGTAAGAAAGGCGCAAGCCTCCTTTCTTGCTTTTATATCGCTAGAAAACGTGATCCACGTTGAACACACGGTCAACGAGTAGAAATGGTAGGTGATTCTAAGGACGACTTTCATGTGTAAAAAATGAGGCTTTCGCATAAGCATCAGTAACATCTATGAATCCAGAAACCTTATTCCTACGCCGTATGTTATTGTTAGGTTGCATATAATTTGTAAATTTATTGACGTATGATCACAAGCTGAGAACCACGGCCTTGTCATAGTACCTGGAGATACGGTCATTCTCAAGAAAAGACGATATAAGATAAAAAAGGAGCAGGATTCACAGAAATAAAAAATTCAATTATTTCAGTCGTGCAGCTAATTTGGTCGACCAACATATATATATATATATATAATATATATATATATATATATATATATATATATATATATATATATATATATATATATATATATACGAAGTGCTATGCAAAGTGATGACGTCGCTACTACTCACGGCCACTGCGAAGTTGCTTCTGGGCGTGTACATGTTAGGAAGGCCGCTCCACATGTTGGTCTCCGGATTGTACTTCTCAGCAGAGACCAACCTGCTGGTGCCGTTAAAGCCGCCGATCACGTAGATGTAGTTGCGGAAGCCTATACAGCCCACACCGCTGCGCCGGAACCGCATGCACGCAATCATGGTCCACTGGTCAGTCGCCGGATCATACCTCTCGGCCGAGCTGAGGCACTCGTTGCCGCTGAAGCCACCCGTCACGTACACGTAGCTGTCGTGCGCGGTGGCGCACGCATCGCTCCTTTGCATGTTCATCGGCGAGATCATGGTCCACTGCGAGTGAATGAACGAAGACTGATCGAGGGGTCGTTTCTTGTTTGATAGACACAGTATAACGAGTCTAAATGACAATGAAGCAAATTAATGTATAGAAAAGATCAATTGTATTATTGAACTTCAGTACAGTAATTGAGCCATAAATGAAAATTCGTTGAAAATCATTGAATACAATTGCTGCAAGTAGGGCACGAATGTGCAGCATCCAGGAAACTCATCCAGTGCTAACAAATGAGACATACAAGTGATGTCTTCTATATCATCCTAAGCTGCATTATTTCACCATCAGTTTGTATCCACTGTGAATGATCGCTGATGGAGAGAGAACTGATAACTGGTGCACTTGATTTGGTTTTGTTTGGGAAAACTTTATTGTGAAAGTTTGAAGGCGTACGCCCTAGCAGACGGCGGGCCGCGATGGAACAGTAAGGCCGAGACCTAGCGCCGCATCGTGGGCCCTCTAAACAGCACAAAGTTGCGATGTTATGTCCGGACTCCGGAGAGTGGATTCCCTTGTTTCTGGACGGTGCTGTATTGGTGCCGCGTACTGAAAGGTACTCCCAGATCATGTGATGTAACGTGGCGAAACCGCCACATTTTTTACATGAGTTGGTTAAATAAACCTCAGGGTAAAGCTTGTAGAGAAAGGCAGGGTTGGGGTACGTTTCTGTTTGAAGTAATCGCAATGTAAGTGCCTGTGCCCTATTTAGATTCCTATGTGGAGGTGGAAATATTCTCCAATCCATAGCAAAATATTGGGCGATTTCATTGTAATTGGCGGGTACCTGTTTACGAAATCTCCAGTTCGACCAAAATGCCCTCTATGGTCGCGGACAGCTAACCCTCGCGCCCTGGAATGGGCCAACTCATTGAGATTGATAATCTCTCTGTCCATGTTTCCCATATGAGCCGGTTACCATGTAAGGGTATGGGTTGTAAGTATATTTTTGGCCTCTTTGCACACAGCTGCAACACTGAAGGCAGTTGGTAACTCTGCCTGGAGACAATATGGGCCACATGAATCTCCTCCCTCCATCAGGTTTCTGTCTTAGGTTGTCGTGAACATTCAAGTAGTAACGATGGCTCCATTTATAGAGCCAGCTTTTAATGTGCGATCCTTCAATAAAGACATCCATGTCCAGAAGGCCCATGCGGCTCATAGTGACTTATTACCGGGCATATGCGTGACAATTATGGATTGATTCACTTCTAATGCACTGTTCTACTTGACCCGAAATTTCTGACACACCATGAATTTGCAGTTACTCTTCAGTCAACAAGCACGTTTTCACCCAAAGAAGTGACGGTTCTTGCCCGGAACGCATTGTTGTGTGGCACACATTATACAGAACCATTTGACGCTTGAAGCAGCTAACGTACGGAAAGGCCTCTTTAATTTTGTGTCTCAAGCACAGTCTGTAAAGGTTTCTGTTGTCACTATAGCGCTTCTGCGGGAAAACGCTGTTACCAAAGCCAAGAACTAAAGGCCGTCCACTGATAGGTACTACATTAACACCCAGTGACCCTTGGCGGGGAATTGCTTTGGGCCATATTTTAGAACTTCGTGTTGGTTAACTACAAAGTGGTGATCTGCCATGATGTTACAGTGACTATGGTGCCCAGCTGCTCATCCGAAGTTTCCCTGTTTGATGCTTTCCAGGGCGTTAGCATTTAGATGGCGCAAAGCGTCTGTGTACTCGGCAGTGTCGGCGCTATAGTTAAAGAACACGAGGTGGTAGAGATTTCCGAAGATCACCATTACGGTCAGCCTCATCATGATATACTGGTTTTTGTACGTAAATACTATTAAATGATATGCATAGTGAGTGAATGTAGTCAAGTTATTCACCTGATTTGTGCGGTGGTCGAACTTCTCTGCCGTGTTTTGCCTGTGACGACCATCGTATCCACCCATGGCGTAGATTATTTCATCCAGCACCGCAACACTCACGTAGCACCTGGCGAATGTTGGGAGTGTTTATTTCATCATGACGTATCGAGCACATGTATACGAGCACAGTGTCTGGTGTTGTTAACTGTAACTGTGTGGCGCAAATGCAGAATAGTGACCAGTTAAACATTGTTACTAAAAAAGAAGGTTAGCCTGCGAAGGTAGTCTCGAGCGGGCAGACATTCGGTGCATTTTACGGCTGACGATTGTGCCGCCCGTAATGGCCTCTCTTCGACAACCGCTGACCGATCAGGGCCCCTTGCACGAACTCTAACCCCAAAACAAGCTCCTAACAGTCTTACCATGGCTTCCAGACCAATAGATTAACGTCTTCAGCCCAGAAGCCAGATTATATGCACAGTTTGATAGAAGGACGAGTTTCTCGTAGGGACACTTTTAGATTTAAACAAAAAGTGCTTGACAGAGTCTGTCATTCTGTATACTTCTAAAGAAGTACAGACGTATGGCTTTAGCAACGTTACAATGAGCCTTTTTTTAAGCTACCTACATAGTCGTAAACAAAGTAGAGGTCTCCGTTCATTTGCTTTCCAATATTACACTACTGTTGTGGGAGTTTCGCAAGGATAAGTATTGGAGCCCAAACGGGTCTCGCTCTAGGTTACTAAATGACCTCCCATCAGCTATAAGGTCATGAAAATTTGGTATTTATGCCATGATACTACACTTTTATTCTCAGGTAAATCTCCTTGCGAATTGCAGATACAATGAATGGCGAGCTATAAAGCGCATCAACTTGATTGATTGATTGATTTGTGGGGTTTAACGTCCCAAAACCACGATATGATTATGAGAGACGCCGTAGTGGAGGGCTCCGGAAATTTCGACCACCTGGGGTTCTTTAACGTGCACCCAAATCTGAGCACACGGGCCTACAACAATTCCGCCTCCATCGGAAATGCAGCCGCCGCAGCCGGAATTCGAACCCGCGCCCTGCGGGTCAGCAGCCGAGTACCTTAGCCACTAGACCACCGCGGCGGGGCAAAGCGCATCAACTTCGCTTGCTCTAAATAAATAAACACGGAACAGCGACAAGACAAAGTACGTGGTATTCCGCTCCCATTATGCCGAATGTGATACAACAAGCTTGAAAATTCAGCTCGTTGATGGAGCAATAGGACAAGTACAGAACGCATTAGATTTAGAGGTATTATTGGACGGCAACTTGCAATGGTGACCACACATACCTTGTATATTCATCAAATTAGCTTCCGCTTGCTTTTTGCTAAGAAAATAAAGGAAACGGTTTAATTTTAGCATATTTTAATTGTTTACTTTTCAATATTTACCTGTACCAGCATATATTCTTCTGAATAGTGGTGTGGTACATATAACACATACTTTGATGCTATCATTCACTTGCAGAAAATGGCCTCTCGCATTAAGAAATACGCATGACCACAGATTGATACTAACTTGCTTTACAAGCAAATTGGTATACTACCATTCTCCCTGGCATGCAAAATAAAGTGGCCATTCTCATAAATAATAATTTACGCGGAAACCACTTGTTATTAGAAAGTTTGTTGATTACACCTAATCTAACATAAGGAACACATCAAATATAAATTTCAACCCGCGCATTACTTGGAACACGTACGGTCAATGACTGTTCAAGTTTGATGCCTCGAAAACTTGGAATGCAGTACCCGTTAAAGTAAAAATGGCTAATCATTTAACCCCTGCTGTGAAAAAATTGCAGCTTTAAAAAATTGAGATTTGAATTGCTCACTATACTTCTGATGTATTTCGTGCTGTGCTAAACAGTTTTTTTAGAATGCACCCTTTGCTTTGATTTGATGTGAAGCTTATATATTTTGCCTCACCATTGAGATTTAGTTCCTGAGAATTACATATGCACATGATGTTGTAGCTGCTATATGTATATTGACTATGGGCATACACTAGCATTTTGCTGCTGGCTTAGCAGTTCTTTGTTTAGAATTACAGTGTGAATGAAAAATAAATTGTATTTGTTTCAATAAAATGAATTGAACCTTCTTTTATACTGTAATTGCTCCTGTCTCTTTCCGATCCCGCCTAATGCCTTTTCTTGTGAACCACTGCTGACGTGTTTCACTTTTGCGGGAGACAATTTCGTCGTTCGTTCATTCTCTTTTAAAACAACTACTCCCTACTTGAAAGAAAAATTGAAAGGCGCATACTCAATAAGCGCACATTGCTGGCTTCTACCTATTTACCACCTAAGGGCTCCCTTTGAGTATAATCGGCATGAGTGTTGCTTTGCTCTCTGATCTTGGGACCGCTCTCTCATCCTGGGCTTTGTACTAGAATCTTTCCTGGTACAAAAGCACACGAAAAACACAGCGATTGAGCAAAACAAAAGTGCTACAAATGCACAATGCGCGACTGACTTCATATACGCAATTCCGCCATCTTGTGGGAAATCTGATGTACACGCCAAACGTTATGTGAACGACTGCGCAAGGAAATGCACAGACATACAGACATACAGATGAGCTTCATTCGTGTCCTGCGAAGAGGCTTTCTAAGAACCCGCCGAGCGCATTGACACACGTGACAGGGTAGGGACCAAATGTTCCCGTTCACTTCAAGGGCTCCGTGGACTGACGGATTTGCTGTGCAGGGCATAAACTTGCAATGCATTTTCAGAAGTCTGTCTCGTTGACGTGATGCCTCCTTTTTGAAACGGATACACCACCACATCAAATGAGCAATGGTGATGAGTTGATTACTTGCCGAGCAGTTAGAGAATAATGAACTACGAAACATGAGCTGTATGTTAGAAACAACGGGAACGTGTATTTCCCTCAGCATTGACATGCTTGCATGTGGCTTCAATATTTTGAAGTATTACGATACTCGGAAGGAGTACTAATACCAAAGCCTGTGAAGTGATGGACGAGTTCTTTTTATATATCTGTAAGAGGCACTCCTTGCTTAAGCAGCGAGTCTATTTCGTTATTTCATATTGAGTGGAAATTCTTGCGTGCCTTGTAACCTGATGACTCGTGGCCATGTTGGCACCTGTGCCGACACGTGCCTGCTTGTGCGTAAAATTGAACAGCTGTGAAAAAACATGAACCAGTTGAAAACATGCGTCGGTCATTGACTGTCCTATGTGTACACCTACAATTTCGCGCAAGGCATTTTTTTACTAACACACAAGGAACCTGTGATTTTTCACCCCAGTCAAATTTATTACATCAGTTGATCGGTGTGCACCGGCAAGCACGCCATAATGCTGCAGTTAGTCTACTGAACCATGCCAACTAGTGCGCAGACACGCGCAAAAACTCTTGTCACACATTATTTTGACACGATGGCTGGGCCTTTTCTACGAGAGTAGCCTAATAACATCCAAATTATGGTATTATTCGTGATACGCCTATGACGTCAAGCACCTGGACGTTTCGTGAACGGCTGAACGCACATTTTCGGCTTTTTTTCCGTCGAGTGTTACTGTGACTGAATGAACTGGGAAACGGCATGCTTACGGGGCCCTACGGAACCGGTACAATTGATACGAATTTAGAACCTGCCTCGATGGCTCCGCTGATAACCGATCATGAAAATATAGGGCGATAAACACAGTCACACGGCATCATATCACTTGCAATGTGCGTCCTACGAGCCCTCATTATGCATCAATGAATCAAAAACAATAAAAGCACGATGACGCAGTGCAAGAAACAGCATATCTTTCACCTGGAGGTACCTAGGTCCCATTTGAGAAAATTGAGAACTCTGAATACCAATGAACTAACTTTGCTGTTAGGCAAGTTTTTTCACTATCATAAATATCAGGTTGTGTGAATTAAACAAAGAACAAAGAACAACCCTGATGCACAAGACGAGTGCTTCTCCTCTGAGTTAGTGCCATTTTTTCCTTCCTGTGTTGTATCTTCAATAGCCAGCATGGAAGGTTACAGATACTGAATGGCCATATTGCAGCTTTTCCTACGCAGAAACGCACCTCTTCATATGCATGGGTGTGATGGTGCGCCATGTCTTTGTGTTTGCATTGAAGCATCGCACGCTGCTGAAATACTCTTCGCCATTGAAGCCCCCGATGACGTAGATTTCTTCGCCGATGGCCACACACTTGTGATACGCCCGAGGACCATCGGGATCCACCTCATCGACCTGTGTACCAAAAAGAGGTGCGACAACAAGTTGTTTTCGACATTTCAAGTCAATAGGTCGGGCTAGCTGTTATTTCATTTATGCCCCACAAAGTTTCCGCCGCTCATCAATTCAGGCAATTTAATTAGCAGTGCTTCACGATAAGATATAGTGTTCTATACAGTGAAAAGTACGTGAATTCGATTCATTGCGCCCACTTGTTCCATCAAGACTCTTGGTGCTTGAAACCAATAGGCGCTATAGGTGAGAATTATGATCGCTTTATGGGAGTAGCCTTCCTTAGGTTTGGCTTGATAAAACGACCACGATAGCACCTGCACTTTCAATGCTGGAGCCGTTTCGCTTCCCTTGTAAAGTCTGTGATACAACCAAGCCCGCAGCTGTTGTCAAGACTACACAGACAGGTGATTGGAGGGAAGCGGGCGTAGATGCATGAGTTTTTGCACTTGGGTGCAAGAGTAAAATAAATTGGTGTATTTTCACCGGCTTCACTGGAGCTGACGTGCGATGAAATTTCGAAAAGTAACAGGTTAACGAGAGTTTTGACAACGTTGTTGAAGCTTTTCTGTCCCAATAAGTTGTTTTATGTGGCCTTGGTGGGCAAAAACCTGGCGCCACGTGCGTTATTCTTCAGAGAGCAATGGCGAACGATTTCCGACGTTTGCACTCACCAACGTTCGCTTTTATTTTCTGACGGGCTCGCCAATGAGACATGTTTTATTGAGTAGCTTTTCAATCGTACCTTTCATTACGTGTTCTCTCACCCTTCCGCTTTATCACACCATTCCCTCGTGCACCGCAAATGCAATTCTGCACTTCCTAAAGATAAAAGAAGCGACACCCGACCAGTGGCGTACCAACCTTTCGTGGGCGGGAGGGGGGGGGGGAGAAGCTTACCTTACTCGTCAGTTGATATATATATATATATATATATATATATATATATATATATATATCAAGGCTGGTCCACCAGCCGAAACTGTTCGGAATAAATAAATATTTTATTGTTTTGTTTCCTATACTGCACTATTCTCGAAGTTTATATATATATATATATATATATATATATATATATATATATTCATCATAGCGTCACACGAGTCGACAGGATGAAGACCTGACCACCGCTCATCAACCCCACATCATTCACGAAGCCACCGGCAATACGCCTCAACTGAATATCGACCACAGATGAGGTGATCCCAGGCGCATGCAGTTACCAGCATCATGACAGAACTATCAACTGACCTTTCCATCCTCAAGTACACCGGAGCAGCGGACGATGGGCCGGTGCAGGATTGCTTCTACCTGTTCGAGCTCCACGCTACCGCTGAATCATGGTCGGAAGAGGAGATGATCACGAACTTCACTGACTGCATCTCCGGTGAAGCATTCAAGTTTTACCTCACCCACATCTTTGAAAACGACGAGTCATGGCAAAAGATCAAAGAAGAGACGATCACCCGTTTTATTGACTATGACCAAGACCTACTTATTGCCAGCCATCAGGAGAAAACCGCACACTATCGTCAATTCCCTAAGCAGTCCTCAAGCATTCGAAAGCCCAACGTAAATTGACAACTGCCAGAAGACTAACTGGCACATGAGTTTACTTTCAGAAGACCATGCGTGTTTCGAGAAAAACCCAACCATCAAGCGCGCCTCCCTTCTGCACAAAAGTCGGCATTTCGAAAGTCCTCGCTCCAGCATATGACGCGAGACATTGCTTACCAACCTGATGCTCGTAATTCTCTGTCTCGCATACGCGGTTGACCACGCGGTTTTCCATCACGCGGCTCTTTAAGCGCTTCTATCACAAACCATTTGCCTCATAAGGACGCTGCGACCACGGTAGACGACCTGACGATTCACAAAAAATACCCTGTCAAGCCATGCTCCTTCCGGATGGGTTCCATCACCACCATGCGGTGCACACACACTGGACAGTCGAAACAAAGCAGAAGGCTCATAGAAATCGAACATCGCACAAGATGCGCAAGAGCCCTTCGTAGTGAACAGTGCAGAAGAAGCCTCCAAGGCCTTTTTGTTGATTCTAGTACACAACCTTCATTTTCTTTTGAGAATAACCACAACCCAACGACTACCAACTATTTATTGGTCACACCAACTATCAAAGAAAAACAGGCTCATGTTATTAAAAGAATACCACCTCGTCAGATTCCGCAACATCAGCAGTGCCATTAAGAACTCGAAGAACTCCGGAAACTACGGCAGTTACATCAAGCACTACGAAGAAGTAAAGTAAGATGACAAGCAGCTTTGCGGCTTAAGGATGGTAGTAAGGAACGATACAAACTAAAAGGAATACCAAGTCAACGTCTTAGACATATTCGTAGAAGGAAACGTCAAGAAAGTCTTCTGTGCCAGATATCAAGGCATCATGTACAATCCTACCGACAGTGCTACCACCACAGAAAACCACGAAACAGACTGAACGCTACCATTTGCAAAATGCAGGAACACAGACATCGTATCATTAACTTCGGTTCTCACAAACGTAAGCTGGAAGCAATGCTTCTGTCTCAGTCACGACACAGAATACAGCACCCGCGACAGAAAATTTGGCACCTACGACGTCCGACATTCAAAGGCTACAAGTACGTCCAACCTTGTTCGCTCTTCGCGGCTGCTGAAGCAGTGTCATGGTCAGTGCGATTGTGCAAGACGCGGTTATCTTTTCCAGAACGCCACAGTCAGCCTCGCCCACCAGAACTCCTGCGCTAACCGGACTGCTGCACTCTCTGCTGAAGTCTTTGAAAGTTTACGGAACTCCTCTGGAGCATAGAACCAATTGTGAATTTTGAAATTTGTGACTTTTAAACCTTTCCCTGTTTACTTTTTCTTGTTCGTGTACTTTAGCCACTAGACCACCACGGTGCGCATTTTTATCTGTAAAGGACAATCCAAGTTGAATGAAAACCAACTAGGCCGACTCCCATAGTGCTAAAAACCATGGTCTTTTATAATCTCTGCGTGAAATTGCGGGGAAAGCTTACAAGCTTAGCTTGCCGCTGTGCTTCAGTTCGCTGGTTTATTCGTAACCACTTTTCAAGCGCTGCAAGTTATCGTAAGCAAGGTTGATCAGGTTTATCGGAGACTAAAGCGCAAACGTTATCTTTTCATGGTGCTTCTAGAAAACATTAAAACATTAAAGAAAAACATCCATCACACTCACCGGCTCACAGCAGATTCGACAGAGCAGCCTCGATGAAAAAATATGATTTTGCTGAAGCAGCAAATGCTTTGACCGGTTCATAGGAAGTTTGCTCATTCCCATTCATATCCTCATTCACCAGTCACATAAAAGTAAATGCATGAGCAATTGATGTATTTCTATAGGGCATCAATTCAGCGCTAGCCTGCTCTGTAATGCCACAGCACAAGGCGCGAAAGCGTCGCACCAACGGGCCGCACCGCAAGGAGCCTACAAAGAAAATCGGCGCAGAAGAAATGTTGAAAAATTAAATCGTAACATTCCCTCGTAACGATATAATGGAGTGAATACTGTCGTAAGGAAAAAACTTCGCCTTTGTTTCTCCAGAGTTTAGCCAACAGTGGCTACTGTCGAAAGTGGAAGGGATCAGCCCCCAACCCCCAACTTTTCTCAGCGGGGGGGGGGGGGGGGGGGCTGGCGTCCTTGTTGCCCTCCGGCTTGTACGCCCATGCGTACGACACTACGCAACACAAAGCAGGAGAGAAGACAAAATTGCTTCGTTTGCCTGCCGTGATGCGGAATGCCTACTGCTTCTTGATGAACCGAGCAAAGCAACTGCCATTCTGCATATACTAACCTTGATCCATCTGTCGGCCTTGGTGTCGTAGCTCTCAGTGTAAGTAGTGGGGCCTCCGTGCATCCAACCACCAATGACGAACATCACCTCATGCGGGATGCGCGGACGAGCGAACATGGGCGTTGGCACTTCATTGCTGTGCACTACCACGTCAAGGTCATACAAGAATCGTAGTGTATCGATCACCAACTGCCTGTGTGTGCGAGAAAAAGAATGACAAGTGGCGCTTACTATATAGCCCGTTCCACGAAGGTTAGCCTTTCACAGCATTTGAGTAGTTCAGAGCTCCAAGCTGACAGTTAAGTCACGTCAGGTTGTCCATTATAAGAAAAAGAAAAATAAACGTTGTGGTTGCTATGGTTTACACATTACTCTTTCGCATCACACTAACACTCCCTAGAAGCGTCACTGGAGCTTCAGTTCAGGCAATGCTTAATTGCCCTCTGTTATGATGTTGTTAATCAGCTACCAGAAAACCGTAAGGGGCAGGTGATTTCCCTCTCTCGTTACTCAAGAGCACCTCTGTGTGCTACTTACCACAAGTACGCCTCTTCGTACTGCATCCGGGATAACCTATTCGTGTTCGTCGAGCCCATCAGCCGAATATTGATCAACGTGTTTTAGGCAGAACAATACTCAATGAGCTCAGTAGCTCTCAGACTGTTTTGCAACCAGGCGAAATTGTGGCAGTTATACAATGTATGAAGTCACAACCTCGAACGATAACATGCACTAAGTTACACGCAGTAGTAAGAAATACGAAGTTATGTACACATTACCTGTCACATATCACATAACAGTGGTTTCGAACATGCCCTTTTAATAGCTGGTGAAGATCTTTATGCGAGTAATATTTTCGGAAGGCGACCGAATAATAAAAAAAATAAGACCATTGACTTTACGAACACTCATGCTGATACAAAACTGTTCGGCTTACGTAAAGATTAGTTTGACTTCATATATTTCCTTGTTAAAAAATCGAGGATCCGAGGTACGAGGCGTACTAACCCGATGTTTTTGAAGGCGATTGCTTTTTCCTGTTTTACGCAGTCATAATGCGTGTGTAGAAAGTAGCAAGAAGTGGTAACGTTTAGACAGAACGTTTTTTAATCAATAATCACATGTTTCGAAATACCATTTCAATGTTTTTTTAAATATATTCGTGAAAAGTTAAACAGACTGTGCCTTGTAAATGAACTTTTCATGTTTTGACAAATAGACAAACTTTCGAATGCACGTAACAATCTTTATTAGACCATTGAATACTTCACTACGTTTTTTAGTGTGCATACTCTTTTAGTGTGCAGCACTGAAAACGAGCATATACAAGCCAATACTACAATATGAGCTTTGTTCTTACCAGTAATGAATGGCGTATTTTATTTATAATGCATGTACCACATATTGCATAATGCATAAATGCATAATGCACATAATGCATAAACCACATATTCTTAATAAGTACAACCCCAAGAATTTTAATGTTTAATTGAGGTGAAATGTAATTTCCGTGAGATTTCAAGGCAAACCTATAATGAATGGTTATAATTATTCATATGAATAGTACGTAGGTTGTTTTCTTGACGTTTAATTGAAACCGATTTGTTTGTTGCCACTCTAATAGTTTGCAACACAACTTTTTTTTTCTACATACTGGAAGGCTTAACAATCGTCTCCACTAAAATAGCGTAGCCAGTGTACACCACAATATCTTTAGTGCGTTGCATGTTCAGTACGTTGACTATATCGTTTTTATGTAGAAAAGTATTCAGAAACAGTAATCATTATTTGGCACTTACTGAAGTTTCATATATTCTAATCACTTTTAGATTACAAATACTTTGGATAATGATTATCAGTGGAGTTCTTCTATTAGGCGCTTTTATTTTTATACTTACACATTGTTGTACCACTGCATCGAATCAGTCCGCGCATGAGGCAAGAAAAATTTTAGATTCAACGCACAGTGAGTGTCACTACGCGGCGACACGTCACATTCACGAACACTAGGCATGTTGTTCTAGAGTCACTGGAACTTGAGTCAAGTAGTTCGTGATTCGGGAGCTGTAAATGTTATGAAGTTCGCTTGAATTGTGCCAATCAATTTGGGAATGCCAGCCGCAAGTAAGCCACCACCGTCAAAAACACGCTGAATACGCGTTGCCTAAACATGTTCCGATTTTCATAATAGACTGCGGCGCCCACCTGCAGGATTCGTTGTCTAAGACGAGCTTGTGGGACTTGATCTTTTCGACGAAAAAGTTGGTATCCACAAGACCCGTACGAACGCAGCGCAGCAGCCGGGCCATGTGCTGCTGCCGATTGTCCGAGTCGTGCTCGATCCAGCGCACGACCGCTTTCCACACGGTCTCCTCCTTGACGACATTGAGGTTCTCGTCCGAGAAGATGGCCTCCACCTCATCGATATCTAGACTGAGCAACTCCTCGCTGCGCTTCGACACCTCGATGAAGTGAAGCATCAGGTAGCTGATAAAGAAACCGCAGCAGTGATTGATACCCACGTGCCTCTAAACACACGCAGAGCGTAAAGCGTTGGGCCTTTCAATGAATGCGATTTATCTATATGGTCGAGCTCAATCTGGTGTGAGTAAAGATCACTCTTAAGGCACATTCACACATCAGAAGTGAAGCGAAAACGAAAACGACAGAATGCCCGGAAAAACCGCACTCGTGAAAAATATTCTCATTTGTTCTGCCCCTGACGCCGGCACTGCCTTCGCTACTTTCAGAATCAATTCGATTATGCTGGCTTTATGAGCATCAAACTTCGTACCAAACTCCAGTTATCCAGGTTTTCACAGAAATTACTGAAAAGCAATAGATCGCGCCCTTTGAAACGTTGTTTTGGGAAATAAGTCAGCGCAATAGACACTGGTGAATGCACTAGCAGCGGCAGGGGCAAATTCAGCTGGCTGTACAGAAACGCGAAACATGTTGAAGAATGACGACTCACTGCTGCTGGACCATCCGGATTCACGTAGCGGAAAAATTGGTCTCCGATCAATTTTTTTTCGTTCCAGCCTCACGGCACGATTTTGTGGCCGCTTGGGCGGTGAAGCGAATGACTTTACGGTGAGGTTTGTTGCTTTCGGTCACTTCGAGGCCAAACGTGAACGCGGCTATACCAAGGTATATTTAAACTAATAGCGTAACTTCCGTAAAAACCCATGTATCCAGTAGTTGGTGGTTCACTGCCACTGTCGCCATTTACGCATGAAGGGAACAACTAACAGCGAACAAATGTATAAAATTAAAATATGACGTCACAACCGGACGTGTTAGCGGCTTCATGCAATATATATACACGGCGTGCAATCGAAATTTTTCCTTAACTGGTGATATTTACTGCACCAATAAATATAACCAATTTCATTGTGACTTACGGCTCTCTATAGTCGTACGCTAGAGAAAAGAGAGACTGACAAGAAACATCGAGAAAGCAGAGGTGCTTTATTAACCAAATGCTGTACTTGCATAGAGTGAAAACATCGCAGATAAATTGTGACACAACCGTTCACGAGCACGAAGCATAAAAGTTCGAAACCTCACGTTGCCTGATCGCAGAAAACGACTACAGTGAGACAGTAGCCTTTAAATATCGCTTAGGCTACAGTAGAGTGTAGCGTCTTGTTACATAGCGTGTCGCATTCACCGTCACCAAAGACGAGCGCACTCAGGCCGTGCACCAGCGAGGGTTGTCAGCAGTCACAGGAGCTGCTATCTACTCATTATATGAGCTAGATCTGCTCTAAAGAGTTACACCAGTAAACAACACACAGCAAATAAACTGTGGAAGGTGCGCACGGAACCACCACGCAATATTGAGCGAAGTCTCTATGACCCGGCAATACACCGCACAAAACACAAGAAGCTCTGATAGCAGATTGCCTGCTTATGCTCCCTCCCTATTTATGACACTCTACCGAAAATGAGGGAATCAACCATTTAGCCAGGTATCAGATAAATCGTAAAGTGAATTTGTAGTTTTCTATGACATACATAAAATTACGACTATTTTAAAAAGAAATTCTAATATGTTCAGTTTTGGGTATTTTTTTTCTCACCTAGTCGCACTTCAATCGTCAACGGGCGTTGATGCCTGCGGCAATGAGTTTCCGACACTTTTCTTTCGATTTCGCGAACGATGTAATTTAACAATGGCTTCTCTGCGCGCGCGCGCTACTCCCTCTTTCTCCTACGTTCCCGCTCTCTCCCGTCGTAACGCCGACGCAGGCAGCATCTGCTAGCCTGCGCTCGCTTCCCCTCTCTCTCCTCTAGGCTTCCCTCACTGCAGCGTTTACACAAACCCTGCGCATGGGTTTCACCCCCTCTCTCTCATCTTCTACGCTCTCCTATCTCTAAAATCGCAACGACACACGCCGCGCCTGCCAGCTTACTTCATTAAAAAAATGGCCCCGAATCTGCATATTACACTGCAAATGTCGTCGAAAGACGATAGTCTTGCGTCTGGAGAGAGTGAACGAAACGTTTATTTCATGTTCTGTGGAAGAAAATCGGTGAATGATATTCTGGAGGCGCTGCGTTAGAGTGCCTCGAGCGTATAGCGGAGGCGAACGAGCGCATCGAGGCACGTTAGACACGTGCGCCATCTGGCATTTATCTTCGAAAACGAAGGCGTGCGCGCCCACGGAGAAAGATGCGCGCCTGTCTCGGAGGTGATAAGGTGTGGAACGCAAAGCGACGGGCAGGGGTCACCACCGTGCCGTCTTAGCAAAGCGTTGCAAATACTTACCATTTTGAGCATAACGTTGCACTGTCAGTGCAGCGCGATAAACGTTACAGTCCTTATAGATGCTTGCGTGTGCCTCTTCTAGTGTAAAGGCACACATACAAAACATCAACGTGTTGTTGTGGTACCTCAGATATGCGCAAAATTTGATTTTTAATTGACAATCGCACCACGATGAACGCTGAATCTTGAGCAATATTGCGGGCGCTGCGGATCGGGTCGGCCGTTTGGTGCAGTTTGAGACATTGTTATGAGCGAACAAACAAACAAATCTACAGATAGACAGACAGACTCAAATGTTTCTGTCGAAGGTACCCAAGATAGACTGTCGTCCTTAAAAAATGCCCCCACCTTTTCGAAAGGAATCGTAAAAAAATACGAATGCATTTCTTGCGCCGACAGGGTACTGCTGCCGCCAAGCATTCGCCATCACCGACTTGTGCCATCGCATTGAGAGGCGCCCAGCCAGCGAACGGCTGAGAGTGTTGAGCGAGTGGATGGGAGAGTGGGGCACCAGCGTTCTCGGTTCGGCATTGGTTTTGCTAATAAGCTGTACTAACTGTCAACCCTAGTTTACGACACATTTCTTTGGCTCGCGTTTTAGATGCGGAGCATCTAATACTCGAGGCTTGTAGTGCGGCGCCGTCCGCAAGCTTCCTCCTCCTTCTTCCACCATCTGTGCATCCCTTCCTCCTCTACACACCGCGCGCGCTTCACTCCTCCACCATCTGTGCACCCTTCCTCCTCTACACACCGCGTGCGCTTCTCCTCTTCACGAACATTCGCTAGCTGTATAATGTAGCGCGCATGCGCCGTCACGCTTCGAGAACATCGGCAGCTGACGCGCCCGCATGCGCCGTTGCGCTTCTCCCCCTTCTCGAACATTCGACAGCTGACAGTGCATGCGCCGTCGCGCTGTATATATACTCAAGGTCGGCGCTCGCTCGCTCAGTTGCCGCTCGTCGGTTGGTTTGTACGGCGCGTCGACGTCCAAGGTCGCGGTGAAATGAATTCCAACGAATCCACAAACACAATGATCGACGTCCCTTCGACCAGCGCCGCCCTTTCGCATACGTGTGTACGTGTTCACTCATTTAACACCCCCTCCTACAACCACGTTAACCAATTTAGCCATCGACACAAGTAAGTCGCAATTTAACACCCCATTTTACAACCACGTTAACCAATTTAGCCATTGACCCAAGTAAGGCGCACTTTAACACCCCGTTAACCAATTATATGCTCCGCATCCTCCTCAGTGTTCTCTCGAGGGAAGCTGCGGGCAATTTTTTTTACTCTATCTAGACAAATGTCGGTACAATATTTGAAAACAGAGCCAATAGCTGTGACCCCCTTTTCTAGATACAAGCAATTAGGAAGAAACGCGAAACCTCGCTCCTTATCTGACGGCACTACACAAAATTCATTGTCTCTCAGAAACTTGGCCATCTTTCGCAACGGAAAGCTGGTGCTGGTAGGCTCACCCGATAGAAGCACGTCAACGCCTTCTGATATGCACCGTTATTGAAACAGCCAGGAGAGCTAAAAGTAGTAGGCAGTTGATAGATAGATAAATAGATAGATAGGTAAATAAATAAATAGATAGATAGATAGATAGATAGATAGATAGATAGATAGATAGATAGATAGATAGATAGATAGATAGATAGATATGCTCGAAGTCACTAAAGTTCGCTAAGAAAAGCTTCGCATTTAAATTTTTACAGCTTATCCATGGGGTGAAAGATTATGAGTGGGGCGAAGCGTCCGTCATTCCGTCCCTCTGTACGTGTGTCCGTGCTTCCACCTATCCTTTCGTTCTTGCGTCCGTCCATGCGTCCGTCTGTCTGTCTGCTTGTCCATTCCCAAGACTAAACTAGATTGATTGATTGATTGATTGATTGTGATATGGGGGTTTCAACGTCCCAAAACCACCTTATGTATATGAGAGACGCCGTAGTGGAGGGCTCTGGAAATTTCGACCGCCTGGGGTTATTTAACGTGCACCCAAACCTGAGCACGCGGGCCTACAACATTTCCGCCTCCATCGGAAATGCAGCCGCCGGTGTCGGGATTCGATCCCGCGACCTGCGGGTCAGCGGCCGAGTATACTTAGCCACTAGACCATCGCGACGTATCGGACAAAACGAGAGGTGGCTACCTACTACCAATGAGGTTTAGAAAATTGCTGAAGTGGAAACTGATGGTATGCTTTGCTGCATTGTGAAGTCAGGTTTCGCCCTCCAAACGATTCAGCAACCTGCTATTTTCTGGCAGTGCCCATTTAGACATCAAGTGGCTTTGACCTGTTGGTCTAAAGGCTACGTAAATCGATACATCAAAAGACAGTTGTTTCTGATGAAATAGCCGAAGATGACGAGTATTGGTGACTTAATCTCCAATAAAATTTGCCTTGAATTCATTGCTTGCTTAAGAAAACGTAGTAACACAAGGTCACACTTTAAACACTATCTGACCACAAATGTTTGCCACGTTGAGCTCGCCGGGCGTGCGACAAAAACGCTTCTTCTCCAGCGCAAATCTACCGAAAGCGTGTGGCAAACACATGTTTTTCCACGGGACGGCTTCATGCTCTCCCATAGTAGAGTAAATAGATACATCAAAAGATAGTTGTTTCTGATGAAATAGCCGAAGTTGACGAGTATTGGTGACTTAATCTCCAATAAAAGTTGCCTTGAATCGTTTGCTTGCTAAAGAAAACGAAGTAACACAAGGTCACACTTTAAACACTATCTGACCACAAATGTTTGCCACGTTGAGCTCGCCGGGCGTGCGACAAAAACGCTTCTTCTCCAGCGCAAATCTACCGAAAGCGTGTGGCAAACACATGTTTTTCCACGGGACGGCTTCATGCTCTCCCATAGTAGAGTAAATAGATGCATCAAAAGATAGTTGTTTCTGATGAAATAACCGAAGTTGACGAGTATTGGTGACTTAATCTCCAATAAAAGTTGCCTTGAATCGTTTGCTTGCTAAAGAAAACGAAGTAACACAAGGTCACACTTTAAACACTATCTGACCACAAATGTTTGCCACGTTGAGCTCGCCGGGCGTGCGACAAAAACGCTTCTTCTCCAGCGCAAATCTACCGAAAGCGTGTGGCAAACACATGTTTTTCCACGGGACGGCTTCATGCTCTCCCATAGTAGAGTAAATAGATACATCAAAAGATAGTTGTTTCTGATGAAATAGCCGAAGTTGACGAGTATTGGTGAATTAATCTCCAATAAAAGTTGCCTTGAATCGTTTGCTTGCTAAAGAAAACGAAGTAACACAAGAACACACTTTAAACACTATCTGACCACAAAAGTGTGCCACGTTGAACTCGCCGGGCGTGCGACAAAAACGCTTCTTCTCCAGCGCAACTCTACCGAAAGCGTGTGGCAAACACATGTTTTTCCACGGGACGGCTTCATGCTCTCCCATAGTAGAGTAATATATACTCTAAATCGTTAACCCATTTTTTTAACACTCTCGTTGGCTTTAGCAAGGTTTAGCGAATGTTGGGCCACAGTTCCTCACGGGATGGCTCTATGCTCTCCCATAGTAGAGTACCTAGTACTATAATCGTTGCCTAATTTCTCTAAACACATACGCCCCCTCTAGTACGCATGTATACGTTGCGTTCTGTAAAAATCGACCAACTTAATTCATTTTATTTTCTTTGAGTAGTGATATTTGAATACCGAGTGATTAATTATATTTTGGTGCTCATTCGTAAGATGTATACACTGTCTTTACTTGTTTTCGATGTTTTGTTTGTGTAAGTACAAGCGTACAATAAACTCCCCTTTCTCAATTGCGGAAAGCGAACAGCTTATCATGCCCCTAATAAGATTGCTGCCACAACCGCCATCTTACAGTGGTTGCGGCTTCACTAGTGGGTGGTAGTTTCCACTCCAGCAAATTTTTAAAACCTTCCTGTATGAAACGCCATAGTAAACTACATCGCGTAGCAGTACATAGACATATGTGTCAGCAGCGTCGCTTTCCCGCCATTACCAAAAAAATTATCCGCTGTTGAATGAAATCGACAAGACTTCTTTCACGCCTCATTTTGTATTTGCTTATATACAGTGCCAAACAAACCAACGAAAGTATTTTTCCCTATCTTTATTCTAGCGTTATTCATGTGATTTTTCTCCCACTATCATATATATATATATATATATATATATATATATATGTATATATATATATATATATATATATTATTACCGATTCTTGCTTGTGAAAAAATCGTTAGGGTGAATTTGTTGCAAACTAGACCAAATAAATACCTCTTCTATTTTCATTTACCAGTTTTATATGTAGCAGCCACTTGGAACGGGAAGAAACAAGCATAGTCCGACTAAACTGTTACCTATTAATTTTACGCTACCTGCACGTCATTCGCTGCAGATCCCACAGGCACTTAGGTGAAATTTTCGCCTGCTATACCTTAAATATGGAAGCCATGATGTACACCGAAATATAAAAATACATGATACGCTAAATTTTCGTCAAAGGTATACTCTCCCATAACCGAGAAACATCACGGGTGGATGAATCCTCCTGCTGTAGTTCGTATTTCAAACTATACAGTCACGAGCTGGATTGGAGGCGTTACACAGTAATAGAGCAGGAATTCATATTTGGCGAGGAGCCAACGCCTTGTAAAGGCTTCCTTTCAGGAGATCATACCACCCAAACTAAATCTTTTTCTGTTCATTATAGATAGCCATGCCACTCACTTGTACGCCTTCGAGCTAAGGTCGAAGCAGTTGTACAGCTTGCCGATGTTGTGGATGGAGATGCAGTTCTCGGGGACCATGATGGACAGGAGGAAGTCACAGCAGTCCTTGACCATGCCCATGACGCAGAGGTAGTCGGCGGCCTCCAGCAACTGCTCCACGTTCTCACATCCCACCCACGTGACGCGCTTGTAGGCGAACTCCACGATTATGGCCATGGTCTCCTTGGAGACACCGGGCACCAAGACCTCCTTGCGCCGGACCTTGTTGAAAGTACTCCCGAAAAGTGCCCTAAAAGGTACTTCGTTTTGTGAACGCCACTGAAAATCACGCTTGCTGCAATTGCTTACCTACGCGCTAGGTTATTCATGTCTGCAACCTCATTCACATGCCGTGCCTACTTTGACATTGTCGAGATAATAACCTACGGGTCAGTCGGTAAACAATTTCTAATACTAAGTTTTGCAAACATTAAAATGACGTCCTCCAGCACTTGTCCATGACGCTTGTATTTCTACTTTCGATTCTTATTAGCGCTTCAACAGACCACAGGCAAGTAGCTGAAGGCTTTGGAAAAGTGGGAAAATTACTGTAATCTGCCAAACCAGTAAACGAAAATTCGGACGATGCGAGAAAACAGTCTTTAGCATAGGCGTGTGCACGGAGACTATGAGGGCGATCGTCCTTCCCAGTGACCTAAGAAGGGGGGGAGGGGCATGGTAGGAGGTGCAAAATCTGCCCCACGCTTCGACTTAGTATGGGGCTGCCCTGGGTTAGACCTTTACACCGCATGATGGGAAACCCAGCGTAATTTTACGGAAATGAGGGGCGCCATAAATCGCAAATAGAAAGTCAGTAAACTGCCATTTTTTTGTCAGAGCTAGTCAATTTTTGTTCCTGCTCCTCGAACGTTTACTAAGTTTTTTTTAAGATTGGCGTTTAGAGGGCGTAGGAATTGCTCATTGCAGCAAAGACAATGATCGGTATTATTTCTGGAGCAACAATATGGGAAAATGATAATAACGTTGAGTGCATGGTTTTCAGACGACTCACTGAACAGAAATCTTAACATTCAGCAGAATAGCAACACATAGTATAATTTCTATTTATTCTTCAGGACGCAAACATAATATGAACCAAAAGGAGCACAAAAAACCAGCGTATGCTGGTTTTTTGTGCTCTTTTTGTGGCATGTGGAGCTCCTTTTGTGGCATGTGGCATGTGGAGGGAAGGCGAGTTCTATTTTTTTTATTGATGGAGATGTTATGACACCGTGTATGTTTTATATGCACACACAGGTCCGGCCGTGATTCCCAGGACACGCTCGGGCCTTTGTGAAGAATTTAACACGGAACTGCCCCGGTGACTCAATGTAAAACCCGAACCCAGCCACAAAGTAAAAAAAAAAATAAACAAAATGCCTCCACGATATGCCCAGCACAGTAACAGCGAAAGCTGTGTGAGCGGACTTTCAAAAGCCTGGTTTAAACACTTTCGAAGCAGCTGCTATAGAACACTCTTGCATGAGAATCACTACTTCATCAACCATAATTTCTGTGTCCTATAGGGAAGCGTCAACTATGTCTTCGTTAGTCATTCTTCGGAGAAGTGTTGTAGCCGCTACACACTTCTAAGACATTATGGGCATTTTTATATACTGTGAATGACGACAATAAAAAACTTTCCGTAAAGCATTTGTAATGACTTAGGTCATTCGATGACCCACTCATTAGGTCGGTGGCGTTGTGTGATGCCTGGTTGTTACTTTATTGTTACCACACCATTACAAAAGTTAATGCGGTCCCTGGCCTGACATGAAGCCTACATAGGGTCCATTAGCAGTGAAGTTTCAAGCCCCAGCGTAGATCAGTGGTGGAATACTGGGCTGCAAAGCAGAGGGCAGGGTTTGATTGCCCATCTGCTTTCGGTCTTTTTGATTTATTTCATTTTTTTCTTATTTCGCGTGATAGTGGTTATGGACGCTACGGTGATGAAATTAGCCCTCTTTGAGATGTTACAACTGCTTTCATTGCAATAATATAGCCTACCAGGCGCGACCATCCATCGGGCCCGAAAAGTGCCCGAGCTAATAATTGAGGTGGCGTTGCGCCAACATTGATAGCAAGGCGAACAGTCATGGCATTGATAGCAATCGACAGCAAAATGTTTAGGTGGCGCGTATCAACACATTGTTGGCGCACGCTATGCTACCAATAATGGTGACAGCTTAGAGGCTCAGGTGCGCCAGAGGAGGTGCAGAGGTGGCTATAGAGCGCAAGACGAGTGGAATGTTAAGTGCTAAGTCATGCCGCGCTTATTTCAGCGAAGCGTTTCGCTGTACTACTTGTTCAACAGGAAGCCGTCGTGAAGACATGGCAAATGAATGCCTCTTTAAAAAAGATCTTACGTAACGAGACTGTTTACCTCTAGCTCACCCGCTTCAGATAAATCAATGAGCTCCATATCTTATTACCAGAAAAAAAGTTCGGTAGTTGTCCTGCATCAAACTTCTCCGTATAGCTTCTCAATATAAAAAAAAAAACATTTTATGAGATAAAAATTCGGCAGACTTCCCGTACCTCGGAATCGATGTTATGCGAGGCATGTGGAGGGAAGGCGAGTTCTATTTTTTTTATTGATGGAGATGTTATGACACCGTGTATGTTTTATATGAGCAGTTCTTTACGGTTGCATAACGATGCCAATAGCAAACTGAATATTAGAAGTTTTGAGCAAGCTATAGAAACACGGTACGGAAATACGACACGGTTCCTTCCTAGGTGCGCGTACAATGATCGCAGATGCGCACTCGTCAGCCGATTCCATATTACCGCGTTTCCGTAACGTGTTCCCGTAGCTAGCTAGAAACCTCTACTAGCAACACCAAAAAGCGGTAAGCTCATATGAAGCGACGGTGTTTGCGCTGGTGCGCGCGAGCATTGTAGTCGTCAACACTGTTATACAAATCTATTTCAGAGGATAGAGCCTAACTACAGTTTGCGTTAACCCGACATGATGGCTGTATTGTAGGAGCACGTCTGCAATGCTCATAAAATAGGATAGCCAGAGCTGCCAGAGGATTGACGCAACACGAACATTAGGATCTTATGAAAGTTACATCAGAGGCCTGACGTGGCCCTGAGATGGAATACTTGTTTGCCACGCAGAATGCTAGGGTGAGATTTCTGCTGAATTATTGACAGTTATGTTGGCATACGTTTGGTCAACACTGCCTATGACAGCTTTTTCTTAACGCCCAACCTATAAAGTGTGTTCTCGCCATCCTTGGGTAGTTATAAAATGTCGATCACTTGCGTTACATACCCGCATACCAGTGGCACATACCCACCCCCAGGTTTGATTTTTGAAAAGTGTTTGACGACTTACGCGACGAGATGGTGACATTCATTTTATGACCAGCGAGCCGTATTCGACAAACCACCTTACCCCCCCCCCATACTAATTTTGGTGTACCATGAGTTAAAGGGGTGATCATGAGAGCACCTAGATCTATGCGGCTAGATAGTTAGATAGATGATAGACAGAAAGATGTGAAGATAGACGCCAAAAGTACTTGCAAAACACAAAGAAATGCTTCAAACTTTTAATGTGAAACATACATGTATAAACAGCAAATGTAGAAAAAAAGTTAAAGAAAGGCTAAAAAGAACAGTTCTTGAAGTACTAGTAAATTACTGCCTTAAATTCTAAGATATTCCCATTCACCATGACAAGGACTTTGGTAAGCGAGCAAGCATGCAGAAAACAAAAAAAGATACAGGTAGCGACGTCAGTTTGATATTGGCGCCATGTCATGTAATCGGGCTGTGTCTGCTTGGGCCCATGTAGTCTCTTATAAGTAAAAATGAAGTTCATTGACCTATGAGAGTGTCAAATAGCATATGAAGTTTTCTTGATTTTCGTTAGGCCAAGGTCTTCAAACATATGGCAATTACAGTTTAAAATATGTGATGTCGCATGTGGAGATCGCGGCACGTAATATTAAAATGACACGTTCACCCTGATTTTCTCCTCCATAAATCAATTTATGGGAGTAAAATTATAGAAATGAGTTTTGCCAGAGCACACTTAATCAGTCGAGACTAGTGAATTGTTTAACGTCAGTATCCCATTAAAAGCAGACCAATGTCAAAGCCCGTCGCCGCCGATGGGCAGGTCCGGGCCATCCGATTGCTCACCAGTTGAACGAGCAGGGTACCACTCTCGAAAAATGTGCGGGCGTGCGCGTGCGCGTGCACACACACACACACACACACACACACACACACACACACACACACACACACACACACACACACACAACACACACACACACACACACACACACACACACACACATGTCCCGCCGCGGTGGTCTAGTGGCTAAGGTACTCGGCTGCTGACCCGCAGGTCGCGGGATCAAATCCCGGCTGCGGCGGCTGCATTTACGATGGAGGCGGAAAAATTGCAGGCCCATGTGCTCAGATTTGCGTGCAAGCTAAAGAACCCCAGGTGATCGAAATTTCCGGAGCCCTCCACTACGGTGTCTCTCATAATCATATGGTGGTCTTGGGACGTTAAACCCCACAATAAAACACACACACACACACACACACACACACACACACACACACACACACACACACACACACACACACACACACACACAAAGCTATGTGAGTGATAGCAGGTGCTCCTAGCCTTCCGCGTCTGGTTGGTGCTTTTCAGGAGGGTAGCTCTTTAGGCCCGCACTCCATCGTCGCTGACTTTGAAGCTCCCCACCGCATCACCGCCCGCAACCTTCTCCCTCCTGTCTCCTGCTCCCTCTTGATTGGCTGCTCTCTTTCCTCAAACTGATGAACGTGTGAAAACATCGTTTGCCCTGTCATCCACCCCGTAGTTGGTCCATTGCCTGGGTAGCTTGCGCTACGCTGTGCGCGCCACTCTCTCTCGCTCAGTCGTTTCCGCTATCGAGCACAGCTGACGCTCTACCCTAGGTTGCAAAATATGAGCGAAATGTCGCCGAAAGTCGCCATTGTAAAGACACTAGTATTTCTTAGGGACCTTCGACACAAAAAATTTGATCTGTCTGTCTGTCTGTCTGTCTGTCTGTCTGTGTCTGTCAGTACATTTGTCGGTTTGTCCGCTCTTAACGGTACCCTTAACGGCACCAAACGATACCCCAAACGGCCGACCCCATCCGCAGAAGCTACCAATATTGCTCAAGATTTAGCGTTCATACTTTTGCGATCGTCAATACAAAAGATATTTTTGCGCATATTTGAGGCACCATAACAACCCGTCAATATTCTGTATGTGTGTCCTTCACTAGAAAAAGCAGAAATAAGTAATTCCAAGCACCGTAGCGTTTATCACGCTGCGCTGAGGACGCAACGCTTGCACGAAAAGGCAAGTGTTTCCAACGCTTTGGTAAGACGACACCGTGGTGGCACCTACCCATCGCCTCTCGTTCTACACCTTATCCTCTCCCAGACGGGGGCGCACGCCGCGCGCTTCGTTTTCAAAGATCCCTGCCAGATAGCGCTCATGTCTCACGTGTGACATTGACTTGATGCGCTCGTTCGCTTCTGCTGCATGCTCTAGCCACTCAAACGCAGCACCTCCAGAATATCATTCACCAATTTTCTTGCGCACAACAACAAATAAACGTTTTGTTCACGCTCTCCAGACGCAAGAGTATCGTAGTTCCACGACATTTGTCGTGTAACATGTAGATACGGGGCCATTTTTTTCTTCAGACTTGGCCAAATGTGTCGCCACTTTTCAAACGTGTGGCGCGCATGGTAATCAAAACTGCCAATTATGATAGCCCTGTGGTTACGGTAGCATGAATAACTTCTAAAATATGTTGAGGCGTTTCAATGCCAGTCACATCATCCGCTTCGCCATGGGAGCACTCAAAAAGGGCATGCATGCAGCAGCATCGTCCCTGAATGCTATGCCTCATAACGCAAGTTTGCGATGGTTTGCGTTGCAGGCAGGACGAAGCAGACACTACAAAAAGAGAGGGACGAAATGCGGAGCCTTTATGCAGATTCATATACTTGATTTGAGAGGAATCGTTTGCCTAATAATCGAACAGCCTAAGTACAAAACAACGGAAATAAGTTTCGTGCAGTTTTGAGTAACCATCGCAATGGCCGCACCACCCTTTCTGTGCGGTGATGCTTATGCTATATATTCACCTAACTGCAGTATCTGAAGACTGCCCAAAAGCCCGGACCTCTTAGCCCACCCATAAAGTACGTTAATAACAAATGTAAACTTTACATACCAAGCCAGGGGGTAATACAGCAGTGAAGAAGTCGACAAGCTATTCACGACACTCGTCGCTGCGCTTGATAAATGCGGCATGTCTGTCCCTGAGTCACTCCAGAAGCATAACTCTAAAGAAGGTTAAAACTCTCAAAGCTCCTAAAAATTTTTTTACAACACCACCGCTTCGCAGCACGTGGAGAAGTCCACTAACCTAAACTTTGCTGAGAGGTTGCTGATGGACGAATTAGTGCTTTCATGATCAATAGGTGAATTACGATATACACACGAGAAACAAAACAGACGTACTAAATTGCGTGTAAAGTGCACGTTCTACTGGGGGTGCGAAACTACAAAAATACAAAAAATAATCTCGTCCATTTTTTTGAAGACACCAAATATAGAACAAAACACTCGGTTGAGACCTAAGCCAAAAATTGCCAAAAATTGCCATGTTTTCGTTCATAGTTTTAGGTCGCCACGGGCCTTTCAAGTTCGCCAATTTGGCGAAAAGTAGCCACTAGCGGCAACCCTGATCTTCCCACTCACTCCTCACCCTACCGCCTTCATGAAAGCCAGCAGCGGGGTCAGACGCATAGTCACTTGTGTCCCATTCTTATAAGCACATTGGTTTTGTTCGTATATGTAACAACTTCTAGCTTTTGACAAGTACTCATCAGCAACTAGCGTTGCCAAGCATGTGTTCTAGTCAACGGAGTACGCTTTCTTGTTTGAGGATCAGATTTTCGTCAAAAGCAGCAATATGGCTTTAGGTACCAAGATAATGGAGCTGAAACTAAGCTTACCGAAAGATGAGAATGCTACAACCACTTTGTTCAATCAGGACATCTTTGAAGACTAGGGAGAGATAGCTTGGTCTATCGAGAGCTGAAATGGCGACGTGGCCTTTGAGGAAAGCTACTGCGGCCCTTTATTCGCCACTAACATACGTGCATGCGTGTGCAAACCCGCGAGTGCAGCACGGACATGGATTTCTCATGTTCTAGCTATACAGGCTAACTACGGATTACGTGAAGCCGCGAAAAGTGGCGATAATAAAAGTTGCATAGAACGATTGTGGTTAATATGCGCGAGAAAGGTTAGAAAATTCCAAGCAGTCGATAAGCGTGGAGGGTAACTACTTGGCATGGAAGTGTGAGGTCGTGATTCATCCTTAGCGATTTTTCCGTTTATGAAAAAATTAATCTAGAGTGCACATAATTTCCATTATATGCCCTGTTACTAAACTACTCCCCGTTAGAAGAGGTGATGTAAGTTCATATGCTCTGTTACTAAACTACTTCCCGTTATAAGAGGTGATGTCAGTTCACCGAAAAGAGTAGCATTTTCAGGTAGTGCACCTGAAGTAGTCGCTGCAGTTGGCCATGACGACCCTGTGCACAGGAAACTGCCCGCCATCGGCGGTCTTGAGGAGACCGTCACAGAGTTTGCCAGCACCGCGCATGTCCCACAGTGCTTCCAGGGTCTGCTGGCTGAGCATCTCGTCGGACCCATCCCCGAAGCTACTCGCCATGTTGACAGGCCACGACGCCACCGCCGCCGACAATCTCGGCCTGCCGTCTTTACAGCCCAACAGCTGCCATGCGTGGACGCTGCTGACCTGCCACGAGCAGAGCTCGCGCATCCGCATCCTTCTCTTAAGCTTGTTCTTCGCTGATGATTGCGATGACGATATTGGTGATGAAGCGGGCAATCATGCGAGTGAGTCTATGAAAAAAGCAAACGGAAGCCCACATCGATGAAAAACAATTGTGAGTTTCTCGGCAGATTCAAGGCCCGGGATCAGGACTCTCAACTCGGGACGTCAATGCCTTGCATCTTGTGACGTGTCATGGGCCTGCTGGACTGCCTATAGTTGGTCTGTGAGCTTAGAGCTACACATAGCGGCTTCCCAGCCCCGCATTCTCCAAGGTATATGCTTAAGCTCTCAATTCACCAAAACACTTCCAGTTACGTTGTCGGGTCTGCCGACAGTTGTTCATCGCTCCTCGTCGGTGACAATGGAGGCCACTGTCACACCTTGGCATGTACTCCCAAAAGATTATCAACAAGGAAACATATGAGTCATTTCAAATTAGTGACCGAGTAAGCGAATAACACATTTATTTAAAAAAAAATTGTGGACTTGGGCGTGCCGTGCGGCTTACGCAAAACAAAACAAAACAAATACCGCATGTTTACTTACGCATCAACGAAGACGACTCAACGGTGAAAGCTCCCTTTTTTTTTCTCTGAGCCCATGTGTTGTGCTGTCCCCACTACCTTTCTAAATTTTGTGCACTGAACGTGGTTTCGCACAGCCGTCAAAGCCGGAAGCATGCTGCTTGTTTCTGCATTGCCTCCGTGATCACACAACCTTTGACAAAGTTACGATGCAATGTGGAGACATCATCATTTCTCAAGACGCAACTGACATCACAGTGACGTCATTAAAATGTCGCATAATTTAGCAATTTGACATGTATAGATGACGTCGTGTCGTGATAATTTTTTGCATTACTAGTCGGCAGGCTTCATGCCGGGAACGCAATCTCGTTAATAGAGTAATGAAGCGTTTTAGAACAGCGGAGGAACAACCAGGCGTCACATATTGCGAATAGCGTAAAGAGCGGGTAATTAAATATCGCAACAAGTTACAAAAGCTTGTTCCTGATCACTTAATAACTGTGGCGCATACCCACTTCAGGCATAATGCCTCACTGTTGTCAACCACTGCATGAACAATTGGCGCAAAATTCTTGCAAGGGCTTAGCGGGTACCACGCTTCTCAAAGGAGTGACGAAGAATAGCACAGCGAATGCCAGCCTACTACCTCGTAATTATGATTATTAATGCCGTACTGGGTACCCAGCAAGTGTGCTTTCAGCAGTTACCCAATGAGTGTTTGTAAAAGGCTATGAAAGGCCGCTCCATTAGCTTTGTCTGTGATTGTGCTGCGCCTTGTGCGCAGGCCTGGCGTTACAGCTTTTGCTGTAAAAAAATTATGTATTTCACGCTCCGCGCAAATCTTTCGCATAACATCGGTTCCCACAGTACTTGACGGGCAGTTTTTTGTGCGATGTAATTGTACATCGCAAGACGAACATCTTTGTAACAAAAGCTGGGCTACAGGAAAAGAATTGGAGAACAAGGTGTGATTAGAAGTAGAGGATGAATGTCAATAGCAGTGAAATAGACTGTCGGTAAATTTTTTAAATGCAAGTTATGGCAACTGCGTACAGCGCCATTTCGAAAGGCAACAAATTATTTGCACGGGACAAGCGTGTGCTGGGTGTTAGTGATTTGCCCCTGATTATATTTATGATGTGCTTCACACATCACATGCAACTACTCCAGTAGTGCGTTTTGATAACGGAAGAAAGCTCTTTGATCGATTGTCTCCAGTGCATTAAAGAGATGACTGAGTATGCACCTACGCAGACAGACACACGAGCAATGAGATTTGGTAGCTTCAGGCTACCTTTGTGGAAGTAAGTCGAGGCAGCCAAGGTGGCATCTTAGCCGCCTATGCCTTCGTTCAGGTAAAAGTTTCTTGTTTCCATTGGCTGTGTCAAAACAATGTCTTCTGTGGTTTGCCTGTCAAAACCGTCTACTGTTTCTATTAGGTATGTGTATCAAGGTTCTCTACAAATTGCATAGAGCAACTGTCTTGGCCTACATTTTTGGCTGAAAGAAGAGGATCAAGAAAGGGAAATAAAGATAGACAGGAAAGATTGAAGAAGAGCAGGCGAGGAATACAGAAAGACAAACAAACGACGGAAAGAGAGAATGATTCAAAAACTGTGAAAGAAAACGAAATAGAGAGAAAGGTAGAGAAAAAGAATAAATAGTCACAGTTTTGGCACGAGGCCGAAGCAATAAATGCGATAGCAACACATCGCATTTTTATATAAACCAATGCTGGGAAACTTATAAAACATACCAATTGCATTATACACGGTCAATTTCTCTTGACAGTAACGCAGTAACCACAATATCTAAATAGGTGTTGCGAATAGTTGGCTGCGTGACGTCCGACAGAAGGTGAAGTCCAAGTTAGGCATCGTTGGGTATCACTTGTTTCAGCTCACGGCTGCATTCGCGCATATCTGATGGACGGACCGGACAAGGTGACGATGAGTTAAGACAACATTGATGTACAGTATAAACCGAAGCGTTCTATATTCGGCAATTGGGGCCGACTGCTTATAGAGGTTTTAGTGAGGTGCGATGATATGGGATTTTAGTGGCGAAGCTTCTTACAGCGACACCCGTTCGTCCCTTGTAGCCGTTGTAGTATGTAACATGTATAACATTTCGATCTCCAAGGTTGTGCCGGTGAGAGATTTCTGCTGCGCGTTGTTGAACAATAAAAATAGTGCTGGTTATGGGGAATTAGTGCTGGTTATGGGGAATCAGAGACAGAAGCATTCGGCTTTTAGTTAACGCGCATGCTGCGATCCCCATTAACAGCTATTGCCATGTACATTGAGCACTATCTGACAAGAACTGGTTGCTACGTTATACTCGCTGGGTGTAACCTCCTTAGTTTTAGAAAGGATTCGCGAGCGTTGAGCCGCACAGTGCCATGAATAAAATGAACGAGTATATATCATGAATGAACTCGAGGTGGTTAAAGGTGGGACGTAGACACGAAGCGCAAGCTGTAGGAAAGTAAAAGCCGAATTCTCCTGTCTCTCATTTCCCATTAGCAGCCATTGGAATGTACATTGAGCACTATCTGACAGGAAAAGGTTGCTACGTTATACTCGCTGGGCGTAACTTCCTTGGTTTTAGAAAGGTTTAGCGAGCGTTGGGCCGCAGTGCCATGAATACAGCGAACTAGTATATACCATGAACTCGAGGTGGTTAAAGGTGGGAAGTAGACCCGAAGCGCAAGCCGTAAGAAAGTGTGCGTGTGCCACCTCTCGTTTAGTCCTTGGAATGTCCACTGGATGGCGGTGCTTCTATATGGGGAATATATGACGAAAAGATGCAAGATGGTGGTACTTGGAGTGTTGAATAGATGGACGAACGGACACACAGACAGATGCATGGATGGACCATGAACGGACGCAGGGGCGGATGCATGCACGAGCGGAGGGACGGACGCACGAACAGATGCACGCATGGACGGGCGGATGAACGCATGGACGGTCACACAGACGCCCGCATGGATGGAGAGAAGCAAGAACGAATGGATGAACGAATGTTTCGCCCAACTCTCTATCATTCACTCCATGGATATGCAGCCAATTTTTTTATTTGTATGTCTCTGCGCATGTTTATTTGTGTGTAGAGTTGTGTATATGTTGTTTACCGTTCATGTTAACCCCCTCTCGTTTGTGTGCATTACCATGTGTGCTGCGAAGTGAGCACCTATTGATGCTAGGAGAGTGTATCCGTGCGAGCACGCGCCGCATTATATGCGAACGCACAACTGTTGCGGAGAGATAAACGGGAGAATAGAAACGAAGCGAAGGCAGTGTTTTGCCCCTTCGCCCACCTAGCCTCCTTGAGCTTACGTGAGGTGAGGGGAGAAGCGGAGCGTGCGCGGTGGGGGAGAGGACGGTCGCCGAGGGATGGGACAGACCCGAGCAAAAGTGGCTTCACATGTAATATCATTGTTCCAGCAGGAATCAAACCAAATCATGGCATTCAGGACACCATGACGAACCCAAGCATTACAATCGAATATTTTACCGTAAAGCCACACAATTTCTCAAAACGGCTTTGGACAAGGACCTTTTGTAGGTGTAAGGTTAATGAAATTACAAATGTAGTTTCAGTGCCGGCTACTTAGTTTTATAAACATTACATATCCTTACGTATCCTACTGTGATACATGCGTCACGTTGGGTGAAAGTCAGTTGTGTACTTAAAGGCCAAACATTAAAGCTGATCTGCGTAACCCTTGCCAGTGCAAGAACCCTCACAAGCACGAGCTTTACATATCAGCTGACTGCTTCCGGTGTTGATAATATACCCATGTTGCGGTTGATATCGCTACGCAACTTTTAAGTTATCTTCTCAAACTTGTGGTAGTATAAAACATCCACGTGCGCGTACATTTGTACATGTTTTCAGCGTTGTTCGGAATATATCATTAATAAATGGCAGCATATCCATGGGGTGAATGATGGGGAGTGGGGCAAAGCATCCGTTCGTTTTTGTGACCATCCTGGCTTCCACCCGCCCGTCCGTGCGTGCGTGCGCGCGTCTATTCGTGCGTCCATACGTCCATCCGTGCGTCCACGCCAGCGTTCGTCCATGCATCCGCCCCTGCGTCCGTCCATGCGTCTATCCACCGTGCAGCCATCCATGCGTCCATCCATGCATCTGTCTGTGTGTCCGTTCGTCCATCGGGACAACACTCTAAGTACCACCATATCGCATCTTTTCATCATATATTCCGCGTATAAAAGCACCGCCATCCAGCGGACATTCCAAGAACTAAACGAGAGGTGGCACACGCACACTTTTTCGCGCCGCCGCGTTGATCGAGTGGCTAAGGTACTCGTCTGTTGACCCGCAGGTCGCGGGATTGAATCCCGGCTGCAGCGGCTGAATTTTGAGGAGGCGGAAATGTTGTAGGCCCGTGTGCTCAGATTTGGGTGCACGTTAAAGAACCCCAGGTGGTCGAAATTTCCGGAGCCCTCCTCTACGGCGTCTCTCATATACATGTGGAGGTTTTGGGACGTTAAACCCCACAAATCAATCAATCAACGCGCACACTTTCTTACGGCTTGCGCTTCGTGTCTACTTCCCACCTTTAACCACCTCGAGTTCATGGTATATACTAGTTCTCTGTATTCGTGGCACTGCGGCCCAACGCTCGCTAAACCTTTCTAAAACCAAGGAGGTTACTCCCAGCGAGTATAACGTAGCAACCCTTTCTTGTCAGATAGTGCTCAATGTACATGCCAATGGCTGCTAATGGGGAATTAGACAGGAGAATTGGGCTTTTAGTTAATGCGCACGCTGCAAATTTTTTATTGTTCAACAACGCTCAGGAGAAATCTCCCACCGGCACCACCTTGCAGGTCAAAGCGTGAGACATGTTACGTACTACGACGAGGGATGAACGGGTGCCGCTTTAAGGAGCTTCGCCCCTAAAATATTTACACTGCTTTCACCTTCCCTCCATATGTTTCGAAAATGTCGATTCGCATGGCACGTACAATTTTCCGGATTTGTTGTAGTGGCTGTCGACCTCACGCTTGTTAGGGCAGTTGAGATTCGCGCAGTCTGCACCGAGTCCTGTGAGGTTGTTTACCCCTTCCAACAGCAGCGAAGGAGGCACCGAAAAAGTGCCGTTGGGTGCTGCAAATACGTGCTTTGCAAGCTCTTCACGCCCTCTCGTGAGCAGTGCGGGTGTCGGAAAATTTTTCCAAGTAGCGTCTTGCGACGTTACGGGGATAGCTCAGGAGGAGTGCTTCTTTATCATAATTATGTTATTTTGAGCTTGTTCACTTCTATTTATATTAGTTGAGACCGTGTTGTTACTATTGCAGACCTGGTTTTAATTACTGATAGCCTTGGTCTGTGCCTGTATTCACCACGTAATTTTGAGCGTGACGTCACCTCATAAAGTTTCTGAATGAACCACAAGCCAAGCCCCAAAAGTGCAATGCACCAGGTGTTCAAGTATGAAACTGAAATAATAAAGAGAACTCAGTAGCTTTCTCTTACTGTCACTTTGGCTTTGATTATAGTAAACAATCATTCATTTCCAGATACATAAATGTATTCGGTGCCCCAGAGCAAAAGGCTGACGACAACGTTAACGGTCCGTCCTTTTGCGGAGCACTATTCTTGGCGCATTGCTTCTGTATGGTTGAACAAAAGCCAATCAAGGCACGCAGTGCGAATAGATCTATCGAACATGCGCGCCAACAATTAGGTAAACAATTATTGCTCCTGGAAATAAAATAAAGAATACCGTTTCAATTTTACCGCGGTTTTCAAATACCTGACTCCTTATGGTTGAACCTCGGTCGTTCAGCTAGAGAGGGCGGCACATATTCATTGGTTTCCTTGCTAGATGAGAAGAGCCTCCTTACTCTTTTTTGCAATATGTATTTATTCAAGATTAACTGGGCCAGGTGAAAGGGCGACCCACTTTTCTACCGCTTGTTCAGCTAGTCATAAATATAAATAAATCGAGAAGAGCTATTACGCGTGTCCTATTTGTTATTTTCGGCAACAAGCAAGGCGACTCTATTTCAGTTGACATTTAAAGAAAACAGTTTGGTTGTAAAAGCGATGCAATGCGAACATCAGGTTACCGGTGGCTTGTTAGAATAGGGGAAATAGTTCAATTCATACATTTCATCCATTCGCCCCCTTAGCCTATAATCAATGAGTATCTAAACGAGGCCCGCAGTACAAAAATCATAACAGAAGGTGAGTACTTTAAGGCGCGTAGCACTCTCCCTTGGAGTCACCCAAAATGACAAAACAAGAACCTAATAAATGAGTTGCGAATTGCTTGTGCGACTTGTTGCAGAGGTGTGTAACTGCTTCAGTTATGCTGAATAAACAATTTACCTGTTGAAACCTGCATCTAGGCCATAGTTTTCATTCATGATTGAACACATTTAAACAATACTGTAGTTGACCCGCATTCACTACACTGGCCGTAAATAATCTTCATTGACCGCTTGAAAGACGACCTTTAGATATATGAATTATAATTAGCAATTTGTGCCGCGTAAGATATTTGAAGATAAACATACGTGTCCGATTCTTTTCGTGTCCGTGCAACAAATTTGTGGATATGGGAACCGTGATAACGAAGTTCCTCACACAGGTACGCATATGACCAGGGATGTGATGTGGTTTTCTAATGCGAAGATTTTACGGCATGATAGTGGAAAGGCGCTTCTTTAGAGAAGGAGCTCGGCGTTATTTCTCAGTGTTGTGATGACGCTTAGCATTGACCGTCAGAATGCGCGCTTTTAATCTTGTGGTATATATTTTGCCTTCTCAATTGACCCCCTTCTTTTTTTATACCCGGCACTTCACGAAGAATCGAGAGATTTTCTAACACGTCGTTCACGCCTGGTTACCTCAAACTTGCTCGTTCTCATGTCATCGTACAGTGTCACCGAGTTTTGCCTTTTCATGCGCTCTTCTATACAGTAATGATGGATATAACAAAATTTTGCTTTCTCCTATTTTTCACAGTTTGTAGTCAACCTAGGTATTTAAAAACAAACGCTACATCAACTGAAGTATCACGTATTTATGAACGGCGTTATTTGATGTTTTTACTAAGAATAAAGATAGATACAAAAGCATTATAGTCTTTTGCATTTTTCTGGGGAGCATTCAGCAAGCAACAGGTCACGCACTCTCCATTAATAAGTTGTGTGGTCTAAATTGTTGTGGAATCCTTTAGGTCTGTGTTTGTGTGTTGTCAACGTCGACAAATCGCATCGTGAAGCACCCTAGTGGGCCGTTTCGTCAAGTTATCAGTGCACTTTGTAATCTGTCTTCGATACTATGCGCCAATTATTAGTAGGTATTGACGTGACATCATCCGCACTGGGTGCTAGCGAGGTGACCATATCTGTGATCGCTTAACTATGTACCTGACCTCAAGCTGTGCAAGATTTTTTTTTGTTGAAAGTTAGAATATGCGCTTTACGGCCATTGTATCTGCTGTTCAGGCATACATTTAGGCATGTCTTACTCAACTTAGCACCTGAAATGGACCATTGTCATTATTCTTCTGTTTAATGATTGTACATATCTATCTTTCCACTGCTACTATTTATGAGCTTGTTCTCGAGGAACTTACACCTACATCTCTCTATTTTGCCTGATTACTCAGTTCTAAAATATTGGTCTATCAAATTAGAATATATTGTGAGGGGAGCTCTTGTGCAACATTATTTCTCGTTGATTGTAGCATTAGCGCATTTAGTGTGTTTGAACACTACAGCTGGCCACAAATATTTTGAAAAACCTCTGTAGCCACAGAGCTTGTAATAGCTTCATTCTCCCTTGCTACGCGAGTCGTATCATTTTTGTACAATATTCTACACACGAGCTCATTACATTATGCAGAAATCCAGGCACATCTGCTGTCCTTTTTAAGCTGTGAAAAGCGGCGATACGTGACGTGTGTTTTTCATGGCCATTCTTGTAATTTACTAACGGTATAGAACGAACGGCATACAACCGCGGTTACACTAAAAACACAAACTACAAAGCAACACAGTCTGTATAGGGACAAAACTGTAGTAAGCGCGTTGCATATCAATGTTCCGCGCTTGTAATCAGCCAAGCGATTTCAATACACTGCCTTATGGTTAACTTCGAGGCTTTTACGTATTATTGCACGATGTTTGAAAAAAATGCGTGTCAATGAAAACGTGCTCTATTTTAACAAAATGACGTAATTACATCATCATTCCACTTCATGCAAGGCGCTTGATTCTATTCTCATCCTATTCCTCAAAACGTTGTCCCCGTTCGATTGTGCACTGATTACAGAGTCATCCTAATTTTAGAGCGACAACTTCGCAACACAGCTTCACACATTGTGGAGTTCCGCGACATAGCGATCTGTGCTATGTATAACACGTCACCTTCGAAAAAAAATCGCACTCTCATGCATCGGATAAGGTCTATTTAAAGGAAGAAGCACGCTTCAAGTTTCGGGGGCGAAGCTTCTTAGGATGTCGGTCGTTTCCTCGAACTAGTATCTTGTAGTAGTAGCTGCTTCTAGTTAGTCTAAGAAATGCTCTGTAGATGGCGTTGTGTGTATATGTCTTTGGAAATAGTATCACTAGATTGCGCTAATGTGTTTGCTATAGTTGATGACTATAGAGACGGAAATGTTGTAGGCCCGTGTGCTCAGATTTGGGTGCACGTTAAAGAACCCCAGGTGGTCAAAATTTCCGGAGCCCTCCATAATGGCGTCTCTCATAATCATATGGTGGTTCTGGGACGTTAAACCACACATAAATAAATCAATGACTATGGTAGAGAGATTGTGCTGTTTTATTAGGAAATAAGAAATGTTTTATTAGGAAAAAAAATGTCTAACTCAGGAGCACTTAATGAGCACCTAAGTTGGACACCTAAAATAATAAAAGTACACGCCAATATGTCTCGACCGATTTCTGTTTTAGGCAAACTTGGGTTTCTCATTCCAAGCTGGTAAAAGCTCCAGCTATATTATTCTTTAGTTCATTACCATCTACATTACTCTCTTTCGATTCGGGGAACAAATTAAAAAAATTGTCTTTACAGGCGGTTAGTTTTACAAAAAAGGTCACAGGTAGACGGCCATGCCATAGCCGAGGTTACTCAGGCCCGTATACTTGGCTTCTGGGTCCAAAGCAATGGCAAAGCCAGTCACACGATAACCACCTTAAAGACTACGGTTAAACAGATAGCTAGAATGATCCGTCGCATCACTTATCATAAAAAAGGCATGAAAGAAAAGGATACTCTCCGGCTTGTCCAGGCCTTAGTTTTGAGCAGAGTGACGTATGGCCTACCGTACCACTCACTCGACAGAAGTGAGGAGAGCCAGGTGGATGTGCTCATTAGAAGCGCTTTTAAGGCAGCACTTGGTCTACCCACCAGCACACCGACCGAGCGGCTCCTAGCTCTCGGTATACATAACACTTATGCTGAGCTCAGTGCCGCAGTCCTCATGTCTCAGAGGAATCGTCTAAGTGAAACTTCAGCAGGCAGGGCGATACTCACTAGAATAGGAATTTCGCCCCACCCACAGCACATTGATGAGGAGCTGGTCGACGTAGCCCAAGAGGTCCGCAGGCGAATCTCAATCGCACCGGTGCCCAAAAATATGCATCACGACTTTCACGCTGAGCGACGTACTGCGAGGGTAAACTGGCTTCGAAAGCAATTCGGCTCAGCTTCAAATGTCGCGTACGTCGATGCGGCCAGTTTCGATTGGCAGAGACACATAATTACTGTTGTCGACAACAACATGACGCTGCTAACGAGTGCCTCCGTACGCACGACCTCGGCTACAAAGGCGGAGACGATGGCCATAGCCTTAGCCTTAAGGTTTCAGGAGCGTAGAGGGGAGCCATCAGTTATTTTATCCGACTCCCAGGAAGCCTGCCGGCTCTTTTTAAGGGGCCGCCTTCCAGCAATGGGGCTGAGGCTGCTAGGATCCAAACTCACTCACCACCATCGCTTGATCTGGTGCCCGGGACACGCAGGTCTCGAAGGCAATGAAAGGGCGGACGCTCTAGCTCGTGCGTTTTGTAACCGAGCGGAGAATCCATCTCTTTCATTGACCATGCCAATTTTACCTAGGGAGATTCTAGCTCACCAGCGCTTCACGCGTCAAAAATGTGGAACACCTCACAGATCCCTTAATGGGGAAGAGGCCACTGACCTTAGAAAAATTCAAACGGATGTATTTCCGCACCTACTGAAGTTACACGCGATACATCCAACTCTTTACCCGGCTGTATGTCCATGGTGCGGTGGAAGACCGACTCTCTACCACATATCGTGGGGGTGCGATCGTAAACCAAGCGACATAACCAATTTTCTCGGCGAACCTTTAACACCTAGTATGGAGCAGTGGGAGGCACACCTCGCTAGCTCGGACCCAGGGGTGCAGCTCGCACTACTGGATCAAGTCCGGCGGGCGGCTAAGGCCAGTGGAGCCCTGGACGTAGGGCCCCCAACCATAAAGGCTCTAAAACGCCCCTCTCCCTTTCCCCTTCAATAAAGTTTTACTCTCTCTCACTACGCTGCATAGAAAATTTGCAACTTAGAAAACACACTCCTACATTTTTCGGCAAGCTTCAGATACTTACTGTATAGAAATTACACCATCTTAAAACTCAGCCTATATGTCAATAATGAAATAGGAAACACCATTGGTAAATAAACGAATCATTGCTACCCAAGCGATACTCCCTATAATACACGTATTGATCGTTTTCGATAGCCTTTGTTCAGAACAACCCATGGTAAGCAAACATTATCATATAGAATACCTTATCTGCTCTACGAAAAAAGCTATGTGCACGAACTATTCGAAGGACGTAATACCAAAAATAGTGTGAATAAAAATTACGATTTACTTCCTTACCTGTAAGGAGCCATAATTGTATTATCATTTATTGATGTTTGTTTTGTGTATTTTCTACTTTTGTATCTTTGATGAAAGTTGTTCAGTTTCTTTCTTTTAAAATGCATTTATATATGGTACTTAGTAAAAGACTGACTGCCGGCGTTAATTTTGTCGCGTCACTCTGGCGTTGCCACGCCGCGCGCCGGTCCTGCCATATACTCGCAGGCGCACGCCGCGCTGCGTTGCTTTGATGCATGCACGTTTCAGCACGTCCGGCGTTCCTCCGACACGAAAAGAGGAAGACTCAGTGTTGTCTGGGTAACGCATCGGTGTGAAATCCAGCATGTCGCATTTCGCGCTGGTTGGCGACGGGCCGCGCCGACGAACGCTGGTTGCTCCTAACGTAAGACTATAGAGTTCTCCCCTTTTGCAAACGTAGCGTCGCTCTGCCCAACATGCGTGTGCGTCAACGCTACATAGGAGTATATTGGGCCTTCATGATGCGCTAGCGGCCATTTTGCTAGCTACACATATACCAAATAAGGTGTTACGTGACCTCAATGAGTGAAGAAATATATGGCTGGTACAAAAATGATAATCCTGACACGCGTGTGGTGTAAGAACAAGACAACAGATCAAGCTCATAGCGGGCTTGCGCCCGTTTCGCTAGCACCACATATACTAAATTTGGCATCACGTGACGTGAATAGATGACGAAGGTAAATGATACACTCAAACATGATAATCATGAGATGGAAGTCATAAACGGCATCACTTACCTCCACATCGTAACGTTGTGCTGATTTTAAAGTAACATATCAACCTTTCTCTTTCGTGCTTCACATATCATCGATTTCCACTCTACGTGGGATCTGCCAATTTTTGTCCCAATGAAAAGTGAATGAATGAATGTCCTCAGAGTGAATGATGATGAGTGGTGTGAAGCGTCCATCTATTCATCCGTTTGTCTGTTGGTGTTCGTTGGTCCGTCTATGACCAAATAGGCAGACAGATGTATGCACAAATAAACGCTTCGCTCCCCATCTTCATTTACTACATGAATAAGCTGTGAGTTTTTCCTCCAAGTCCTTTTTTCTGAACCTCCCGTGCTCAAATCAGAAATCTTTCTGCAATAAATGGAGCTTTTCAATGCTTCCACGTTCTGAGGCACAGTATAATTCCAGCATCTCACCTTTTTAAATGCAAAGCATTTCTTAGCGAACTTCGGCGACCTTGAGCGTATCCATCCATCCATCCATCCGTCCGTCCATCCGTCCATCCATCCATCCGTCCGTCCATCCATCCGTCCGTCCGTCCGTCCGTCCGTCCGTCCGTCCGTCCGTCCGTCCATCCATCCATCCATCCATCCATCCATCCATCCATCCATCCATCCATCCATCCATCCATCTATCTATCTATCTATCTATCTATCTATCTATCTATCTATCTATCTATATCTATCTATCTATCTATCTATCTATCTATCTATCTATCTATCTATCTATCTATCTGTCTGTCTGTCTGTCTGTCTGTCTGTCTGTCTGTCTGTCTGTCTGTCTGTCTGTCTGTCTATCTATCTATCTATCTATCTATCTATCTATCTATCTATCTATCTATCTATCTATCTATCTATCTATCTATCTATCTATCTATCTATCTATCTATCTATCTATCTATCTATCTATATATCTATCTATCTATCTATCTATCTATTTATCTATCTATCTATCTATCTATCTATCTATCTATCCGTCTATCTATCTATCTATCTATCTATCTATCTATCTATCTATCTATCTATCTATCTATCTATCTATCTATTTAAGCAATGCTAAGTAACGACACGCTGTACTCTACGGTTGTGAAAGCAATATTCTCAAGGCTGCTGTCTACCTGCAAACGATTTCCCAAATTTTGCAAAGTATGTTTTTGCCCAATTGTTTTATTGTTCTCGGGACCTACTGTGTCATAATTGCATCTGCGAAGTTTTGCGTGTATATTGCAAGCACACGATTTGTTGTAGCATTTTCGCTTCCTCAATATTTTTTTGGTATTTCTTTTCTCTCTCATAATCAATCAGCGAGCCATAAGCGCAATAATGTTTCGTATGAATAATGGTGCGTAAAAGGTTAGCAATTAAGAAAGAAATCAATTTCGCACCATGTAAGGAATATGAATGACGTGGGTGCCTCTTGTGGTTGTGCCAACGTATTCATTTTTTTTTTGTGAGCGCTTAGTTGTCCCTTCTGTACGTTGATGGCGACGGTGGCAACGAGCCACCAACTACCGCATACATGCTAGGTTACTCTACCATTTTAAATATACCTTGCGTTGCTTGTAAATGTTCTGTGCTTGAAATTAGCCAAGTGATTTTAAAAACACTGCTCTATCAACTTTGATACTCTCAAAAATTAATGGTTGAAGTTTCAAATGTAGCGGGTTGACGAAAGAGTGTTCACTTTCGAGAAAAATACGTAGTTGAACTCCCATTAGTCCGTTCAAAAGGCTCTTGACTCTACTTTCATCCCATTCCTTCAGGCATTTTCACCATTTGCATTTTATGGTCGCAAAAGTGTGAACTGATTCCGTAGTCATTCTAATTTCGAAGTGACAACCTCACAGCACTGCTTATTACATAGTGGAGTTCCGCTACTTGGAGATCTGTGCTACATACAACACGACGCCTTAAAGAAAAAAAAGTCACATGTATTAGTTACAGTCGTATTGAAGGCGAAATCACGCTTTGTTTTTCTCTGCCGATGTTTTGAATCTCCTTCGTTCAACTCAGAACACTTTCTGGAATTAACGTTGTTTTGCAATGTCTCCAAGATCAGTGCATAATTTCAGCAGCTCACCTTCTTTCGTAGTTCTTCAGATAGCGCCAGACAATGTCATGTGATGACGTTGTAAGACGATGTCATCACGGTAATATTAATAATAATAATAATACTATTATTACTAATATTTTTAATATTACGTTGTTGTTTCAGACAAGTCTTGTTGAAACTGCGGTAATGGTACGCGAACGCTCGGCACCTGTCAAACTTTGTGTTTGAAGGGCCATGGCTCTTAAGTATAATATCGAAGAAAAGATAAAGATGTTTGAAGGTTTTACCATTTTAGACCTATTCTTTATCTCGAGGTAAATGCTTATAAGGAAACGCGGTTCCCTATTTGCAATACTTTTGATTGCACGAGTTAACAGTAAAGCTATTCGAATAGGCAGCAGAACTCTGCATCATAGCGAGATCATGTAAGGAGGCTTTGCTGAATGGCATTAGGAAAGCGCGCTTTTTTCGATTTAGCTCTTTTGGCAATACGCAAGGAGCTCCTGCTCGGAACAGCCAGATGGCACACAATGTGAACGAGGTCAACCCACGGGAAGGCTTTGAGCTCTCCCATAGTAGTGTACCCCTTACTCTAAATCGTTACCTACTTTTTCTAACCCCCTACTCTCCTGGCCATAGAGTACAAGTGCTCTTGGCTTCGGCTTCTTGGCAAAACGCCACGGGATTCTTTAAAAGCCCCAGGTTACCCATTACGTCATCAATGTCCAATCATAACTGCCACCGGGTCGCGTCAAAATTGTCCAACGGGGACCCTCCGCTGGGTTGCGTCATGATCCTCGAATCCGGAGCTGCGGCGCTGGGTTACACCTAAGGAGGAGTGATGTTGCCACGTATTTCGCAAGACTAGGCACACTTGATGGCGCCACTTGCTTCGTAAGCCTGCTATCGGGCCCACGGGTTGAGGGAGCTCGCCGTGCGTTGCGCAAGATAGACCGGTGGCGGCAGGCTTCATCACGTCGTTGAGATGATGGCGTCAGGCCGCCTCGCTTACTGGCCTTGACACAGATTGCATTTGCAGAGGCTATTATTGTTCGGTGTGTACTCCCAGGTGTAACAGTACCCAATGGGCTGACCGTGTAGCGCTGGAATTTGGTTACCTGGCATTTGAGGCAAGCACGTGTCCAGCGGTGGACGTCTATGTTCATTCGAAGCCATAAATATCGTCCTGTGATGAGACCCTAATCCGCACGAATACCGGAGTGCCAGAAGGATTGCAAGGCGTCAAAGACTTTGCGGCGAAATGGTGCTGAAACGTAAGCGCGAGGACAACCCGTAAAGATGTCACTAACGAAGTGATTCGCGCAGCCTGGAAGTTGAACATCTTCCAACTTGAGGAAGTTTTCTTGGAGTTACAGCACCTGAAGCTCGCTGTCGTCCTGTTGTGCACTAGCTATTTTTTTTTTCGTTCAGCGAACTGGGAGCGCAGAGAAAACACAAAGGACGAAGCGAGGAACCACACAACATGAGCGCTCGTGTTGTGTGGTTCCTCGCTTCGTCCTTTGTGTTTTCTCTGCGCTCCCAGTTCGCTGAACGAAGAAAATGAATTACCAACTGGCCCACATTATGATCCTTCTGCACTAGCTATGGCTGCAAAATTGTCTGGGGGGCGCTCATCTATAGTTGCGTTGATTTCTGTCCGGGAAAGCACGTCAGCAACGGGGTTGTCTTCGCCACTGATGTGCCGGATATCACTCGTGAACTCCGTTTCGTAGGTAAGCTGGCGAATCTCGCGTATGGTGTGGGTAGAGTTGGTAGCGGTCGATTGACACTTAAGCGGCTTGTGGTGGGTGAGGATATGGAACTGCTGACCTTCTAGGAAGTGTCAAAAGTGCTTGACAGCCAAATAGGCCGTGAGCAGTTCATGACTGAATGTGCTGTAACGACGCTCGGTCTGTGAGAGCTTCCGTGAGAAGAAAGCCACCGGCTGCTTAACTCCGTCAATCAAGTGCTACAAGACTGCTCCTATGGCGACATCCAGGCGTCCACTGTGAGTGACGTGAAGACGTCGCTCTATGGATGCGCCAGGAGCATTGCCTTAGCCAGAATTTCCTTGATAAAACTGAAAGCTGTCTCTGCATCGCCCGTCCAGAAGATGGAAGCGTTGGGCTTCGTTTGACCGGACAGAAGTGCACGGTCTGGTTGCAAGATGACAGCGCAAGCAGGAATAAACCGCCGGTAATAGTTGGCAAACCCGAGAAATTCACGTAGTTTTTTTGTAGTTGTCGGATATAGAAACTGCAAGATAGCTTCAACACGCGCAGCCGATGGAGAGATCCCACGCGAATTCACGTGGTGTGCGAGACATTCCAGTGAGAAAACGGTAAACTCGCTCTTTGGTCCGTTGATGACTAGTTCATATTTGCGGAGTCATGTAAAAACCTGACGCAGATGAAGTTTGTGATCTTCTGCAGTGGTGCTGAAGGCAAGGATGTCGTTGATGTACGCGAAGCAGAAAATCTATCCTCAAAGTACCTGGTCCACGAACCGCTGGAAGGTTTGCGGGGCGTTTCGTAGACCTCATGGCATAAGCATGTACTCAAACATACCAAAACGTGCACCAGACGCAAGGGTGGCAAACTTGATGTCATGCCTTGAACTGTGAGCAGAGTCACAGAATCCACGAGACGGCTACGTGTAGGTCTACCACGAGCCTAAAATGCCAAAGAAAATTTGCACCAATGATGGCTACATTCACGTCGACGATTAAGAAGATCCACTGAAACGCGCGTCTCAGGCCGACTTTAAGCGTAACAAACCTCTGTCCTTAGGTCCGTAAGGTCGAATCGTTGAACGCGGTGACAGATGGCGAGGTCTGGCGTCGTCAGTGGTCTTCCAATGTATGAGGAACTACACACACTTCTGCATCTGTGTTGGTGAGGCGACGCACTTTAGTGATGCGGTCTGTGACGTGGAATAGGCGGCTATATGCCTGGCCTGAAACGCTGGCCGCTGTCAGTGCGTGGCCTGTGCGTTTCCCGCAAACTGGCATGGCTGTTTGTACTGACGAGCTCGAGCTCCGTATTGGTGTGGTACCAGCAGACGCTGTGGGGCAGACATAGCGATCTTTCGTGGCTTCAGTGCCGCTGTCATGACGCGTTGCGGCGGTGATATACTTGAGCGCGCTCAGTTGAGTGGTCAACTAATACACCTTGCAGTTAAGCTCCTCGTTAGCTTGAAGAAGGCGGTCCAAGCGGTCGTCATGGACCGGCACAGAGAGGGTAGATTCACGTGGTTTCTCGATCGCATTTATGAACGGGGCACCGATAGCCATTTACTTGTCGGCCAACCGCACTAGTGAGTCGAGAGTTTCTGTAGATGATATACTCAAAATCATCCGCACCTGCTGTGGCAGTCGCTGTAAGAAGAGTTCACGTAGGATGTATGCGACCAAAGCAGCAGTTAAGTCCCCAATCAGGTGTCGCGTGTGACGTAAAAGCTCCGTAAGCGTTAGGTCACCGAGGTATTCCAAGGTGAGTAGCTACTCCTGCCTACGCTGTTCCAACTCAGTTGTCTGGCGTATGACTTCATCTTTAAAAGGGTATTGTAGGGGTTGTCAGAAGGTGGAGAACGCAGAATGTCTCTTACGGTGGCGATAACAACCAGCGGTAAAGCGCCGATTACATAATCGTACTTCACTCTTTGCGACGTTCCCTGGTGTCGTTGGAAGAGTGGCTCGACGCTCAGGAACCATAGCTCAGAGTTTGCCTGCCTAAACTTCGAGAAGCTGAGATTAGCGACGACAAAGTCAGGTACCGCGCGATACGGCGTGGCGCCGCTGTTGAGTGTGGTGTCCATGGTAAGCTGAAATGAACGGGGCTGAAGAAGTAGAGTTGGTCGTGACGCTCGGTGTGTTGACGAAAGGAAGAGCCCCCGTTCCCCTGGTCCCCTTGTAACCAGTCTTCATCGAACTATCCCCGCGAACAAATAGCAACATAATATTCGAGTGATGGTCATATTAAGAGCTTTATCACGCGAAGATAGTGCACGGGCCGCCAAAGAAATCATAAATATTCGTAACTGAAATGAACATGAGATGGCGCTCTGGAGTTGCGGTATGGCGGATTAACAGAGGTCACGACGCAGGCTGTCGCTAACACAAATATGACGTTTTCTGCAGTGTGATTACAGTTCGCGCTGCTCTGTAGAAAAGGAGCGGGTTGTTGACATAGAGCATCTTATTTTAGTCGGCACCAGTGGTCCCGCAAGCATGAGCGGCGTTCTTGAAGTGGTCGCATTGTGTGTAATGCAGATGGCACACCACGTCTCTGCAAATTTGTTTACATACTTCGGGCGCCGCAGCGACACGTAGTCACTGGATACAATAGCCATTTATTACGTTCTAGTTAACAAGTTCACACTGGTTCCTCACCTGGAAAGAAGAAATCTGCTTGGCCGTTAGTTTTTTTTTCACGATCCTACCGTGCTGCTACCAGATACGACTGGCGCTTGGACTATTTGGACCTCAGTACGCAGCTTTCATATATTGCCACTAGGCGCCACATGAGTTACTGAAGTCATGAATAGTGCTAAAATGAATGTTGCTACGCAGGCACTGAGGCAGAACTCCTGCGCGAGCTACGCAAGACATACCAGGCTGATTCAACAAAGACCCGACTTATAGAGTACCAAGGGAATGATAACTAGACCTCGACGCATACATAACTGACGCAGAAAATAGATACGAACTCTGACCACTCAATCCTGAATCCGCCCAGACCCCAATGGGGTACGAATAAAACACTGAACAACTTGGATGAGGAATTCGTCAGTGCTCTGACAAAGTACATAAACGAATATAGGGAGAAGAAAGCCATACACCTGCACCGAAAAAAAACCGCCAAAATTGTAATTATACCTACAGCCGGCAAAAGACCAGTCGTAGGAAACCTCAGGCCTATCTCACTGACGTCGTGCATCTGAAAGTTCACTGAAAAAGTAGTGCATGACTCAGCGCTCAGTGGGCCGCTCCCATGTTGGGACAGTCAGACCAAATCTGACCGCAGCGTCGTGGGCTTTCTGGGTAGCTTACTGTTGACCCCCGACATCGGGGCTCTTGATCGTGGATAGCCGTCATCTATCAAAAGAAGTATTTTATGAAAACCATCCAATGATGACATGTGGGTGGTTTTCATCAAATACTTTTTTGAAAGGTTAGTTTGGTATATATATGAGAAAAAAGTGAACGAGAAAAAGTTTGATTATTGAATAATAAGCTATTTTAGAATACAACGAAGAGGTGCATTAGAATTAAAATTAATTTTAAAAAGTAAAAAAAAACTAGTGAGCATTTATTTTAGAACTTATACCTGTTTGAACTTTTGACGAAAACCTACAATGCGTCAGCAATCGTCCCAACACTGTGGCCAAAAAACGAAGGCCCAAAAGAAAGCACAGTGTGCGGCGCATTTAAATCTGTTCTAAGGAGGCGGTAAACGCCACACAAAGTTTCTTTGTATAAGGCAGAGTATCTTATGCAGCAAATGAGGGAAAGCTCGGTTGACTCATTCACTCCACAAAAAGAACAATGAAGGGAGGCTGCCAGACCAGCTATGTGTAAATACAAAATTAGCTGCAGAGTCTGACAACACCTGTAGTGATTGCAACTTTCGTTACTCTTGTTTGACATATTTTATTATCCTAATAGTTCATGAAGTGCTTGAATGCTTAATTGCCCGTTATTGAAGGTGCAGGAAATTCATCTAACAGCACTTTTGTCTTACTCTAGCGCCTATATTGAATTAGGATTCCGCTAAAACCTTTATAACAGGCCCGTTAAAAGATGGCTTTGCCAGAGAGTCTGCCATTTCATTCATGACTAGGTGCTCTTATGCCCTGCAGCCCAGACTAATTTGTTCAAATTGATATAGGGGGGAAATAATGCATTAGTAGCACTTAGAGCACCCCAGTTCTCCTTCGCAGTAAGGGAGGCATGCACTGATAGCGAATCTATCAAAATTACTACCAAACTTATTGCTGCTTTTATATTAGGGAGAGGTAGAGTTATTGCAAAAAATTCTGCTTCAATATTGAGTGGTAAATCTGAAAGGCGAAGAGAAAAGGGCCAATGTAGAGTAGAATAAAAAGTGCCAACTCTCCATTTTTTTTTCACTTTGTGACGCATCAGTTGCTATGACTGCTTGTATTAGAGTACGCACCAGGTATTCCCTTAATGTAACTTTTCAAAAACTGGGCGGCACCAATTTTGAGTTTTTCGGTAAGATACCATCAGACTGTGTTTTAACAGCATTTTTATTCTGACTGATTGAAGGTACGTCATTGATTTTAACGCCTAATTTGCTCAGAAAACGCTGTGTAACAGAATTTATGGCGGGGGATATCTCGGATAGTATTGTCAAAAAAAAAAGTCAGGACGGGCAATAAAAACTGTTTATAAGCTGTAATTGTTGTCTTGAACAATGACATCACTGTGGTAGTCTGATTCTCCCACTTTTCGGCATTCTAGTTTAGATTTCACCATTGACATCATTTGAGCTTCATTGAGCCACATTAGTGACTTGAGGTGGTCCTTTCTATATCTGAAAGCAAGTGTCACTCATTAAAATGTATATTTTAACTTCCTCCATTACAATATCACGTGGTGCCTTTTACTACCTCAAGGTTCCCGCGGCTGCAGAATAAGTTATTGTGAAGGCATCCAAAAAGTATTGCCCTTGCCTGATTTTTGATAACTTTTAGACACGTTTCTTGCTAAAACCACTATATTGCTTATCACTCTTCCCACAAAACAACTTTGAAAGAATTGTGTAGCACGTCTGTGCTTATTCCCGTGCCTCTTGATTTCCGTGTGGTTGCTCCCGCACTAGTTAAAAGGACTGTATATTGCGTTGGGGAATACAGAAAAAAAAACAAAACAAAAGAAGAAAAAGGTTACAGTTTTTGTTTCAATACTAGTGTTGATAATTTGCTCGGTATGCTTCAATGTCATCCGAAATATTCGTCGATCCTGCAAGCGAAGATCCTTCATATATGTTATTATAAAATAGAGAAACAAGTGTTCTTACTTATCAGAAAGAAACACAAAATTTCGGTATGCTTGAGTGAAATCACTGAATATTTTAGTGCTGCTGAAAAAAAATGTATGATATCAATAAGTAGGCGCCAGGAAGCAAAATGCGAACGACAATCGTATACATCGTATACATGCAATAATATACTCACACCGACAATGACGTGTCAACCACTATCATAGGCGACAATTTTTTTCTTGCGGGTAGGACAGGGTGTGAACACCCCTGCCCTACCCGCAAAAAACCCTACCCGCGTTTTTATGTGTGCGTAATAGGTACACATTCGAAATAAAAAAAAAGGTGCGGGGGGTTGAAGCTTTTTTCCTTCTTGCGTCCTTACCTACATCAGTGGTGTCAGATGATAACATTGCTGACAGTAACATGATTTTGATGGCCTCGAAACATCGTAAGACATGGAAAAAGAATAAAAAACAAAGCTATTTAAATACAAAGCTTTTCGTAGCAAACTTTTGAGATTTTTACCATATCTCTTTGTCAAGGCCCTCGACTTTTAGGTCTCCTGGCCGTTTATATAACGAGATCTTTCCCGAAATTGACATGGCATAACTTAAATGTATGACGAGTATAAGTGACTAGTCATAACATGTAAATCATGACATCTATGTCATGAATGTCATGATTTACAATTAACAAGTCTTCCTGCTTGTGCGGTGATTTCGTTCACATGACACATTGCAAAACTAGTATGGTATGACATAACTGAATGGCGAACATAAGTGACAGGCCCTCATGTGGAAATCATGACATACGTGTCATGTAAGTCATGACTACACGCCAAATTCGTGATGCGCTCGCGGTAGTTTGGGTCGCTTCTCATATACAAATTTTGGTATTACGTGACGTGAATAGATGGTGATGGTACATGACCGGTGACAATTACAACATGCGCGTCAGTAAGAAAATTATTTATTAATTTATTTTTTATTTTTACACAATGCAGCCCGAATGGGGCTATCGCAGGAGTGGGTTTGCTATACATCAGCACACACAAGAATACAACTCTTAACAAACAGGAATAGGATTCTTAATAAACAAACTCCGAATAAATACTTTCATGCAAGAAATTACAACTCTTAATAAACAAAGCGCGAATAAATACATTCATGCAAGAAATCTTCTAAAGGCAATGATCTAGTTGATCCAGGCAATATATTCCTTTTTTCTGAAGTGTGCGGACAAAAGCTGAATTTAAATAGGTTAGTACGTGGATGGAATGGTGTCAGGTTGAGTTTGTGGCTATTCCTTGTGTGTTTCAGATTATCAGGAGACAGATAAACGTTAGTTAATGCGTAGCGTGGGGTATTAACAAGAATATGCATCAAATTTAGGCATTCGAGCTCGCATCACTCGGACAGGGTTTGCAGTCCTAGCGTAGCAAGTTGAGAGGAGGGTGAAAAATTCCAGTCGTAATGGTGGAAAATGAAACGGATGGTTTTGTTCTGAACGAATTCTATTGTGCTGATGTCCGATTTTTTATTAGGGTTCCAAACGGGGCAGGCATGTTCGAGGATGGAACGGGTGAGCGATTTATACGTTAGAAACTTTGTTTCGGGTGGAGCACCTTTTAATGTACGATTTAGGTAGCCCAGTTTCTTTAAAGCTTTATTGCAAGAGTATTCGATACGTTTAGACCAAGACTTATTGGGTGTGAAGATGAGGCCTAGGTACTTATATTAGGACACACGTGACAGAGAGGAGCCATTGAAGGAGTAATCGAACAACGAAACGGAGCTGCGTTTACAGAAGGAAAGAACAACTGTTTTAGTAAAGTTTGTGTTCATTTGCCATGTGTCACACCAGGAGACTACAACAGTGCTACATGACTACATACAGTGCTCATAATATGCTCACGACCGTTTAGCACACCTCACATATTCTAAACTTGGTGTTACGTGACTTGAATGGACGAAAAAAGTTGTATGACCGGTAAACCGGGATAATCATGACGTGCGTGCATTTCATGTAGGAACTTGGCTACATGCCAAGCTCATGATGCGCTCGTGGCCGTTTCGTTAGCTTCACATATACAAAATTTGGTATTACGGTGCGTGAATGGACGACCAATACATAAGCCAAACGCTAACATTATAATCAGCACATAGAAGTCATGTACGACATAATTTACTGCCACCTCGTAACGCTGTGGTGATTTTAAAGTGGCATAGTAACCTTCCTCATTGGTGCTTCGCATATCATCGATCTCCACTGTACATGGCATCTGGCATTCTTTTTTCATTCACGGCGCATTGTGCGATGTCAAACAGATCCGCTTCGACACTCTTCCCGTGGTCGCATACTACCGTCCCCACATTTTACCGTATTTTCGCACCCGTATGCTTTTGTTTTGTCCCGTGCCGTCTGGCAGTGCAGTGAGTAATGCATTCGGTCTTGGTTCCATCCATGTGATGACATCAGAACGGTGCCAGACAGCGCCAAAAAGGGGCGCGCGTGCTGACACCCGACGGTGATCCACGTCCTTACTGCCTCAGAGCTGTTTATACACCGCGCGTTTATGCAAGCATCGCCAAAGCGCATTTTCGGCTTCCCTGAACGTGTGTATGAACGAACTGACAGCCGTGCGTACGCACGCCTACTCATCATTGCGAAAGGACGTGCGCATAAGGAGGGGGTGGGTAAGATAGAAAGCACGAATGATGTACACAGAATCCTCCCTGTCGGGACGGATTAGTGGCCGGTCGGTAGATTGCGTCAGCTCTCCCTTCCTCTGCTCGCAGCCATGCACCATGACAGCAGGGATACATCATGCATTGGCGGCTGTAGTTGCCGAGGATAATAAGGCAAGCTTATACTGTAGATCAGAGATCAACGTGCTGCTAAATTAGTCGTACGGAACACACGTACGTGGAACGTATATCGCCTATTCAGAGTCTAACGAGTGGTGTACGAGTTACATCGATGTGACGCCAAAATAGAAGTCCCCCGGTAACTATCAGGATACACTCTCCTCGCGTTGAAGGACTGAGTATGTGTGGAATGAGTTTTTCACTGCGAATTACGCGAACTGCTTTAGCCTGCAATGCAGGATTGTTTTTTTTTGTGTACGTTGAACTGCTTTGCACGTGCAGGTTTACTGCTTGCAGTGAGCGCACCCCAAGTGTCCGTGAAGTTGTCCTTGATGTCGTAGTGTAATGACAATGCTCAGTGAAGGAGAACGTGAATGCAGTTTCAGAGATAAGCGCGTATGTGTTTAATAAATGCAGCGTCCGAGTTACAAGCTAAGAAATTTGCCTGCATTTTTAAAATAAGTTAGTAAAAACCTAGTAACCACGAGCAAAACGACAGCAGCTGTTACTAACCTTCTTGGGCCATTACTACCATTTTAATATCCACGTTAGCAAACGCTTGAATGTTGCGCCGGTTACTACGTTTGCGCACTGTTAGTAACTTTTAGCCATGCACGTATTTCATGAACTTGTTAAACAAACTTTAGTGGTTATTACTACGAGCATCTAACAACCTATTTAGTAGCACTGGAAGGTATTCAAGTTCATTGCGGCAATATATGCAACCTTAATGCTTATTCATGTCCCGAATATTAGGCCGATTATGCAAAATAGACATCAATAATTGTATTCGTTAACACGCTTCATTAAAAGTTCCACATTCCGTTACCTCGCTCCCCTAAAAAAACTGCACGTTGTACAAATAAAGGCACCTTACTTATAATATACATCCTACAGCATAACCGCCCACCAGCACCAGTCCAAAGTTAAGGCTATAAATACTCTTGGAACCACTTATGGACTGTACTTCTCGCGTGGACTTGAGTATGTGTGCTGTTCAATGTGCGTAATTGCTCTTTCATATATCGAAAAGTTGATGCTCGCGAATAGTACTGTGGTTTGTAATAAAACAGGTGGTTTGTAAGAGAAAATGATCACGCCTAGTAGATTTTTTTTGTTAGCATCCGTTACTACCAACGCTAGTAACCATTACTAACTGTGTTAGTAACGGTGGAGGTAGTAATGGTTACTAGCCTCCCCGTTACTAACCTTCCTTACTAACAGGTTAGTAACAATTGTGACAAGCAGTTAGTAAACCGAACTTAGTACAACAACCTTTTTTAAGAGTGTGTATTCTACGCAACTATACATGGTGGCACAGAAAATCTTCATATTGGCATATCGAGCGGAATTACGACCGTAATTGAAGGGGACCCTGTGGCAACAACACGCAGTAGAAGCGACATTCGACCGGCTTTGCGGATTATGGGCTTTGATCTAAGTCCGAATCGCAAATGTTAAAGTTTTTACGTCACGCCGCTAAAAGGCCGTGCGATGAGTTCGTGAGATTTTGAACTGACGCCACACGCGGAATTAGCAGAATGACGCCCGCACTAGACTTTTTGCTTTTTAATTCGAGTTGGACATACCTCCGGACCTTGGACTGGGAGAGTTGTTTAAAGTGGAGGAGAAAATGAAGGAAAAAAAGTAAGTCAGCTTTGCGTAGACGAATGCCGCGCTAAGCTGCGCCGAAACTAACGTCACCTGTTTAGGGACCTACGTGACTTTTAAATGGTGAATATGCAAGCAAAGGACTCCACAAGTAAGCATTTAGGGTCATGCCTGTATTAAAAGCAGCTTCCGGCTTGATAAAAATGCTTTAGTATGACGCGTTGAACTCATTCATCTTGCTCGGGACACACGTTGCTGACCGGCCGCTTGTTCAGCCCCGGCTATTAGAGAACAGCTATCTCATGCTAAGGGTGGGATTTCGAAGCGTATTCACTTTACGCACTCTACCCAGCAGTCCGGTATATTTTGCCGCCTCATCCTGCTTCGTTTTTTCGAATTCCCTCGAAGAGCGTCGGTTTGGTCACAGCCGCACACCTACATTTCCTTCGTTTAAAATGCTGATTGAGTTTCGGCCAATTTTCCATGCGCAGACCACTCCCGAAGAGAACGAGGGAAAAATGCGTTCGTTGTAGTTGTGCCTTGAGCGTCAAAAAACTTTATGTTGCGAAAGCGCGCGGTAGTCTCTCTGTTAGTTGGTTATACATGCGAGATTTTGGCAAGCTAACGAATGCAGCTATTCTTCAAGCAAAACGAGAGACACTGTAGCGCCACAGTTCACTCTCGTAGTTGATATTGAGGACGTGAGTGCTCTTCGCACCAGTTGAAGAATAAAGAAATCAAAGTAAAACAATTTGCCCCGTATCTGCATGTTACACTCCAAAGGTCGTCGAAAGACGATAGTCTTGCGTCTGGAGAGAGTGAACAAAACGTTTATTTGATGTTCTGCGCATGAAAATCAATGAATAATATTCCTGAGGCGCTGCACTAGAGTGCCTCGATCATGCAGCAGACGCAAACCAGTGCTAAGTCACGTCACACCTGAGACATGAGCGCCATCTGGCAGTTATCTTCGAAAACGAAGTGCGCGGCTTGCATGCCCGTATTGGAGGCGATAAGGTGTAGAATGCAAGGGGATGGGTAGGTGCCGCTACCGTGTCATCTTAGCAAAGCGTTGGAAACGCTTGCCTTTTTGAGCATCACGTTGCACTGTCAGTGCAGCCTGATAAACGCTACGGTCGTTGGAATTACTTATTTGTGCCTTCTCTAGTGTGAAGCCACACATACAAAAACATACACGTGTTGTTATGGTGCCCTCAATACGCGCAATAATTGCTTTCAAACTGAGAATCGCACAAATATTAACGCTAAAACATGAGCATTATTGGTGGCGTTGTGCATGAAGTCTACCGTTTGGGGTATCGTATGGTGTCAGGCCCCAGCAACTCTCAAGTTGAAGTGATCACCTGTAGGGGGCGAACAAATCAACCACGGCGCGTTTTTGCTTCAAACACCCAGAGTGGATTTACTAACCTCTCTCGTCAATCGCGATATTGCACTTTCTTGTAGGGGCACCCTCATCGGGGCCAAGTTTCAATCCTAAAATGATCAAATACTGCATTTTTGCGTTTCGTTACGCATAAAAAACAACTTGTCATTATAGCAAGTACTTTGTCTTAAACACGTACTGCGTCATCAATTTTTGTAATAGTTTTTTCTCCAGCTGACTCGAGGTCAGCAGCAGCCTATCGACATGATTATCCTATTTTCAAAATATACGGCGGCTAACGGTAGCGACGGCAGGTAACGGCTCGCGGTACGTTCGGATGTGTCCTGAACTGTTTCGTTTCGCTGTAAATAATTCGAGCCTCTGCCGACCGACACACTCTTTCTCGTTCTGTTTATTTTGACTCGTTCAAATGCTTTCGCGAAGGGAATTCAAGTGACTTCCGGGGACCGAAGCGACCACTGAAGCTTTCATCGGATGTACACTCGTTGCAAGCCTAGGCCGGTGAGTAGAAACTACTTGAGTTTTTCAAAGACGGTTGCTTGCTGGTCTAGTTGGTTTATTTCAACATATGTAGTTTTTTTTGCCAATGACTGCGTAGGAGTCACACGGTGGCAACGCATTGAAATATTAAATTTTGAAATTTTTTAACGTCGTAATCTGTCACCGGAGAGAGAGAGAGTGAGAAAGGAAAGGCCGGGAGGTTAACCAGATATTGGCATCTGGTTTGCTACCCAGCGCTGGGGGCGGGGAAGTAGGGGCAAGAAAGAGGGGTTAGATAGAGAAAAAACAAACGCACGCGCACTCATAAAAAAAACGAAAACACACACAGGAAGGGCGTCCTAGCTACAACCGTTCAGTAAAGCCGGTCAATCGCAAAAAGTGTAGTAGCGCTTTCAGGGCCCTCTTCTGTGAAGTCGCATCCTGACGATACTGCAGAATTCCCTGCTCCGATAGAGGTTGATCATCTAATTTGTTGAGTTCCTTGCGAAGGCATAGTCGTTGTTTACTATACGCTAGGCAGTCACAAAGAATATGTTGAATGGTTTCCTCTTTGCCTCAGTGGCCACAGGCTGCGGCGTCGGCCATCCCAATGCGGAAAGCGTAGGCGTTGGTAAACGCAACGCCCAACCACAGCCTACAAAACAGGGTCTGGTCTGCTCGGCGAAGCCTCGACGGGACTTGAAGACTTAGCGTAGGGTCAAGTGAGTACAGTCGGGCATGCTTGAAGTGTGGCTGATTCCATTGCGATGTGGTTTGCTGGCGAGCAAGTCTGCGGAGCTTTCGTGCAGCATCTGTCCTAGAAAGTGGTAGTCGCAGTTCATGATCTTCTGTGTGGGCTGAGCGGGCAGCTTGATCGGCCCGTTCATTGCCGATGATTCCGCTGTGACTGGGCAACCAATGAAATGTAACTTGGTGCCCTTTCTCAGTCAGGTGGTGTATAACCTCTGCTATCTCTAGTACCAGCTGCTCGTGTGGTCCACGGCGTAAGGCTGATAGTAGAGACTGCAGTTCCGCCTTCGAGTCGCAGAATATAGTCCACTTGCGTGTAGGTTGATCAATTACAAATTGCAACGCGGCACGAAGTGCTGCCTATGCTGCTGCCGTTGATGTTGTTGCGTGAGATGTCTTGAATTTAATTGTAGTGGCCAACCTTGGTATCACTACTGCTCCTGTAGAGCTGTCCAGCTGAACCGATCCGTCAGTGTAGATATGTGTGGAGTCTTGATATTTCTCATACAAGAGAAGTAGTGTGAGCTGTTTAATAGCCGGTGACGACAAATTGGCCTTTTTCTTGACGCCAGGTATGTTAATATTAATCATTGGTTGAGCGAGGCACCGTGGCGGAATCACTGGTCTAGCGGCAGGAGAAAACGAAGTTGGGATTGACTCACCATGTGCGGTCACTGTTTTGCAGTAAGATGTGCATGGTCGGACCACTGGTAGAGAGGCTAGGTGATGTCGAGGGGTTCGAGCAAGCTGTCGTATATGTGTCCTCAGCACTTCCACATTAATATGGGTCTTGATGAGGTTGTCCCTTGTGATGGCGATAGTTGCCGCTGTTGACGCACTTTGGGGCAAGCCTAAACATATCCGGAGTGCTTGAGCCTGGACACTTTGAAGCATTCGTATGCTTGTTTTACTTGCGTTGCATGGTTAACACAGGTAGGCTGTACCGAAGGAATCCAAGGAAAAGAATTCTGTATAGTCGCAGCATAGCAGTTGTGGACATTCCCCAGTTCTTTCCAGCGAAGAACTTGAACAAATGACAGATGCCTGTCAATTGCATTTTCATGTATGATAAATGTGAGCTCCATGAGAGGTCTCTGTCAATTATAACACCTAGGAACTTGTATGATCGGAGGTGACGTATTCTTTTGCTGTTTATCAGAACGCTGTAGTTATGCATTGGTTTGCGCGTAAATGCCACTAGTGCACATTTCTCACAGGAAATTTCCAGACCTCGTTGACGGAGGTAAATAGCAACTTGACTGGCAGCTCTCTGAATTTGCGCTCGCAGCTGTAGACGTGTTACTGCAGACGTTCAAACGCAGATGTCGTCCGCGTACATTGACAATCTGACAGTACTTGGCAGATGCTTATTGAGAGCTATTAGCGTCAGGTTGAATAGTACAGGGCTAAGTATGCCACCCTGGGGAACACCACGGGACTGTAATGTAGCGAAGTGTCACCATCCTCGGTTCTCACGAAAAAGGATCACTCAGAGAGATAGCTGCGTAGCCACTGAAACATCCGACCACCCACTCCTACCTCCTTGAGAACGGTGAGGACAGCTTCATGTGTGACGTTATCGTACGCCCCTTTAACATGAAGAAATAAAGAAGCGCAGAGACGCTTACGGCCTTTTTCGTGTTGCACGTAGCTGACCAGGTCTATGACGCTATCAATTGATGACCGGCCACGGCGAAATCCCGTCATAGCGTCCGGGTAGATGTTGTGACGCTCCAGGAACCATTCTAGCCGTCCAAGCACCATCCTCTCCATCACTTTGCCCAAGCAACTAGCCAGTGCAATCGGGCGGTATGATGTGAGCACCAATGATGACTTGCCAGGCTTCAGTAATGGAACCAAACGGCTGGTCTTCCAGTTAACTGGGAGGGTGCCCTATCGCCACGAATCGTTGTATATCTCGAGGAGGGCACTCCTCGCACACTCACCAAGGTGACACATTGCTCTGTATGATATTCCATCAGGCCCGGGTGCTGATGTCCGTCTGCAAAAAGCCAGTGCTGCTTTAAGCTCATGAATAGAAAAAATTGGTCCATATGGTGATCATGTGATGTCGTGCCACCACGTGAGAGCGTGGAGATGTTGGGATCTGCGAGTTGACCAGATAAGTTGGCACAGAACTCTTCTGCCACGTCGACCTCCGATCTCTGTTGAGAGAGGGCTAGAGACTTGAACGAAAACCGCTGAATTGGAGATGTCCGGAGCCCTCTTATTGTCCTCCACAAGTGTGATAAAGGCTTGCGAGGATCTAACGAAGCGCAGAAGGCTGCCCAACGTTGTGACTATAGCTTGTCTATGCAGCGTTGTATCTTCTTCTGAAGACGTCTAGCGATTCGTAAATCCTCGATTGCTTTCGTGCGTCGGTACCTTCGTTCCACACGCCGTCGGAGAGCCCGAAGTCGTTCTAATTCCACATCAAATTCGGTTACTCTCGAAGAGCATGTGAGGGTGCACACTGTGTCTTGCACTGTGGACTTGATCACCTCTTCTAAGTCAAATGAGGTGTTCTCTTGACAGCGTTTTTCCATGAGAGATTCAAACTTGGTCCAGTCCACTCTTTGGATAGTTTCGCGTACCTTGCAAGGTGATAATCCTCTCATCTTGACATATGTGGGAATGTGGTCGCTCCCATGTGTTTCTAAGTCCGCAAACCACCCGGCACATCTGACGAGACCTCGAGAAACAAACACCAAGTCAAGGCAACTGCTGTATCCAGGGCCACGTAAAAATGTTGGGCTGCCATCATTTAACAAGCACAGCTCGTTGTCTGAAGCAGACATTATCAGACTTCTACCATTTGCGCTGATCTTCAGGCTCCCCCATAGTGTATGGTGGGCGTTGAAGTCTCCGATGATCACCCATGGGCCAGGAGTGGATGATAGGATGTGTCCTAGTCTTCTTAGGTCAAATCTACTTGATGGCGACAGGTATGCACCGACAACAGTGACAGTAAGACCCCTTTTCTTCACTTTTAAGCATATATATTGGTTATCGTTGTCAGGTGGCACAGGCCGAATAATGTAGGTCAGGTCACGTCGAATAAACAGCAGGACCTTGCTGTTTCCACTATAACAAGCCGACATAAATGATTCGTATCCGGAGAGTCTAATAGCGCTCGATAAATTTGGCTCGCAGATGACGATGATGGGAAACATATTGGTGGAAACAAACCGACGGAAATCTGCAATGCGTGATTTCAGTCCCCGTGCATTCCACGGAAAAATCGTTGCTTTTTTGACCTCTTCCCTGATAGACAGTGGCTGGTGGGCCATTATCTACTCAAGAGCCGCCAGTACTGGACTCAGAGCGTCCAGTTCTTGAAGTGCACTTTTGGGTGACGTTGTGCGCATGTTGTTTAACACCGTGCGAATGGCATTAATTATGGGTCGTAGAAGAGCAATCACTTGCTTATCCAAGTTCCGCTGCTCCTCTGTTGTCGCAGCTTGCTCTGATGAACGCGGCTTCTGATGTGGTTCTTCCACAAGTTGCGTGCGCGTAAGTGGCGGCCACTATTCAGTAGAGAGAGATCTACTTGTTTTCTGTCTTCCATCGTCTGCGGTGGCCCGGTATACCCTGCAGTGGGCGCCGTTCCCAGATGCGTTGGCTTACTTCTTGTAGTTGACTGCGTTCTTCGCGAAGATCCTCGACGGTGACGTCATCTTCTTCGCCGGACTTTTCCCGCGGCCTCTTTGTGGGTAGAGCTGTCTCGCACCATTTGTCTAAGAATAGTAAACTCCTTCTTTATGCGTGGACAGTCTTTGGAAGATGCACTGTGGGCACCTGGACACTTAGGGCACTTTAGTATGGTTGCGCTGCATTTGTCCTCTGTGTGTGGTTCTGAGCATCGGGGGCACACTTCGCAGTTCCTGCACGCTCCCTGCACATGGCCGATCTTCTGGCACTTATGACATCGCATAGGTTTTGAAATAAATGGTCGGACCTGGTGGCGAAAGTGGCCAACCTTCACATGGGAGGGGAGACAGTCCCCTTTGAACGTAATTCTCACACAATGTGTGTTACCAAGGCGGCTGACATTCACAATGACGTTATCTTCATTTGCCGGTTTTATTAGCACTGAAAGATCCGAGTTTGGAATTTCAGTGGCGATGTCACAAATGACTCCTGTTGAAGTGGTGCTATCAGCTGGTATTATAGACTTGACATTGATGTTACCCAGTTGCGTTACTTTCTGAAGCACGTTTAGTGCACATGGGTTCAGCACATCGATTGCCAAGATGTTCTTTCTTGCGTTTAGACGTATTTATTTGATCTGATTTGGCGTAATATTCTCGAGATACACAGAAAGCGCTTGCCTGTTCAGCCCGCGTAGACTGTCGGTAGCCTTCATTGGCACGAACAGGATAGAGTGAGGCCATCGCTGAGGGGCAGTTTTCACGGTAGTCGTGCTTGATGCCGAAGATGCATTGACGATCCGTCGTTTAGCCTTGCGGTACAGGACGGGTTGGAAGCCGTCGTCCGAGGACTCGTCGCTTGATGCGGAGTACAGCTCAGTGTCCTCACTCTCACTAGACGCGTTTCCTCGCTTCCTCGAAGCAGTCCCCGCGGTCGAACCGGACTCGGACGGTGCCCCGTGAGGTTGAACATCCATCACCACGATATATGGGGCAATAGACCCCACAACTGCGGCGAAAAATCCAGAAAAGCACAAAGACCAGCAAGATGTGTTCCGTAAAAGAATCACTTCGTCTTCCTCCCGGAATAACCTTCCTGTCACCGGAAAAACGTGCGTTACTTGCGGGGTGGCTTCACGTGGGAACGAGTCGCTGGCTCGTTAATTCTAAAATTCTATCGCCAGGTAAGACCAACCAGACCATTGCGATGAAAGAAGTCAAATGAATCACTATCGCCTTGCATGTGTCTTCGTAGCTAGCCCATATATTAGTGCAAAAAAACCTACGAGTTGATAGTTTGCCGCATTCGCGTTTGAGAAACATCACATAATTATGGGTGTGGTTTTGCTATAGTGTGAGAAAGAAAGTGTCACATAAACTAGAAATACTTCTTTTTCTGCCACAGCCTCTCGGCCCACCTGACATGGAAGCAGCTGTGTACAATGGACAAGGAACCTGCTGCATGATATGCCTTGTGAAGAAGCAGCCCTGAGTAATACACGTGTTATGAGGTACCATTACATGTATGTATAAAATACTGTTGTTTACTAGTTATTCGAGTATATTTGTTTACTTAGGAAAACTTTATGCATTAATATCTGGTGATGTTACTTGTTTTTTGAGACTGCCATGCAACGGCAAGATGACTACCCCCGAATGTCCACTCTACAAGCACGTTGAAACATCTGAATGTCCATTACAACAGATCATCTCGAGCCTCAAAGATGCAATGCTGTATTTGTGAATGTTTTACCGCGAATATTGTAGAGGGATGCTTTAGATTGGCCACAAAATTGGCTGCCTACCGTGGCATGGAATCTACACTTAAATAACGTTGGAACTGTAACTCTGTAGGTTACATTGTGTGGCACTGCTGAGCTCAACAACACAGGTTTGATCCCAACCACAGTGGCCATATTTCGATGGGGGTGAAACGCTAAGACGCTTGTGTGCTTAAGGGTATGTTCGATTCGCCTGCACCGCATGATGCATTGTACAAAGTGCTGCACCTCACCATTCTTTTCAGTGGTGCAACGATGGCATCTTCTAAACCGTGCCAATTATTTCAAAAAGTGCAGGAGAAATACAGCACCAAAACTAGTTCATAACTTTTCTGTACCTCCTACACTGACGGGGCTGGTTTAGCACAGCTTACTAAACAACATAGCATTAGACGTAGCTGCCGTACCCACCTCTACAAACGCGGCGTGTTTTGTCAAGATGATAGCACCTCATTAAATTAAGCGATCAAAAATAAGGATTTCACCTTGTTGGCACCTTGTCATTCACTTGTGATGTCACACTGCTGAACTCGAGCTGCACGAGTTCTGAACTTCCCGTGCACAGCTATGAACCAGTTACCAATTGTGCAAGTAAACTAAACTTACTCTTAAAAGATGGAAGCTTGAAAATATGAAAAATCTATGAACATGAGGTGTCAGAGCAAATGTTTCGACAAGCAGTCTTGTCTCCTCTATGACTGCGGTGTCATTTGTTTTAACCCCTGGAAGCCAGAATCAATCCAAAATTGCCCACTACTGTACAACTCACGATCAATTCATAGTTGGCATGTGAATCATCAGAAATTATTATTGCATTACCAAATGAACACCCCCGCAGAGAGGGGCATTAACAAGCTTTGCGACATTTAGTTGTGCCTTCTGACAGTTAACGAACATCCAGAACTGTTTTGTCTTAACTAACTGTGTTTAGCTCATACAAGTTTACAAAAAGATGTGCCTAAGCTCATGGGGCTGCACTCAACTGCTTTAGCTTTGCACATATATTCAATGTGCTCCTAAAGTAATAAATTATAAAGGTGATGAGCAGTTGCAGCACAGCTTCCTCAAAGACGTGAATGCTGTCGTGAAGGGCGAGATTGTGTTCATTGGATGTGGGTCTGGTTTTTTTTTTTCATATATCGGAGAAACGTCCCAGATTTCTTTGAGCACATCTGCTTCTGTTTAAATTAAGTTGTCATAACTATAGTGCCTACCACTATGAAGTGAAGTAATGTGCACTTCCGTCATAAAAAAAATCTAAGAAATCACACAGGTAGTTGAAACACACGTGATCTTGACTTATCCACAGCCACACTGTAAGATAGTACGTATTTCAAGTTCTAACCTGACTAGCAGGGAGAACACAACATCAGCTTTCAAGAACAAGAATATTGAAAAAGTAAACACAGTAACAAGTGTGCAATAAATGTGACCTTTATTGATCTAGTATTTGGACAGATTCATATCATGTACCACCAATTGATATCAGGAGTGCTTGTTTGCAAGAGAGTGCTCAAGTTCTATCATTATTTCTATGCAAAAAAGAGGTTGAGCTCAGAGCTGAGCAGATAGTGTACGGTAAGAGTACCAACAAAGATGTACAAACAACAAAATTTGACAATGCATGCCTAAAGCTTATTTTCTCAGAATCTGGCCTTTTCGATCTGTAAACACGCACCTCATAACTGTTCCTTTAGCATACATGTTCGCTACATACTCGGAAGACCGGTCATTACTTGCGACGAAAAATTATAGCTCTAGTAACTGTGTAACTTAACTCTAACAATAAATGTAGCAAGCCTGAAATATTTTTTAGGCCCATCACCTAAATACATATTACCTATGATATGGGCTCACGGCTGAGAATTAAAAATAGTGCCTACCCAGTCGATACGATTTCACATTGCACAATCGTGAAGTAGTCAACGTAGCATTGCAGAGCGAGAAAACTTCAGAACTGCACGCATCCGCAATTGCTTAATTAACAAATTTAGCAAAACTATATTGCTCTCACTGCGCGAGCTATCAATCGGCAATGTGCAAGCTTCCTTCTCGATTCCGCACCATGTATTCACTCACTTCAAGATCAACACTGCAGGACAAGCGCCGAATCTGACGACAGATTCGAACCTTTCTCCTGAAGACACGCTATTAAACTCGAACGCCGAAACACAATGAGAGCGACGTTCATTCAGCGATATCGATGTTCAGTTATATGCATATGCTTGTTAGCTTTCAAGAGTCTTTACACATAGGATGAAAGCTTTCGATATGTACGAGTGACTTCTTTTGTTCGGACCTGACCAAATACATTGGTTGTACTGGCGTGAACACTCGCCATAAATGATGCAAACCTTACTTTATTGAGGTTTCTTGCCATTAGAGGCCAGCTAGGTCACCTGGCAATAATTACAGACGCGAAGCGCAATTTAGCAACAAAAAAGAAATACCAAAGGAAGCGAACAGCGCGAACCAACCACGAGCCTCCCCCCCCCCACCTGCAGCAAAAAAATGCGTCTCTTTATTGATGATGATAGTATACGACCAGCGCCATCTGGCCTCGCTGTATTGCAGTTCAGTACGCCGCTGCTACGTATTTGCAAGTTATTTTGATACAACAGCCCAAAGGTACAGTTTCCGTTCCCTAAACTGGTAGGTGTTCTGTAATGGTGTTGTTTGGGGTACCACTAAGGGCAGACAAACAGACAGACGAACAGATAGACAGATCGAAGTTTTGCGTCGAAAGTCCCTAAGAAAGACTATAGTCTTTAAAACAAAGCAGCGTAGTTATGTTGTATGCATAAAAATGCTGTTATGTAGCCGCGTCCTGTTGCAGCAGAGCACATACACATTTGGAGGTTCCTGCGAAGGACTTGTATGACCCTCTTTGCCCCCATCACATACACACTTTACTATTTCCAATACATTTGACCGAAACGAACTGCTTTCGACCGAAATGGAGTTTTTTTCGACAAATGGAAACATTGTGAAATGGATATCGTTTAACTCTCTGTATAAAGAGCATGGCATGGTATCCTTTTTTTTTTACGAACAATGGTCATAGGCCAACCGTCCGGCTCGGTTCGTTAGCATGGGAAGTTTAGCGCCGTTCGTTAGCATTGCGGTGTACAGGAGTTTGTAGAAGAACCAACGCTGTTTATAGGCTCGGGTCATCTGAATGTACACAAGGAGCTCAATGGTCCATCTCATGGTCCATTGCGGATAACTTTAACGTCTTGTCTGACAAACGACATTAGCTCAATGAAGACAGCTTAGAGGATGCAGCGAAAAAGAAACACAGTGAGGTTATTAAAGCAAAGCTGATGTGGTCGAGGTTGATATAAAAATTATCATCACCTTACGTAAATCAACATGGTCTCGGTGATTACCCAAGCGTACTGCACCAATGGTTAAACATAGAAGCTGAAACACGGCCGCCAGCTCTGTTGTGGCCCAGGCCTGCACGAGTTAGCGCAAAATATTGTTAGAATTTACACAGTAACACTCTCGCCACCATATTACTCATTAGGTTTGCTGCAAAGAAGCCTTCTTTAATTAATGTATGTAAGGAGAGGTTGGTGCAAAAAGAAGCCTTTATTGAGAAGTGTTGATGAAAGAATTTTCCTTGATATTCCTCAAGCATGTTGCCCTCGCGTACTACACACATGGTTTTCCCAGGCGGCGTACAACATGTGACGGAATGCCTAACCATGTAGGATACCCGCGTCCATGGTTGGCGGTACCCATTGATAGGAGACACATAAAAGCGCATATAGTTAATGGTCCTTCTGACGCCTTTCATGCAGAGAGTACCACACTACCTACGCGTACTAGTCACGCTGGCTATTCACACGTTTATATGAAAAAAAAAGGTTACTGAATAGCAGTGGTGGCAGATTTCATCGTTGTGAGACAAGTTAAATGCGGTGATGCTTAACTTTCCGCTAATTGTTTTTAGTGTTGTTGGTGGCGTACGGTTAAATGAGTGGAAATAGTTGCGCTCCATCGCTGGTATACTACGTCACACTGAAACCTCCACTCATCAGCAATTAAAAGGCTTTTGAAGTGTGCGATTTGTGGCACACACAAATGTTTGCATGCCACTTACTCACTTCCATAGCATTTGTGAGCGTCAGAAAGGACGCGAAGAGCTATGAAAGCATTATATGCCTTCCAAGCAATTAAACAAATTCCGTGGGGCCACATAAAAACAGGTTGTGATCACAATGAGAAGGTTGCATTTTACAGAATAACGAGTACTCTAAATCGTAACCACTTCAAAACACAGGCTTTTTTCGTCTAGGTCTACGGAAACCACGGGACCGCTTCATGCTCTGCCATAAAACAGTAGTACCAAGTACTCTAAATCATAAACTACTTTTATAGTGAAAGCTCTTATGAGATCACAACTCGGGTCACGTGTAGTTGTCCGCTGCTACCGGTGTCTGTACACACATCGCGCGAAATTTGAAAAAAAAAAAAATCTAGCATCAATGACACAATGGAGCTCAAACCCGGGACCGCTGGGTGCGAGGCCAGTATTCTACCACTGAGCCACACTGGTGCTTTTTTTTTCTTTGATACACGAAAATAATGCAATCGAAGATTGTCAGTTGTATTTATGCAATTAAGCGTTTTAAAATTATGCTTGCACGCACACATGTGGAAGAGAAAACTTCTCACAATCCAACAAACCTTCAAAACTCCGGTAAAAAAACACATCTGTCCAGAAGTCTAAGCCACTCCGGAACAGGTTCGAACGTTTCTACAGCACTACGCACATTGGCTGCTACTTCTTCTCGGAAAACAGCCTTTATCAAACGAGGTGGCTCAGCATATCTGTCAATCATGCGGCTCCTCCATAATCAATGAAGGCCCAATAGCATAAATAAATTGTTTGGCATATTATTGGTAATGGCCTTTTTGAGCGGTAAAAACCTAACACCATGAGCTGTAACAGAAAATTTTTTTGATGCTTCTCTTAGGGATGTCCCAGAAATGACAGGCATCACGGCAATGAATAAAACAATGCTCGATTTTTTCAGGCTCGCTGCACAGTCTGCTATTTGGAAACCAAGCCACGTACATACCTTTTTCATGAAGCCACGTCTTTACTGGTATTGTTGAGGCGTGTAGCTTAAAGAAAAACGTTTTCGCTGTTGTGGTATACACATTTCATGCACACGGTATAACACGTCATGACCAGGTTGAGATACATATTGCTGTCGGTAAAAGGGTTCATGAAAAAGAGTGCTTATGAGCACAGCAGTGAGTGTTGTTCTGCCTACACTGCAGAGATATTCTAAAGTGAATCTGCCTTTCAAAAACTGCGCAGCCTCAAAACTTTCTTTCAAGAAACTCCCCAATTGGAAGTTTTCAGCAACTCTTGTTGTGACAAAAAAAGGGGGGGCGGGCGGGAGGTGGCAAGCAAGACGGTTCTTAATAACTATGAAAATGAATGGGTGATACACATCCATAAGTTGGAAAAATGGCATCACCAGTTGTCGTACAAACAAATGCACAAGACCGAGCGCCCCCTTTTCTCAAGCGGAAGAAAAAAAAAAGGTTGTCTCTTCGCATGGCTTCCCATAAAGAATTCCAAAGGAATCATGCAAATATCCTGTGAAATGCCTGAATACGTACGCGATAGCAGTGAAAGACTTGCAGAATGTAGACAAGCTTTGATGCAAGAATGATGTTGAAGGCTTTGCCTCTCGAAAAAATGGAAAGATCCCGTTCTAAGTTAATACCTTTTGACGAATAGTGGTTATGGCAGACGTTCAATAAGGGCCACTATTACGGTGGTTATCAAGAAGCACACCAAAATAATGAACTGGAGCACCATTCCAACAAATATTTGCAAACACAGAGGGAGTTATTGCCCACGTGCCTAGCCAAAATTCTCTGATTTTATCAAAATCTATATTACACACAAAAATTTTACAAAAACGTATAGTAGTGTTCACTGCTTCCTGAACACTCGGTTTATCCACGCAGAAGAAGACTAATGTCATCTGCGTAGGCTAGTACTTTGGTTTCCTCGGCTTCATATCTATATCTTCTAATACCTGAATTAAGCAGTACACTTATACAAAGTGGTTCCAAGTATATTGCAAAAAGTAAAGGTGAAAGCGGACAACACTGGCGCACTGATGAATTTACCTCTATCAAATCTGAAAGCGCGCGATTCAATATTATTCTTGTTGTGTACTTTTTATAACATAAAGATATGTCATTGTACAATACATCCCCTAACTGAAGATGTCTGAGCAGTCGAAACAAAAAATTATGTCGTACCTTATCCAAAGCCTTAGTAAGGTCAATCTGAAGAAGAGCTATCTGATTCATGATATCGTCAATGCAAAGAAGGACTAATCGCGCTACATAGATATTCGAATATATAGAACGGTCTCTTGTTCCACATATTTGATCGGCGCCTACACATTTAGTAATCACTGTTTGCAACCTGTTCGTGATCTTATAATCAACGTAACATAAAGGTATTTACCTATATCCAGTTACTCTTTTCAAATCTTTACTGTCGGTGCTTTTCGGCTTCAAAGTAGTATGGGCCTGAGAAAAGGAAAGAGGAAGTTCCTCAAGTTCATAGGCTTCTTTATAAAGTGCCTCAAGAAAGGAACAACAAGTTCTTGAAACGTCATGTAAATTCCGCAATGAGGCCATCTTGGCCTGGAGTTTTTCTTTTTTGTAGTAATGTTCTGATTACAAACTTAATTTCCTCCTTAGTTATCAATGCTAAGGACTTGTTGGCAAACTTGCCTTAGGCAGGCTTGATGTCGCGAAAGCAATCACGCTAATACTTCTAAAGCTTTCAAAACAGCGATAGAAAAACCAGTCGTCGCACAATGCGAATAGCGTAATAAGTGGGTGGTCCAATGCTCCAACCCATCCCGAAAGCTTGTTATTTTTTAGCTTATAACTGTGGCACATGCCCACTTCAGCCATAATTCCTCATTGTCGTCAGCCACTGCATGAAGGATTGGCGCAAAATTTCTCGCAAGTGTTTATAGAATACGACGCTTCTCAGAAGAATGATGAAAAATAGCATAGCGAATATTGGCCTTCTACCCAAAAAATTTATTATCAATGCCCTAGTGGGTATCAAGCAAGTGTGTTTGAAGTACCTAATGAATGTTTTAAAATGCTCTGAAAGGCCGCTCTTTTAGCTTTCGATGTGCCTGTGCAGCGCCTTTCGCACCGACCTGTCATTTTTCTTTTTTCTGACAGGAGCTTGATTACGCTCTCTACAATACCTGTCGTTGCCAATTGAGGGCATGCCACATTCTGCGTGACTGTCCGAGATGTAATATTGAGAGAAAGTTCCTTACGTTCCCTAAAGCACACCTTGAGAATAGACTGTTGTCTGCTGAAACATCACTTACGTGCCGTCGACAGTAGACATCGCAGCTTAAGGGGACGAAGGCACTACCTGAGTTTTCATTGGAGAAGAACTTATGCCGGTGGCTGTGACAATGATGTCACATATAACGCAAGAATGACCGACTTATTCACGACTTGTATACTGTGTTATGTGCTGTCTTCGTCTCTACTTATCCTAATTCTTATTTTCCTTTTCTGTTTACACTTGCATGGTAGTAAACCGATTGTCTTACCTAAGCTTTCTTAAATCTTTGCCTTCCCCTCACTGTCATTTCTTCTGCGCCTTGTCGCATGTTAGGCTAGCAAAAGATAGCGTCATTTAAGCATTTGTTTGCGCAAATTTTTCACAAAAACCACTGCGCCTTCAGCAGCAGGCGTAATAGGTTTCGCTTGCACCGGTAGGACTCGTCAGTTACTGTTTAAAAGAAGGTCTATTTTAAGGTAAGGCTTAGTCAGTATAAATACGGGGGTACAGTGAAAGAGCGCGAACAGACTCGATGCGGTGATGCTCTCAAAACTTTGCGCTAATTCACAGATTTAACGTCGCGAAGACTGGTGAAGCAGGGAAGCGTTCTCCGTTGCTCCGTTTCGCCTCGTTTTAAACTTGGGCTCCAGTGCAAGCTATTAAGGTCTATCACACCGTCAATGTTATGGGGTATATAAGTGGAAGAAATAGAACTTTTCAATTTGAACGCATGGTACGCTGGAACTGTGAAGGTCTGCATCATGCATTAAAATAAAATAAAATAAATAAATAAAATAAATAAACATTCACTATGTTATTTGTTTTTGTTACTATTGCCCATGTCAACCGAAAAGAATGAGCCATCGCTAGTATATGGCAGCAATGACTTCTCTGTCTATTTTTATTTCAATGAACACGAAGAAGAAAGAAATGTGAGCAATAGAACAATATTACAAACATTTGAACTTCCAGAAATCGATGACTAGCGAAACAGACGGATAGAAAGGCCGAGGTAAACAAAAGTTTTCCCTGTACGATGCAAGTACAAAGCAAGCAAGGACAGGACATCATAAGTGCGTTCGTATAGTGGTCAAGGCATGAACGCGTTAAATACGTCGGATAGAAATACCCTAGTGGCCAAATATTTCTTCTCCCTCTGTACGTATTGGTAGTACTAAACCCAGCGGATGTTGCATCATCTCTTTTTTTTTCGTACGACGATTGGGAAAACGTCGACGAAATAAAGGTAGAAACAAATAAACTGGATCAAAAACATGAACTCACCATATTTTCGAGGAAAATGAAAAATAAAACTGTGATATTATTGTCTGATATGCCGTGGCATGCAGAAAAATATTGACGTGACATGAATGAAGTTAGCAAATAAGAAGAAGGCCGTGTAATTCAGTATATTTCTCTACAGCTAGTCCGAAGCAATTACCAGGTGAAACAAACATAATAAGGCGAAAAAGACAAAACACCACATAGACAAAATAAAAAAGAGAGCCTCATGGCGTAGCTAAAACAAAGAGAGTTCAGGGTAGGCCTCATATTTTAATTGCCCTTCTTAATTAATATTTTGAGCACCTCAAGCAACTACTACAACTTTGAAAAGAAAGTCAACCTGGTGGGTCACTTTCTTCTAAGAGTCAATTAAAGGAGAACTTTAATGAGCACTCCTAACTTATTATTCCCGCCACGCGGACACGCACGTGAATGTAGGTTGTCAAGGAGGCCATCATCAGAGCCCGTTCGAGGAGGAAAAGAAAGAAGAACCAACAACAGAGTATGGAAAAACAACTCAAAATATGAAAGCTCCGAATGAAAATTGAATGTTTAGCGTTTATTATAATAATTATTCCTTGTCCAAAGACCTCTTCTTTGTATAAAACGAGAGAAAGGAGGACTATGTTTATTACATGGTAGGAACTGGATTACGGTGGCCATATAAAGGCTATTTTTTAAGAGTGAAATTTTCGTTCTACTTCGCATGTCGTTTGAATTATACGCTTGCAAATAAAAATGAAGCATTTCTTCAATTTTGTTTTTTTTAAACAAGGCACACATTCTTTTTTTTTAATTTGTCTCAGGATCGTTCGAGTCAGTGTACTAAAACTTTTCCGCTCAATAGAAATAAACTTGGTCACTGTCTGGACCACCATCAATACATACGAAGCATTTCATTGCGTAATGTAGTATACTTTGAGAAATTCTATCTATCTATCTATCTATCTATCTATCTATCTATCTATCTATCTATCTATCTATCTATCTATCTATCTATCTATCTATCTATCTATCTATCTATCTATCTAAATGCCTACGTCGAGATGCTGTCGCGATCACCTCCATAATTTGGGGTAGATGGATGTTGGTGTGGGAGAATAAAAGGTTTTCACGACTACGACGTTGTGGAAGGGGCATAAATGACCTGAAAATCCTTTCAGTATGATGTGAAACTCTTTCCTCTAGACACGTGCTGCAGGTACCCGTGAGTTTAGAAAAAATGTTTAACAATTGAGTACTTCATACTTAACTAAGGGAGAGCACTGAGCCATCCTGCTAAAGATTCACCAACCCTTGTGGGCACGAGGACGTACCGTGGTGCCCCCATGCGGAGACATCCTTGTGTCGTGGCAGGTTGCAGTTTTCTGCCACACATCTCCCGCACAGCCGGCAGTCACTCTGACGTCTCCTTTTTTAACACCAAATTGTTTAATGCCGGCATTCACCATGGCTCTGCTCACGTACTTTCATCACGTATATGACGTTGTAAAATAAATCCTTAGATATTCATCTGACATCAGACTTATCTGGACCCATTCATATTGAAAATGTGCTCTTTGTCTTGAATAACTAGCAAAAATGCTCAGCACGGCATATACGGCTTCAGTTTTTTTTCTCCTTCCAATGTCATACAAAAGTACTCACTTGAATTAGCTAAAAACATTATAGTCATCTCGCGGAATGCTTGACGAAGAAATCGATGTAGGTGAAATCATACTAATCTCTAATACTAATACTAATCATACTAATCTCACTAATCATACTAATGATACTAATCATACAGCGCTAAGGTTCCGAAACGCTTGCCTGCAGTGGGCGAAATGTATTTGGATAAATTCAAAGATTTCGAGCATTTGAGCTATTGCTGGAATGAACAGTGGTGTGTATCTCGCCACTTATACAATATTGCGCTGTGCAGTTCCACAACTAAATTATTACCTTAACAAAGCTTGACTCAAGGCGTCACCGCTATGCATTTGGTGCAACGAAATTGACACAATTGAACATTTCTTTTATTCTGCCATCGTTATTCTTATCAGAGAAAAAGATTTTAGTAGCGCCATTACAAAAGCTAGAAATACAAGTATATCTACCAGTAATTTTATCACTTGGCGGAACTTCATTTGGTTACTGCCACAGGGATGTATGCTCCACTGTGTTTGATTACATCAATGCAACTAAAAGATTACCGTGCTAGTGAACCCCAACCTTTTCAGATTTTTAGTTTTTAATTCGTAGTTATGTCTATCAAAAACAAGAGATGGTTTGACCGCTTGCTCAGCAAATATTTTTGTTTTTTTTGGTAGTATTAATTTTGAACTACTTTTTCAGATTGGCTCCGTTTTCATTTTAGTTTCGTTTAAGTATCCTGCCGCCCGGTTCTTGGCCCATCCCCCTTTGTGGGTGAGCGCCATCCATAAAAGGTCATCATCATCATCATCATCATCATCTCTTCAAAATTGTTCCTATCAGGTTTATACGGCAGTCTGGAATGCAAGCTCAATAGCCTAATACTTGCAGGTAAAATTTTAACTATTATATATTATTGCCATTTCATTTTTTGTGTTTTTTTAAAGCACCTGCCATTCTTGAAAAAAAAGTATTTGAAGTCTGAACGTCGCAATCTTGGCCAATCCCGTCAAAGTGGTGCGTGCCATATATTGAACGAAAACCAACAAACAAACAACCGATGTCGCGCTCAGCGATGGGGCAATAAAAAGCAAGGTGTGAAAAAAAATGATCCCAAATGGCCCTTTGCTTGAGTGCTTTCAGTGTTGAAGCCAACACGGGGAGATAACAAAGGCTGCTGTATGGAAGACCAGTGCTGGATAGGTGGCGCACCGTAAAGAAGCACCTAGCGGAGAGTCGCGACACAACTCAACTGCTAGCGCCCAGACGACCGGCAGCTGTGTACCACTCTGAAAGCACGCGCATGCGCCACTGCCATGCTTCATTTCGGAACGAACAGCTCGAAAAGCCCTTGTGCCAGTAATACTGCACTGTGGTTTACAAAAATAACTTTGTCCGAAGGCTACTCTCACCTAAGAAGCCGTAAAAACCAGAGAAAAGCCCTAAAAAGCGGGCTGCGTCTATGCCTATAGTATCGAAGGGACAGTGCTGTGCCGTGTTGGCAGCTCAATCGTCCTCAATTTATGGTTGCGTGCTAGGTTTTGGGCTAATGCTAGTGCTGGCTAATATGTCCCCATTGATAAATCTATACTGCGACGATACCACACTGCCAACATATGCAGTAAAACAAAACAAAAACAAAATCAGAGTAAGTTGTAGCTGCGTCAATGTTTTTTGGCATCGTTCGTGCGCCCTGTCCGCAGTATGCATGCACGGGGACGTTCATCAAGAAAACCACTCTGGCAGCATAGCAAGTGTGATGTCATGCTGCTATTCTTGAGGGCACAAGATAGATTAGCGACCACGGCGGCCGCGCTTCGATGGGGGCGAAATATAAAAAGAAAACCCGTGAATTAAGATATATATGCGCATTGGAGAACCCCAAGTGGTCACAATCTTGATAAGCACATGACAGCCTATCCCTAAATGATATCTTGTTTGGCACTTGAAAGCATAGCAATTATCGATGTTGAACAGACACCTTCATTTTAGGCCAGCACAGGCTAGCGTAAAAACTGAAACTACGTGTTAGGGCCATCAGCCATAACATGCTGAATGCGCCGGTTCTCGTCCGAAACTATGTGTTAGGCGATCTAAACAACGAGTAAAAATTTAAGACAATTAATACTTCTCTAGCAAGGCATAAATGCCGATGGTACTTAGACACGGGCAGCCAGTGAGAAAAAACGCTTACCGCATCGGCGGATTCCAGAAAGCTAAGCTCCAAGTAGTCCGATGCTTTGTTCGTACCAAGAACCCAATAACTTAGAAGTGTGGCAGCTTAGGCTAGTTGGTATGACATGACGATAGTTATAGCGCGAGAGCAGAACGACGACACAGAGACAAGAAGGACACGAAGGACACGAGCAAAAGAACCCATTCTTTTGCACAAATTAAGTTAAACAGAGGCACCTCAACATCGAATGTTCCCCACGAGAGTATCTCTTATAACAGCTCAGAGGCGTAGGTGAACGTGGCCCAGCACACGTCTTGTGGACAAGGCAGTTTTCTTTTACACGCTATTGTTTACAAAAAATAATAAAGACTACCTGCCTATCTTATCATTCACTTCACGCGGTGGCATCAGATGGAGTTTGGTGGTGGTGGTCAGATGGATGGACGCATGGAAACTCTGTTAGTCCTGAAGTGCACGACTAAACGCTAAGCGGGCAAGATAAAAAAAAAGGTCGAATATGCTGTTTGTTGCCTAATTCACTCGTTTTATTTCCTGCAAAATGCCGTTTCAATGTCACTGTTTGGCCCTGATTTATACTGGTTGCCCGTCTTAACTATCAAATAAATATGGCAAATACGTGCCATTCGGTTTAAAAACGAGCCCGACAGCACTAGACTGGGGGAGAAAAGAAGAATTTAGCTCGGTTGACCGCTTAGATGCCACGCCGCCTCCTGTTTCAACGTCCTCCCTTTCCTCTATACGTCCTCCCTATTTTTATATGATGTTTATTTGAATACGCAGAAGTACCGCCAGCGCCCTTTGGTTTTGTTACGGCGGTGTGCGCAAGCACCGCCTCTACCAGCCGTCACTCTCGTATGCGGCAGCAGCTAAGAAGTGCGCTCTCTCACCGCCAGGGTGGTTGCGGAAACTCCAGCGAAGGTTTTCCATATGGTTCCAAGCTAGAGATAGAAGCGTGACAATCCATTGTTTGCTGCGAAAAGCTGCCTAGAGTTACGAACCTACACAATTAGTAACTTCGCGTAGCCATTTCTTCTCTATGGGCAAGAACATTTGACGACTGATTTTCTTAAGCCAAACTCTCCTTCAGAATATATTCTTGTCACTGCAGGAAGAGAAACAAACTTCTTTGTTTATCATTTGCACGGCGAAGCACCCGAATGCATTGAGACCCGGCTAACTAGCCCGCCGCGCTCCAAACGTTGTGCTAAACCACACAATCGCTGCATTCACTCAACTGAAAATACAGAAACACCCCCAGAAAACGTGACAGAGGTGCGCGAAGTATTCTTCACTAGCTAAAACTGGCCAACTCTGTGCTTGAAAGCGCAGTCTTCAAGGCCTGTCACCGGCGCAGCGCTATCGTTGCTGTACCTTCTGGGTGGGGTGCAAAAGTGAAAAGGTCTCCAGCCGGCCTATTGCAGGGCGTGACGGCGAAATCACGAGCTTTCGCTGCTTTGAAGCACACAAGTACTTTAGGGATGAAAAATTATGCCACACGATGATTACCAGGTGAACTCTGCTTAATAACTTTGTAAGGCCTGATGAAGTGGGGCCGGAACTTGTCACAGAGAGCAGGTTTGCGACAAGCAGCACTTTGTCGCCAGGTCTAAAGAACACAACGCGATGGCATGCGCCATAAGTGGTCTTCTGATCCTATCTCACTTCTGTGTTGATTCTAGCATGACGACGACACTGAGCGAGTCTCGAAATATATTTGTCTCTTGAAGATGACGGCGGGTTGATATTGCTGTGGAAGAAAGAAATTTCCACTAAGAAAAAGGATGACGTCCACAAATGAGCTAGAACGGTGAAGTCCGGTGGTGCGCTGAACGGCCATGCTTTAGTGCATATTGGGGAAGGGGAAACGGCCATGGTGGGGAATGGGAAAAGGGTAGCAGGTATATGTGGTCTGGAGTAACGTAGACGGCTATCATGTGAGAAACTCTACAATGAAATCTGCCGGTGAGACCATTGGTCTTAGGGTGGTAGCTTCAAGCTTTCTTGTGAGAAGCACGCAGTGCCTAGTTTAAAAGTTGTCACATCAACTACAATCACTTAGCAATATACGAGTAACCCCAAGCACAAAATTACGGGGTGAATAACGAAGTCGGCAACTTCCGGACGCTAAAGCAGTAACCACTGAGTTTGTTAGTCTCAGTGTAGCACGTCAGGCGGTGTATGGCGGTCACTAACCTTTGCCAGTAGATGTGACCAAGTGAAGGCTGTAAAAGTCGACACCTATCACCTCTAATGGCGTTGTATAGGGCACAGAATGGGCTGCAGAAGCCCGGCAGGTGCAGATGTAGGAATTTTATGACCCTGACATAGGGAGCGTAAACTGATGTACCGCACTACGCTAATATGAATGTCAGACCAGTAGAAACGACTTCGAATACGGCATTAAGTTTTCAGATGCGAAGCTTCTCTTGGCGAACTTCGGTGACTTTGGGAGTATCTATCTATCTATCTATCTATCTATCTATCTATCTATCTATCTATCTATCTATCTATCTATCTATCTATCTATCTATCTATCTATCTATCTATCTATCTATCTATCTATCTATCTATCTATCTATCTATCTATCTATAACGTACGACTTGAATCTTTCCTGGCCGTTTCGATATTGGTATCCCTACCAAAATTGGTGAGACATATCTAGAGTGTATGGCGAGCATAAGTGACTAATCATAACACGAAACTCATGACATGTATGTCAATAATGTCATGATGTACATGTCATGTTCTTGCTGCTCTTGCGGTGGTTTCGTTCACATGACATGTTTCAAAGCTAGTGTCGTATGACACAACTGCATGACCAACGCAAGTAACGGGCCGTAACATGAAAATCATGACATGCGTATCATGTAACAACATGACCACATACCACACTCATGATGTGCTCGCGGCTATATTGCTAGCTTCGCACATAACAAACTTGATAATACGAGACGTTAATGGATGACGAAGGTATGTGACTGGTGCAAACATGATAATCATGAGATGCGAGTCATGTAACAACATGAACACATGCAACACACATGATGCGCGTGCGGCCGTTCGCTAGCTTCACAGATACCAAATTTGGTATTACGGGACGTGAATGGATGTAGAAGGTATGATACTGGTGCAAACATAATAAACATGACATGCGTGTCATGTAACATGATTACTTGCCACGTTCATGATGCGCTCACGGCCGTTTCGCTAGCTTAACATATACCAAATTCTTTATTACGCGCCGTGGACGGTATACAGGTAAATTACACATCGAAACATGATAATCATGATATGCGTGTCAAGTAAGAACGTGACTACATGCCGCACTCATGATGCACTCGGGGCAGCTTAGCTAGCTTCGCATATTCCGAATGTGGTATTACGGGACATGAATGGATGACGAAGGTATGTGACTAGTGCAAAAATGACAGCCATAAGATGCGTTTCATGTAACAACATTAAGTACTACGCTCATTGCACGCTTGGACCTCTTTGTCTAGCTCCACATCTATCAAATTTGGTATCAGGTGACGTGAATACATGGCGAAGGTAAATGACACGTCCAAACATGATAGTCATAACATAAATGTTATGTACGGCATCATATACCTCCACCTCGTAACGTTTTGCTGAATATAAGTGAAATAATAACCTTCCTCAATCGTGATTCACATATCATTGATCCCACTGTGCGTGGGATCTGCCAATTTTTTGGTTGTCCGTGTAAGAATGTCCCACAAAAATTCTCCATCAATGCATTTGAAAAAGCAACGGCCTATGGTTTGCAGCGTTCCTGCATATTATGCAGTGAGCTGACCAGGGCACAAAAAGGCTTTTATTTTGAAGCGATGGTTTCACAGGGAGTGTTCTCTGAGCAATTGGAAAAAGAAAGGTTTTGCCAAATTTCGTACAGGCTTTTTCAGTACTTAGTGTTCTGAACCCACTTGGTATTTATATGTCCATTTATTTTATTTTATGGTATATCTATTTATATAGCTATTCATAATGAACAGAAAATTTTCGCTATACATCCGCATCAAATAGAAAATAAATAAGAAATTATCAGAGTGTTGGCTTCTCTCCGAGAACAAGAATCTTTGCTATTACTGCGTTATGCTTTTTTAGCGGGTGCATTGATTTGGAGGCTGCGTTCCCAGATAATTCGAGAATAAAGCTTTCTCTAAGATTTATTCACCATTTGATGTGCATCATGACTTGGTGTTTCAGAATGATACACTAGATACATGTTTTGGTGCCTGTGTCTGTAGAGCTGTGACGAATGACGTTTAAATGAGCCGGGAAAAGATGGGTTTGGCGTAGATTGGCCTCAGATTTGTTCTGACGAATCCTTGTGGCCTTTTTCACGTATAAAATTGATAAATATTCATGAAGTTCACAACTGCAACATAGCCACTGTGGCCTTTTCAGACTGATCAATCTCAATGAACTCACAAGGTTCTCAAACACTGGCAATTTTAAATAAAACAAAAGACAAAACACCAAAAAATTGGCCGCTCTCACGTACCATATAATCAATGTCATGCGATGTATGTGTTGGGAAGATGAACGAGGGCTAAATTTTGTGTTGAATAAAACGTTACGAAAGAAATTACTTTACATATATCTACAATTTCTATCCATCAGGCGTGTATATGACCACCGCACATGTTTCATATAAGCAGTTAACCGTTGTATAATGGTGCCAAGAACAACACGGGTATTAGCAACATTAAAAGCGGTAATTGATTGATTGATATGTAGGAATGAACGTCCCGAAACCATAATATAATTATGAGAGACACCATAGTGGAGGGCTCCGGAAATTTCGACCACCTGGGGTTCTTAAACGTGCACCCAAATCTGAGCACATGGGCCTACAACATTTCCGCCTCCATCGGAAATGCAGCCGCCGCAGACAGGATTTGATCCTGCGACCTGCGTGTCAGCAGCCGAGTACCTTAGCCACGAGCTTACAACTAAAGGTGGTAAGCTCATAATGTTGTACTTGTGCTTGCCAATATGATAGCCCTGGAAAGTTCTACGCAAACCAACTGCAGTGGATTGGCGCTAACCCGACGTGACGCCTGTATCATTGCAGGGCTTATGCAAGGTTTTATAAAATTGAACGAGTAGTAGTGCAAGCACAATTTGCGTTGCACCAACACTATGCTTGCATAGGATCTTTTTCTAAGGAAGCTTCGAGAGCTGGCGTGGTACTGAGGTAGAATACTTCATTGCCATGTGGATTGTGAGTTAGACTCGTCATGTCAACACTGCCAATATCAAGTTTTCTTAATGCTCTCACATTTAAACTACCAGTTTATGTTATTGCTGTTTCTTTGTAAATACAAACCGTCTAACTCCTGTGGTGCACACCCGCATACCACCGCCCTTGGTAAACGGATATGTGCCACACGCTTCTGTAGGAAAGGGGCTGACATCGTAGGGGATGGCATTTTTGCATTATCAATGTCATGACCAGGCAATCATAGCCACCAAACCTTTTTGACATTTCAAACGAATGTTGGGCTACCCACACCTAAGGATGCGATCACAAGAGCACTCGTAGACAGCCGGATGGACGGATGAGCGGATGTACTGACGGACGGACCGATGGACGGATGGACGAATGGATGGATGGATGAATGAATGGATGGATGGATGGATGGATGAATGAATGAATGGATGGATGGATGGATGGACGGATGGATGGATGGATTGATAAATTGAGGCACGGACAGATGGATGTAAATGTTGAAGGTGTCTGGAGTACGCAAATAAATATTATGTGCCGCTCACGTAGAGGACGAAGAAGAAAAGAACTAGGTGATGCCTGTTCTCGCCATCTTCGTTGTTTTTGCCCACACTACTGTGGACTACAAATATTGTAAATACGCCCGTTTTTGTCATCAAGCCGTATCAATATAAATATTTCGCAAATAAAATGAGCAGAGTTCCAAGTGCGTTCGAGCCGCAAAAACATAGGTTGCCAAATTAATGTGCTACCCATCATTCCTTTGGTAGCAGAATGATCACACCTACAAGAATAGTTTTAGTAGATGTAGAAAACACAATGAATACCGAAATTGGCATATGTGAAGCTAGCAAAACGGCCGCGTGCGCATCATGAGTGTAGCATATATTCATGTGCTTACATGACACGTATCTAGTGTTTATCATGTTTGCACCAGTCTCATACTTTCGTCATCCATTCACTTCCCGTAATACCAAACTTGGTATAAGTTAAGCTAGCGAAACTGCCACCAGTGCATCATGAGCGTGGCATGTAGTCATGTCGTTACATGACATGCATCTCATGATTATCATATTTGCATCAGTCACATACCTCCGTCATCTATCCGTGTACCGTAATACAATGTTTGGTATATGTGACGCAAGCGAAATGGCCAGGAGTGCATCATGAGCGTAGCATGTAGTCATGTTGTTATATGAAACGCCTGTAATGTTTTCAGGTTAGGGTGTGTCGCTCGTGTTCGCCATGCAATCATGCCATAATATACCAGTTTTGCAACATGCCACGTGAACGAAACTACCGCAAGAGCGGCAGGACCATGAAACGTAAATCATGGCATTCATGATATACATGTCATAATTTTCATGTTATGACTAGTGAAATATGTTCTTCGTACAGTCATGTTATGCCATACAAAGTTTGGTATTGATAGCGTTATCGGAACGGCTAAGAGAGCTAAAAGTCGTAGGTGGCTAGATAGATAGATAGATAGATAGATAGATAGATAGATAGATAGATAGATAGATAGATAGATAGATAAATAGATAGATAGATAGATAGATAGATAGATAGATCGAAAGATAGATAGATAGATAGATAGATAGATAGATAGATACGCATTAAAAAACTGGCAGATCCCACGTACAATGGGAATCGATGATTTGTGAAGCACGAATGAGGAAGGTTGGTATGCCACTTTAAAATCAGCACAACGTGACGAGGTGGAGGTAAATTATGCCATACATGACTTCCATGTTACAATTTTTATATTTGGACGTGTCACTTATCTTCGTCATTCATTCATTTCACGTATTACCAAACTTGGTATGTTCGGAGCTAATGAAACGGCCGCTAGCACGCTCTGAGCGTATTATGCAGTCATGCTTTACATAACACGCATACCGTGATTATCAAGTTTGCACGCGCCATTTACCTTAGTCGTCTGTTCACGTCACGTGATACTAAATTTGGTATACCTGGAGCTAGCAAAACGGCCGCGAGAGCATCATGAGTGGGGTATGTTGTCATGTGCTTACATGGCACGTGTGTCCCCATTATTATGCTTTCACCAGTAATATATCTTCGACATCCTTTTACGTCACGTAACACCAACTTTGGTATATGTGGAGCATGTGGAACAGCCGCACGCGCCTCATGAAGGACCCAATGTACTCTGATATAACGTCGACGCGCGCGCATGCTGGGAGCAGGGACTCTACGTCCATAGAGTTTCTCACAAATGCAGAGGAAAGCGTGGCGCCAACGTCCATGCGAATTTTTAGGGGCAATGTTGGAGCACTGATAATGACGATATATGTGCCTGCGAGGCTTTCGTTGGCTGGTGTTGAGCGAGGCTTCGGCTCAAAAGCGAATACGACTGCGTAATTAAAGCTTCTCTAAAACAAAACTTTTTATAAGCGAAATAACACCAGCAACAAGACTTCCCGATACTTCGGAGTACGGCTCTCGGTAGCTTTTAAATTAAACGCGCTGGATCGGCGCAGACCGGCCTGCTCACGCAGGTAAATCAAAGATGGAATAGCGCCGAGAGTACTAAAACCTACCGGAAGCTCTGAAATTTTGATCACGTGTTGGGCCGAGAAGGTGGGCTTCGCATGTGTGACATAATCCTTCCTTCTTTTTTTTCTTTCCCCACGGGATAAATACAGATCGTACGTTACAACCACGCACATCACAAAACTGCTCATACAAAACCGTATAGCATATTCCGCCATAGCAATTGAAATTAGCACTCCCGCAAACACACTGACACCGACCCACTGACGAATTTCACGTGAAACGCATCTACCAGTTCGCGTGCACTTGTTTCTCTGCTGTGTTCTAGCACCTTCAGTTTAGCAAACGAAGGCACACAGCTGTGTGCCACACACTGCGCAGTTCGCAGAAAGATGCACGCCCTTATTGTCTTAGAGCGTCAACTCATGCTCCTGGGCCCGCTGGTTAATACACTTTGTCCGACGAATTATTTGCTACAGCTCAAAGGCAATTCATACAGTGCCACCCTCGCACAGTCAACGTACCGACTAGTGTGCTTGATTCCAGAACTTGTCTTCCGTTTAAACTGATCGGGAATGTTCGCACACAGCCTCTTCTGCGTAAATTCACCGGGAATATGCGCACATAGCTTGGACACACAAGACAAGTTGCGGACTCAAGCACACTAGACGTTACGTTGACTGTGTGTGTGTGAGGGGGGAGAGGTAGTGTGAATTTCGATTGCTATGCCATAATATGCTATAGTTTATTATATGAGCAGTTTTGTACTGTGCGCAGTCGTGGTTGTGACGTACTATATGTATTTGGCCCTACAATAATTTCGTAATTAGGTCATCTTGTAGTGAGCATTCCATTCTGTCTTCTTTTTTCCTGTGCCTAGTCGTTTTTTTTGTGTTCGACTTTTATGTGTAGAGGCTATTGGCCGCTCAAAAAACCAGGGTGGAGCTGTTCTTGAGACGACGGGTCCTGTGTTACAAATAAAGGAGGAAGAAGGTGTGGCGGGCACGCGCAAAGCCACGGGCGCTGGCTTGCTCAGTTGTTCCGTTGATCTCACATGTAGGCAGACGCTCGGGTCCGGGTCTCCATCTTCATTTTTGACACTTCATTCTGGGGCCAAAACTCACCCTGTCATCTTGTCTTCGACTCTCGCCATGAATCAATTCATCACCAAGCACCGCTTCGTCCTAAAAGCCATCAGGCAACACATGTCATCACTCAATGACCTGCTGAAAGACTCGTTAACCCCTGTTGAGAGCCCCACCATGGTGGTCTAGTGGCCAAGGTACTCGGCTGCTGACGCCACAGGACGTGGGATCCACTCCCGGCAGCGGAGGCTGCATTTTTGATGTAGGTGAAATCGCTGTAGACCCGTGTGCTCAGATATAGGTGCTTGTTAAAAAAACCCTGCAGGTGGTCAAAACTCCGGAGTCCTTCACTACGGCGTCTCTCATAATCATATGGTGGTTTTGGGAAGTTATCCCGCACTTATAAATTAATCTATCAATCAATCAACCACTGTTGAGAAGCTCCAAGATGTACTCACATTCATCGCCGCGAAGAACGTCGAACTCATGGACCTGAACAAGGACATCCAGGATGCTCTTCATTACGAAAACTTGGTAGTGGACCTGACCACAGCCAGCGAGTTCGAGGATAGAGTTACTTGCGCTAAAGCATGAGTTCGCTACGCAACCAAGCCGCGGCCACCAAACCAACTCGTTTTATTCGCCGTTACTACCACTGTACTCAGTAAGTCTCTCACAACCAGATCGCAGCCCGCCGCGACGTCGTCTTCGATCGGCCTTTCAACTCCCTCGCCTCGACGTTGAAGTAGGCAGAAACTTTGTCCGGCCTATCAACTCCTCTCGCTTCGACGTCGGAGCCAGCCTCAACTTTGTCTTCGCACTACCTCTCGACTCCTCTCACTTCGTTGTGGCAGCAGGCCACAACTTCGCTTTCGACGGGCCTCTCAATCGCTCTGGCCTCGACATCGCCACGGGAACCGTCTTCACCGTCGATCGCCCTTACGACTCTCGCCTCTTCATCGCACAAGGCAGCAACTTCGCCTCTGACGAGCCTCAAAACTCCAACGCCAACACCTACGATGAGTTTCATGTACATGACAAAGACCTTCCGCTTTTCATGTGACTGACAGCGCTTCGTTGCAGACTCGTCAACAAGGCACGCTGCAAAGAGCTCGGTTGGAAAGGGAAACCGTGGGTGCACCATGCACATAAATAAGAAACAATGTCCTATGGTCCGAGTGGTAGCTCGCCAACGCATTCCTACTTCCCAAATCTAGAGGGCGAAGGCTTGCACTGCCCATCGCGCGGTATCCTGTACCTACACAACTTGCGCCATTAGCAACCATACGTGGCGACCTACATGTTCCTTGAGCCCCATCCTGGTGGTAAGATTTCAACTTCGTCTCCCCTCAAGTCCAAACAATTTGACGATCGGAAGTGCGAGAAGCAGCGCTGCTACGAGCCGCACTCCACCAAGTTCATGCACATCATGACCATCGACGACGCCAGTGAACATCACAAAAAGATGGCGCCTGACGCCAGAGACCTGTACTGGATGTACAAGCCCCACATTGCACACCTCCAGAACTACGCCATGCGCATCATGCACGGATTCGGCGTAAACGACGACCTTTGCGAAGAGAGACACACCGTGATCGACAAGTTGTTCGGAGACTACCACAGTAATGTCTCCACAAACGCCATCATGACTCAGACTGATGCACCAGAAAAAGTCAGCTCGACGTGCGTCATTGTTGGCGACGCCAAGACGCACGCCGACAATCCGCTGCCGGCATCAGAGCACGTGGATGAATCTCCGGTGCCTTCGAACTACTCTGAGTCAACAAGTAAACTACCGCTTTAGTTTCAGCACCAGGCCGGTTGAATGGGTGGATGAAATAGTTTTAATAATGTCTATTAGATCGCAATGGTGTCTTAGTCCGAAGCGGGTCACTGCGACGCTGGTACCGATAGACCTCGCCTTTCAGACGCTTTACAGGTATCTTGGAATGGCCACAATTCGTATTGTAGGACTGCGTAAAGCTGCGTCCCATTGTTCTTCAGTATTTTCCTGGTCACTGCGTAACGCTGAGTAACGCCAGAGCACATAAGCGAGATCTATGGGGTAATGGCACTATTCGCGTTTTGTACGAACAGGGAACTCCGAATAAATCCTGGTAATTATCAACGGCTTGTGTAGGTTCTTGTGTGTAATAGCCTTAGCGTCATAGTCTCATCTCTGTTTCGTCTAATCGACCGTCTAAGCGGTTTCCGGTACCTGCAGGCGTCCATGACAACTGCTCCGCCTTACCCCCCCCCTCGTTACAAGCGAGTCTCAACTTGCTTCTCACGGCAGTTAGCAGCCACCTCCGAAAAGGATGAACAGGTTTTTACCCGTCCAGACAGTAAACGATTTCTGCACCACCGCGCCCTGCACGTACGCTCTTGGACCGACGACAACTCCAGCTATAACAGTGGTGACGAGGAAGTGGATTTAGACCTGCACTACGCAACGCTTTTGACTAGCTGCAAGACCTGGCTATGCATGGGTGTAAAATCGATTACCCGAGGTTAAAGGCTCACCGTGGTGATCGTGGTTCAGACGCCTGCAGTTATTTATTTATTATTTATTACATACTGCAGAACCTTAGATTCAAGCACAGGTGGGCAGTTACAAGGGGACATAGTCGAACAATAAGTGGCATAAAGATTGTTTGGGGTGAGTGTTCCATACGCTCATAGTGAACACAAGGAGCGACATACCAAATTACTTCATAATAACGCATGTACCGGACAAAAGAGAAGAAAACACCACAAATTCATACTTCATATGTTGTGCGATTAAAGTACAATTAGATACATAAAAATACAAAACAATAAACACAATTATTTTCACCGTTCAAGCCAAGAAAGAAATGAATACATCAGTATACAATAAGTACAGCACATACAAGATGAAAAAAAGATAAGAAAAAAAAACACTGTAGTAAAAGACCGGAAATCTGAATTTTCAGGACATTGCCATTTAGAGCGAAGGAGAAATAGATTCTCTGAGGATGCCCGAGCTGCTCCGCTCCAATCTGAGACCGTGCGTGGCAAATATGAGAACTTAAAAGCGTCTGTCCTGCAGAAATAGGGTGTTAGAGATTTGGCGTGATGATGCCTTGTGGGTCTGGTTGATAACGATCTCAGGTACGGCGATGGGTCAATCGCAAGTTAGTGGTTCAGAAGAAGAGAAAGAAGGTCAACTATTATCTGTTTTCGACGTGTGCTAAGAAGGGAAATGCCATTGGCCTTCATTATTTCAGAAGGAGAGTCGACTTGTGAGAACTTGTTAAAAATGAACCGGACGGTTTTCCTTTGTATTCTTTCCAGGCACCGGATGTTAGTTTGAGTGTATGGGTCCCATACTGCACTCGCGTATTTTAATTTAGGTCCTACTAAAGAATAATAGGCCAGTAATTTAACATTGCTTGGGGCATTAGGAAGCTCATGTTTTACAAAGCAAAGTTTTCTGAATGCAGAGGAGGAAATAAAATTTATGTTTATTTCACGATAAGGTAGTTGTTATTGTAACACCTAAGTATTTATAGCTATCGACTTGCCTAAGTGGCAAAGAACCAAGCTGGTAAGTAAAAAACAGGGGTGCTTTTTTACGCGTTATAGGGAGCAGTACGGTCTTATCGGCGTTCAAAACCATGCCCCATTTTTCGCACCACTGCAATACGTTTTTAAATTGTTATTTAACTCTACCTGATCATCAAGATGGAAAAAGTCTTTGAATATTACGCAGTCGTCTGCAAATTATCGAATTTTAACACCAGGGCTTACTACGCTAACAATATCATTAATATAAAGCAAGAAAAGCAGGGGGCCTAGGACACTGCCTTGTGGCATTTCTGAAGTGACTGCCAAACTTTCAGAACGTTCATTTCCTATGTCAATATATTGCTTCTTGTTAGTCAAGTAAGCAGAAATCCATCTGATGAAGTGTTCAGGGACGTCAAGAATTCTAAGCTTTATGATTTGTTTATTGTGCGGAGTTTATTGTGCGGAATTTATTTGCTAAAATAAAAAAAAGTGCCGCCATATCCACGAAGTGAATGATGATGGGTGGGCGAAGCTCCGGAGGTAAACCTGGTAAATCACGAATCCTCTGTACATTTTCCCCACTCGATTTTATTACAACGCCCCCCCCTCTAGCGTACGTCGCCACACTAAATCGGACTATTGCCTTCCACCAATGACACGTGCCATATGATTGATTGATTTGTGGGGTTTAACGTCCCAAAACCACCATATGATTATGAGAGACGCCGTAGTGGAGGGCTCCGGAAATTTCGACCACCTGGGGTTCTTTAACGTACACACAAATCTGAGCACATGGGCCTACAATATTTCCGCCTCCATCAGAAATGCAGCCGCCGCAGCCGGGAATCGAACCCGCGACCTGCGGGTCAGCAGCTGAGTACCTTAGCCCCTAGACCACCGCGGCGGGGCCACGTGCCATATGTGACATCATTCATATCTTATATCATCTCGTATCTTTCATCATCAACTAAAAGTACCGCCGTCTAGTTTACAACATATTGCATCTTTTCATCGTCAGCTACAAGTACCGCCGTTTAGTTAACACTGCAAAAACTAAACGAGAAGTGGCTACATACAGAGGACGGTACCGCCATCTAGTGAACACTGCAAGAACTAAACGAGAGGTGGCTACATACAGGGGACGCACAGCCCACGCCTTAAGGAGCTTCGCCCCTAAAAAATATTACATCTACTTGGCCATTAGGATGAAGAAATGAAGCGAATGAGTGAACTACTGTTATTAGTTGGGTTATCGTTGAATACCCTTTTCGAAAGCTATGCTGATGTTCTGTTAGTGCAGCATTATTTTCTAGAAATTCACGAACACAGTTGACTGTAATAGGTTCCACAAATTTGCAGCATTGGGATGTCAGTGAAATAGGACGATAATTTTGTATAAGTGTCTTGTCACCTTTCTTTAACACGGGAACAACCCGGGCTGTCTTCCAGTCAATAGGCAGTTGTGCAGTGATGACAAAGACAAGAAACATGATTACAAGAAAGTTATAAAGAAGCTCGGCATATCGTTTGAGAAATATGTTAGAGATTTCGTCGGGACCAGAAGAACTCTTAGTTTTCATGTTAAGAAACATATTAAATACCCCAGCATACGATACAAAACTCATAGCTAATTGTTTGCAGAATGTGCCGTCACACGCGCATACAGATTGCGCTAGAGAATACATCTTGAAAATAGTTGTTGAAGTGTTGAGCAATCTCACACTTATCTGTAACCGGCTTCCCGTCAACTGATATTTGAGTAACTGGCTTCTTGCTATCTTTTATGTAGTGCCAAAACTTATCAGGCTCTTGTTTTATGAAGTTAGGAAGTGATATTTCGAAATAATAATCTCTTGCTGCGCGATGCGCACGAGCGAGGTCATCTTGCACCTGCCCTATTTTATCATTCTGCACATGTTTCTTTTTGATTGATTGATTGATTTGTGGGGTTTAACGTCCCAAAACCACTATTTCAATATGAGAGACGCCGTAGTGGAGGGCTCCGAAAATTTTGACCACCAGGGGTTCTTTAATGTGCACCCAAATCTGAGTACACGGGACTAAAACATTTCCGCCTCCATCGGAAATGCAGCCGCCGCAGCCGGGATTTGATCCCGCGAACTGCGGGTCAGCAGCCGAGTACCTTAGCCACTAGAGCACCGCGGCGGGGCCACATGTTTCTTTTTATATCTCTTTATCTTGCATTTTAGTTGAATGATTTTCTGATTCATTCAAAGCGTTTCCCTTTTAACATCCTTCAGTTTATTAGGGACGAAATTATCCAGGTAATAGTGACACATGTCTTTGAACTTGTTCCAAAGTAATTGAGCGTTGTTGCCCTCGAAATCAATCAAACAGTTTTGCAAGTAATTGATAATGCTTGGGTCATTGGCATGAGAAAAGTCCTTAAAAGAACGTGCAGGGACGTGTTTAAACTTTTTAAGTGGTTGAAGCGGTAATATTATGCTTACGAGATGGTGATCAGAGAGCTCTGGCTCCACTTCTACAGTGCAATTAGAAAAATCACGACTGATAAACGCCAGGTCTAACACAGAGCTAGATGAAATCTGTACACGAGTTGGTTCACGAACTACCTGTATTAAATTATACCCTAACATAACATGAATCATAATGCTAACGTGTTTATTATATGAGCTACTGGCAGCAATGCCTTGCCAATCTACTCTCGGCAGGTTAAAATCACCGAGAAGAACAATTTTCTTATTTTCGTGCATTGACAATTCATTATTCAGCGTCTCTAATACATCCGCTGTGGCATTTGGAGGTCTATAAAGTGCGTACAACATGAAACTCTGACCCCAGATAGAGATTTTAACACGCAGGCTTTCGATACCTACTATGTCATCTAATAAAACCGCCTAAACACTATTTTTAACTAGGATAGCTGCGTCTCCGTCCCTAGCCTGCCGATCTTTACGAAATACTGTGTAAGAAGGGGGAATATGTCATTGTCACATATCTCCTCATTGAGCCAGGTTTCTGTTAAGACAGCTACATGAGGATCATACTGTAGCAACAAAATTTCTAAGGATTCAGTTTTGTTTTTCACACTGTAGGCGTTTACATTCAATATTCGGACTTGTTTAGAGCTTTTAAAGGCATCATGTCAGTTGCAAGATAATGTCGATGTATTATCGCGCTGACCTTTTACGTGCGTGGACTGTGCGGTTTTTGTTGCTTTAATACGTTTGTTCACTATTTCGTCCCAATAAAAGTATTCTTTATCTATTCTTAGTTTGTCGTGAATAAGCGAGACCTTCTTCCCGAGTTGCTTCTCACTTTTAGCACTTTCCCACAGTAGTTTTCCTTTTTTTAATGTTAATGCGGAGTAGTCATTCTAAACAAATATTGAGCTGCCTTTCAGCTTTTTTACATCAGCGAAGATTTCCTGTTTTTCGTTAAAATCTTAGAGGTATATGATCATTGTGCGCTTGCGTTTGTGACATCGAAGTCGATGAATGCGACCAATGAATATACATTTCACGCCAAGTTTAACTTCGAACACGTCTTTCACAACCTTATCTTTAAGCGACGTTTCGGTTTCATCGGATTATTCGGATATTTCATTAACTATCAAATTAGATCGTCTGCTTCGGTCCTCCAGATCTGTAAGTTTTTTGGCTTGAAAGTTTATGACATGCTCCACTCACTGTAGCACTGCCTGTACTTTATCAGCTTGTCCTGAAGGAAGGAAGGGTTCCGGGCTACTTTCGAGCACTTTGTCGGTAAGTATTTCTATCGTCTTCTTTATGTCCGCTATTTCGGTCTTTAATTCATTTAAGCCACATTGCAAGGCCTTCTGGCCCTGAAGCAGCTCTTCAAAAATTTCTTTTTGTGTAGGTCCAGGGTTCATTTCCACGTCACCGCACAACAGTAACTTCAGCATAAACAAACATTCATAAGCAATGCTATAGCACCGTTTGGGGCACGGCAGGACCACTAGGCCAGGACAGTCACTTCGAAACGTACAGTTATGAGAACTAACCTGCAGTCCGAAAAACAGTTTCCTGCTTCGAGGCAAACAACTTCGAGGCAAACAACATCACTCATGCAGCAATAGGAAGGTTTAAAATATCGCAACGCAAGCCCTCGTGGTGTGGTCGTTGCCACTGCCCATGCGTCGTAACGCGAGCCTCCGTTCGCGTTTGTGGTACACCCGCAGAAAACCCGAAATAGCGTGTGGCGCGTGCAGCCCGCGAGGTCCGCAAAGTGATGGTATGCAGGCCAATGTCCAAACTATGTAGTTTCTGTGCATTTGTGTTTGCGGGGCGGCTAAAGGGCCTAGATATTTTCCTAGGAGGGGAAAACGTTATGCTAAAGCTCATATGGCGTCCACTACGCTTGCAAAGCCCGCAGGGCCTGCGAATATTTTTCTAAACATACCTAATAAAGAGAGCCAACCTGCTAACCCTGTTCGGGGAGAAGACAGAAGATCCAGTGTGTACTTGCCTTGATTCCGCGATAGAGTACAGCAACGATAGACTACAACGACATCATAGCTGCGTTACAAAGACACCCAAAGACACCCAAGGCCTTAGAGGGCCTACAGCCGAGCCTGGTTCCAACAGCAAGACTAACTATAAGGGAAAATGTGAGTGACTTCGTAGCGGCTCTCATAAAGCTCGACTGCCACATCTGCTAACACCACTATGCTCCCCTTAATATTGCGCAAATGTTATGTGTGCGGATTTCGCGACGAATGCCTATAACTCCTGTTCGCAGAGACAAGTCTCACCTTCACCAAGGTATACGACATCGCCCAGCAACCGGACAGCGCCGGTAAAGGCCCTCTCCGGCACTCTCCGTTCCTGGGCCAAGGGTATTGGTGAGGAATTTCGAAACGACCAATGAAGATATCGTTCTTGCGTTCTTTTCTTGTGCTTCACAGGAAATCAAATGAAAGTGCGGAAAAATTTCTTTCGCTTTATGAAGACATTCATTGTTGCTTCGGTGCGCCCCCTCCTAAGGGGAGGGCGACCAGACAGTTTGGCGATTAAAAAATAGGCCATATAGTATATATGAATGCGGCAGCCATGCCAGCCGCCCACCGTTGAGCCCAACATTGGGACGCGGCAGCACAACTATAGAGAGGCTTGCCAGCAAGAGCTGTACAAAGCCACTATAACCCATTAATATGTGACCAAAAGAGGGAACTTACACAAGGTTAACCCTTGCCGCCTGGCAGATGGAAGTAAACAGAAGTGAGGAGATTACAGGAAAGTTTTAAAGAGAGAAAAAGACGAAGATCGAAGGAGAGAGAAATAAGAAAAGGAGGCGACTGCTGGTTTCCCCTGGGTGGGTCAGCCCCGGGATACCGTCTTCGTGAAGCCGGGGCCAAAAAGGTGTGCTGCCTCTGCCGGGGGTATTTAAAGGTCTGATCACACGGCATCGGCTCAATGCCCAAGATCCCCTTTTTCCCGGGCATGGTAGAGCCATGCACGGTTAAGCATGGAAGGCAAGCGTATTAACTGCGTATGTATTTTGACTACTCACCGTACTCTCACTATGTGATTGACAACTTAGTCTTCGTCATGAGTGTTTTCAACGGTGGGGGCCTGACCAGCCTCGTCGAGTGCTACAACCCGAGCACAGACCAGTGTCACGAGGCTGCGAACGTAAATAAATCCCGCACGGCGCTTGCTACCTGCGTCATGTCCAGCCTGCCTAACATCCCAGACTTCATACAACAGCGCCCCGATTACCTGATCGAGGAAATGTGCCGTAAAAGCTGGAGGGCCTGAAGAACTAAACGTGCCGCATCTACCGCGACGACAATAAGGAGTAGAAGCAAGAAGAAACAAAACAAAATTTCAGTCACGAACAGAGCCCTGAAGGCCAACGCCACAGCATCACCTTGTTGACGTCGCACAATTCAGCTCCAGTAGTGTGCTGAGAGTGGATATTCTTGCGTTGTTTTAGAGCGACATAATTCATAAACTCCAACTCGGTGTTCAGTCAACAGCACAGATGCTCATAAACGATGGAGCTGTTTTTAATGGTGTACGATGCACAAAATCAGTATTCACTTCAAATATATTAAACAAAAGACCTGCCGTGTTCCGCAACGGTATTATGTTTTGTGTAGACTTTGGCATGTTCATTTTCTGAGCACTTGAGCAAATTCTCGCACCTGTTTTTGGTTCTTTTAGCTATACTACTATATTTACTAAATTATGTCAATTGAAAGCGTCTGTGAGTCGCTACGTAAATCAGCCGCAAGTGTAAAAGTCACTGAGCCGTAAAAGCCGCATGTTTAAAAATTGCGGCTCCAAAACAAAAAAAAAAGGGCACGCAGCGAGTTTTTTGGAAAGATTTTCGATTGATTTGTGGGGTTTAATGTCCCAAAACCACTATTTGATTATGAGAGACGCCGTAGTGGAGGGCTCCGGAAATTTTGACCACATGGGGTTATTTAACGTGCACAAAAATATGAGTACACGGGCCTACAACATTTCCGCCTCCATCTGAAATGCAGCCGCCACATCCGGGATTTGATCCCGCGACCTGTGGGTCAGCAGCCGAAGTACCTTAGCCACTAGACCACCGTGGCGGGGCGGAAGGATTTTCGGCATTTGTTGTTTCCTTCTTCAATTGCACTGATTTGGGACAGCACAAGAGGTTCTTCAAGACATTTCAAATGAGTTTGGTTGAAAAAGTAGAAGAAGAAAAATCGGCGTGCATCGCAAATGTATTGAATCTTGTTCCTGTGAACTACTTATGTCCTACGTTCGTAAAAGGAAAGTTACGTAATTATTTTTCTGTTGATTGGATAATTGGTCTCTATTTCTACGTACAGCATGCTTTTTTTACATTAGTGCGGAAGTCGGGTCATAACATACAGTGCTTACTGAGAAAGTGTAGTTTAGCCTGGCGCTAAAGGCGTGGAGATTTTGGGACTTTCGTTTGCTTAGTCAGGGACCTAGCTTAAGTATTATATAATTGTATAGTGCAGTGCGTGCGCATATAAAAAGTTCACATGTCTTTTTTCATATTTTTCTTTTTTATCATATGGACGAATAGATGGACGGTCAGATACATCCATCCATTTATTCATTGATCCATTACAACTGAAGGGTAAATTGAAGAACTAACAGAAATCATTCATGCAAGATGTTTATGGCTCGCCAGGAAGCCTACACAAGAACATTGAGGTTCGTGTGGTGTTGAAGAATGAAGTTCCCAAGCCTATTGACCAGCGAGCATCACCGTTTATAATCTGGTAACTCTGGTATATTAGATTGTGATTAAGGTTGCACACCTTACGTTGTGTTTGTGAGCTCTATTGAACATACCATGCAGACACTACAAAATACGGCCACGCATGTCGATTGCTTGATTTTGATGTATTGAGGTTTTACCATTAAAAGCGCTGGCAACGCTCGGCGCAGATCACGCAGCTTTGTTTGGTAGGCTTCGTATTTTTTTCAGATTCTTCCGTCAAGAATACCCAACTAAGCCAAATACTAAAATTATTCTGCTACTCACGCAAGCGCCAGTGATAACGCCGGAAGGCTCGATGAGTAATCGATATGAAGGACAGCGCGTTCCGCCAATGTTCAGATAACGCACCAACAACAACAGTGCTTGCCGCCATCAGTGGGCAGCTCTTATTCCGAACTGTTAAAGTGCGTGAAAAATCTCATTTCGCAAAACGTCTGACGTTGGCGTTGTGGTCGGCGTGGGCATCGTTGGTCGTGAGCGAAATATCATCTTGTGAATCACTGAAACAGAGGAAAATATGCATATAAATTAAGTACAAAAAATTCCGCATCAGAAGTAGGATCAAACCCAGGCCGTTTGCATAACAACGAGATGTTCCAGCACCCAGCCACGCGTCTGCTTAGAAGTGCAGTTCAAGTAAATTCCTCTTCAAAATGCAGGGAAAATTATGATTCCTCTTCACAAACACACGTGTGCTGTATACAGGCTTTGCAATGCAACTTGTATCATCGCAGTAATAATGTGGTGTACAAGCGTACATTATCATCGAGCATCAGAACCTGAGAATATCACGACTTCGCGTTTCAAAGCGAGCCATTCTATATAAAAAGTACTCACGTAATGGGTGCATAACAAGTTCGAAATCACCCTATCTATTACATAGAATGCAGCCACACGCGAAAACTTCACTTACACTATAACCATTTTCAAATTTACTGATTACAGCCTTAAAATAAAAAGCATTTACGAAGTGGTTAAAGTTCGTACTACGGACAGCTTATCGCTATCGCATTCAAGTCTCCAAAGTGAATCCTAAAGATCCCCATTTTTTTTTTATTTCCTGGCCACAAATTCACACGAATAAAAGGTTTTTCATTCAACGCACAGACTGCTGTTTTCTCAACGTCCTGGCCACGTAACAGGTCGCACAGTTATCACTGCTAATGAGCAAAGCTGCTGCAGGCATACAGGTAAATCTGAACATACCAAGAGAGGAATGGCGCGATGGCTGGTGGGTAAGTTCCACCTCCCGAGGAGAGTCAGCATATGAACCACTCAAATTGTGTTTCCAGTTTTTACTTCACGTTCGACCGAGTAAAATGAATGAGTTCAACAAAACATCCACTGAATTACAGACTCTGATTAGTTGTCAAAGAATGCCAAAGACACTGATTAAGTTACCTAGACACAATATCTATTCAGCATTAACGCAATTGACCGAGGTTTACGGTTTATTATTGTTGGTGCGGCAACATGACAGATGCCCTGCAAATACAATGATTTGAACGTCGAGTCTTTTGTTTCTTCAATCATTGTAGGAGCTTGGTGGCAGCCGCACAAATGAGATTCCTGCGCTAAATTTATACAACCTTCTTGTTTACTTGTGCCATAAGATTTGTTTCACATGCACACACATAACAGTAGTTGCTAGCCATAAGTGATTTATTCACTGTGTTCAGTAGAAGTGCGAGTACAATAACCTATCTTTAGTTTACCCAGCGAAGCACAAAAGCTACATCTGCGTTCATTTGCCTTCTGCCGACGAGATTTTGAAGGAGCCTATAATCACTGCATGATTGCTATATGCGTTACGAGCAGGCGCCAGCACAATGATATACGACAGAGATATTTCATCGCACGCGGCTTTGTATTTGGCACACAACACTGAAAAGACGCAGGTTTTCTATATCCACGGATATATTAAACTATGTGAAGAAGGAGAACGTCAAAAACAAATGGTTACGCGCGTTCTGCGCAGGTAGCCTGAATTATTGACGGAAGGCTCCTCGTGAAATTGTGTTATTTAAGAAAGCTTTTCTTACATATGCCGCTTCGAATAATTTTTTACGGTGAATTCAGGTAGACTCTAATGAATTGGAAGAAGAATGATGGATTAACCATAGAACATGGAGCAGACGAATCAATAAAAAAATAGCCTTACACTTGACAAATTTTCGTCAGTGCTCGGCTCATAACTTATTCATTGTACCACTCACGCTTTAATAGGCACAAGAACAGGTTATGCAAATCCTATGATCAGTGATTGCCGCTTGTCAATAGCGAAAAAATGGAGTGAAACATCAGGCCCATGCACCCCCTTCCCCCAAATTTCTTTTCCCATGACACAGAAGGCACAGGATGACCCTCTACCACATTTGGCTGCCTGGTGCTCGCTTCAGAACATAAAGACTCCCTCTCACCGTGCTGACAAAAAAAATTCTAGCTGTGGCCCTGCCGTTTATGCAGCAGAGAAATGGAAAGCTAATGCATAACTTAACCATTTTCGACACCGCAATCTCTGATTCAACGTTCCATTGTGAAGTTCTATTTCATGAGAAGAAAACAGCAAAAAAGGTGAACCTGTTAGTTCGCACACAGGGCTATGTTCCTTCATGCGTACATATGAATGCCTGCTTCAATGGGCTGGACGATGAAGATGAATTCCGACCCGTCCCGCGTATTGTAGTGGTGAGTGAAAGGAATGTTTCGATAGAAATATTTCCAATATGCTCAAGTGACTACGGAGTTCAAAGAAGAGACAGAAAAATACCCAACAGTGTTTGTGCTGAAAACTAAAAGGTGCCGTTTCTTCTTTATGAGCGAACAGCTCCGAAACAGCACCATTGTTAATATCATTGACACTATCATAATAAGGCGCTTTCGTTCAAAGAACTGAATGATTGACATCTACTGAAGACGAAGAAGTGAATGCTTCGAACGTGAAGCTGTCCTCGGATAGCACAGACATGGCTTTTTTCCTTACCTTCAATGTTACTAATGTAAACAAGCAGAAACCATAGAGCACTTCGCCACAGATGTCCAAGTATCGAAAATTAAGGGAAAAATTTTGGACACCATATTTCTGAAAACACGGGCCTGAGCTTTCTGAAACAATCTTACTCACCCTAGGGGTGTCGGCACTTTGTCATTGCAACAGAGCCATAAATGGTGCGGCGTATAATTTTATATACGAATCAAAGCGGCTGCCATGCTAATGTAACAAGTACATAACTAATACTGAAATTTTTATAAATTTATCTCATTGAATTGCTTACAGTTTTTTATTTAAATTTTTTTTTGTGCACCCATTGATAAAATACTGCTAACACAACTAATTTATTCATTTAGGTGTGTAAAAACCTCTTTCAGCCCCCCCTCTCTTTTTTTCTCAAAAATTCCACTACCGCATGATTCACGTCTGATCCCCTGTGGTGGGTTCAGCCACTCCCAAGCACCCAACATATTGGCAGGATCAGTTCAAGCATGGTCTACTGTTTTAAAGGTCGAGACAAACCCACAACATATTTCGGAACATTTTCTGCACTGAGAAGTTAAAAACAAAACAAAAAGACACAAGGTACCTTATGCATTCAATCAAGACGACTAAAATGTGAATGTTCTCTTTTCTTCTCAGTCGATTCTGCTCCGCCACCTCCGAAAGCTTCCTGCACCTCGCCTGGTTTCTCAACGCTTTCTTCAACCTTTGACCAGGAGTCAATGCTGCGTTATGGCATCACCTTGTGACGTCCTCATGATGTCATAAAGATGCCGCAAGTTTTGGCAATACTTTATGTCATGATGACGTCACAATCTGAGACCGTCACACGGGAGGATTTTTTTTTTTACACAGCTCGTGATGATACCGCCGGCGCCTTCAATGGTCAATTTTTGTGGATCATGAGGCATGTGTCTCGCTTGCTTGAATAAAGCACATATGAAGGATTATGAAAGAACGGGTGTTTCTCTACAGCGGAAAGAACTTTGATGAACGAAGACGGAGAGAGTGGCGGAAAAAATGAATAGGGTGATACGTATTGTTGCGGTCCGCATTGTTATTTTTGTGGCCCTGGTTTTGTATTTGCGTACCGTAAGCTGTGCTCTAGGCAATCGGATACAAATTATTGTATAGTTTGGCAGTAAACTATACTGCAGCGTATGTGACTGTATAGTATGGGACCTTCTCCTTATTTTTACATTATGAAATCAACAGCATCGCAATCATTACTATTTATTTAAGCAACAGATGCATAAAAGAATTGTTCGAGTATGCAGGAAAGGTATTTCCCCATTACATCAAAAATACAGCTCCACCTCACTAGCTGATCGTTACTCGAAACTTCCCCGTTTCTAAATAAGAAAAAATTACATAGGTGAATGCGATCATTTTATCTTTGTTTTAATTTGCTGTAAAATACATTCAAATCTTGTATCTCTACCAATTCTTAGTTTTCCGACGCCGATGACAGCCACAAAACAAGATGAACGAGTAATATGTTTCGGCAATCATTGTTTGGAGGTAGGAAAAAAATTAAAGATGCAAACCCGGCCTCTTTGCAAAACCACAGAACATCTAACAGGATAGACATGAGCGATAGGCTTGCTCCTTTTTTCCAGCGCGCATGCTTCATGGCGGTTGTCATAACATGGAATTCGGTCATAAATAACTGGAGAAGAATTGCTTCCTGAAGGAAAAAAATAGCATAGTGGATTACCTTACGTGACGCTTGCAATTGTTTACTTTATTCAACAAATGACAAACCTGATTTTACTGACAAGTCTTCAAGTGAAACTGTGCATCGAGATATTACGCACAGGCAAAGCTGGTTAGCACATAAAAAACATAACCATCGAACTTCGAGCTACTTGCAGGCGGAAATGAGTTTCTGAATAGAATAATCATGTACCATTCCTAAGAAAAAGTGCTTCTCTCAGTATCTTGAATTGAAATTGCCTGCGTTTTTTCTTGTTAAACAATTTGATTTATCAGTTAACAAGGATTGCTTCAATCCTAAAAGGTCAGCAACTTTCTTGACATTGTTTATCGCAGCATGCACTACAGTGGCCAAGCCTGTCAGGGTGGCACATGCTTTTACGTTGAACATCGACTAAAAAATGACCAAGCAAATGAGAGGAAAGACGTTGCGATAACAATAAACGTTAAAAAGAAGAACATTCTTGAGTCGATTCTAGCCAGAAGCTCAAACGCGGTGTTGTAGTGGCTATGGTACTCATCTGCTGATCCGCACGCAGGTCGCGGATTGGAATCCCCGCTGCGGCGGCTGCATCTTCAATGGACGCGAAAATGCAGTACGCCCATGCGCTCAGATGTGCGTGCACGTTAAAAAAACCCAAGTAATCGAAATTTCCGTAGTCCTCGAGTACTGCGTCTCTCACAATCACAAAGTGGTTTTGGAACGTTAAGTTCCAGATATGAATCATTATTTTGATCACAAATGAAATGGGCGAATAACAACTTCTAACGTGCTTGTTTTCTCAAGTCCAGTCTGTGGTAAGCATTATGACTGCATTTCTTTTGTAAATTGGGTTCAGAGAATAGCATGGCATGGCGTTTCCTTAGTCGTTCTGTTCTCTATTTCATGTATTACTTGTTTTATCTTTGGCGAAACTGGTTATTTCTTCTTACATTTATTTCTCGCAGTACTCCTTGTTTATGAGCCGAGATGGCTTTGCTCGGTTCTGAAGAGTGAGTATTCTACAGGTTCTGAAGCTCTACAACTTAATTTTTTGTTTATTTGGTGAAGTAATCCGCTTCTAGTTAGGCTTCTAGTTAAGATGAATAATTCTGACGATGAGGTGCATGAATACTTTCAGCTAAATATTTCATTCACCAATAACACTGGAACCCAAAAAGAAGGGCCTTGATTTGTGTAGAGTAAACAGACCTTTAATTGTAAGAACTATTTTCAATAGATTTTATTCTGCGTTCAAGTGTGTAAACAAACACAATGCTTTATCACAATTCGTTCAGTTGGTGATGAACAACCTCATAAAAGGCATAGTTTTATGCATTGCAGCGTATTTACAATGTCTGCATGTTGAAAGTGGGAGCCCCGGTACGCGTACACTTTTTGACGATGCTCGAGTAGACAAACGCACGTTTTAGCCACGCTATGGAGTAACTCGTTAAGCTATCAAAATTTTCGAACGTGATGGGCGAAAACGTATGCAGAGAACTGGTATACAACACTTCAATGAGACACTGCATTGTAACGGCCACTAAACACACAAAAGTGAAATACACTTTAACATGGCTTTAATCTGGCAGCCATTGCCACCAGGATCACTGTTCTCGACACACTTCGTCTTCCTCGTTCTCGGTCCTGCGGCTTTCCTCGGCTAGTATCCAACTGCCCGTCAGTTTACCCCATAAAATCTTTTCACCACGGAGAAGGGAGCAAGGAGGTGGAATAATGGGAGAGGGAGGGAGCTACCATTGTTCCTTGATGGCAGTTTTACTAACGCTCTTGACCAAGGTGCAGTGCATGGTGCTGCACTGAGCGCCGCGGACGGTCTTTGCATAGACGAACCGTCTACAGGTAGTTGTGGAAACGTCGCACGGGGTGATGAAAAAAAGTTTGCAGCATATCCACGGAGTGAATGATGGAGAGTGGGGCGAAGCATTCGTCCGTCCATGCGTCCGTCTGCGTGACCGTCCATGCGTCTGTTCATGCACCCGCCCTGCCTTCGTTCATGCATCCGCCCCTGCGTGCATTCATGCGTCCATCCATGCATCTGTCTGTGTGTCCGTTCGTCCATCTATTCAACACTCCAAGTCCCACCATCTCGCATATTTTTATCATATATTCCCCATATAGAAGCACCGCCATTCAGTGGACTTTCCAAGGGCTAAACGAGAGGTAGCACACGCACACTTTCTTACGGCTTGCGCTTCGGGTCTACTTCCCACCTTCAACCACCTTGAGTTCATGGTATATACTAGTTCCCTGTATTCATGGCACTGCGGCCCAATGCTCACTAAACCTTTCTAAAACCAAGGAGGTTACGCCCAGCGAGTATAACGTAGCAACTTTTTCCTCTCAGATAGTGCTCAATGTACATGCCAGTGGCTGCTAATGTGAAATGAGAGACAGGAGGATTCAGCTTTTAATTTCTTACGGCTTGCGCTTTGTATCTGCTCCCACCCCTTTAACCACCTCGAATTCATTCATGGTATATACTAGTTCATTGTATTCATGGTCCTGTGGCTCAACGCTCGCTAAACTTTTCTAAAACTAAGGAGGTTACACCCAGCGAGTATAATGTAGCAACTCTTTCTTGTCCGATAGTGTTCAATGTACACGCCAATGGCTGCTAATGGTGATCGCAGCGTGCGCGTTGACTAAAAGCCGAATGCTCCTGTCTCTCATTTCCCATTAGCAGCCAATGGCATGTACATTGAGCACTATTTTTATGGTTAAACAACGCACAAAAAAAAATCTCTCACCGGCACCACCTTGGGGGTCAAAATGTTATACTTGGCACCACCTTGCAGGTTAAAGCGTAAGACTGGTTACATACTACGACGGGACGCGGGACGAACGGGTACTGCTATAAGGAGCTTCGCCCCTGAAAGCTGTTGTCGACAAGCGTGACCTTGGGGAGAATTTTAAGCCGCACGGTACGAGACTTCACCACCGGATCATGAACAAGGCACTGTCCCGTTGCGCTGCTTTTCAATAGTGTTTTCCGAAGTGCAAACCTGGTCCTCGTAACTTGTCCATTGGCTTGGCGGTCTTTCCACATTCATTTTGCTTGACAACGGCTGTTGAAGAGCAGCTCCCTGCTTGATGTTGTTCAGCTCACAATGAGAGTGACGTATGTCTTCCGCCTCTTTACCGTGCTCTGATATTCCAACGTTAGACGTAGAGGTCCCATAGCCGCCCGTCTTCGGTGATTCCCGGAAAACTGTTCGAAGTGAGCGAAATAGAGGCTTGGGATGTTGCACTGATTTTCATTGTTGACGCCGTAGGTTAGAGAACAGGTTGTTTGATGTGTCTTGCACAGTCATTGTGGTTAGCTTCTGCTGTGATGGAAAGTCACAAGAAGCAAACGCCATGCTCTGGAAATGACTTTCAGGATATCGTCAAATTTTCTTTTCTTCTTTCTTCGCTTTGTGCCGTGCTTCTCCGCTTGTGTCATTCGCATTCGCCAGATTCTCCGAACTGCTGCTCTCAACGAAGCTGAGAGGTATATTTCGCACAAAGCCATCTCCTCCGTTTTCGTCACCCTCGTTGCACTAGTTTCGACATCCGTCTCCGCATGCATCCTCCTCGACATTACACACACCGCCGACACGTCACATCGGTTCATCTTGGCGCACGCTTGGCTTATTCTTGAAACAAACATGGTTTTGTTCCTGAGCAACTACACATTGGTCTCTGACGTCCTGAGTGTCCACCACTACACATGAGTGGGGGGCAAGAGCAGTATACATACTTCCTAGTCTATTGGTCAAGTCAAAGAGCACCTGTTCAATCAAGGCCTCCCACTTTTTGTCATACATTGCCAAGATATCCTCAAGTACGTCCCTCGACAAGTCGTCCTTCAGGCGTTCCATGCTACCGAATCCCACCGCTTCCACCAAATGTAACGACCACTAAACAAACAAAAGCGAAATACACTTTGACAAGGCTTTAATCTGGCAGCCATTGACACTAGCCTCACTATTCTCAAAAAACAGTTCGTCTTCCTCGTTCTCTGTCCTGTGGCTTTCCTCTGCTAGTACCCCACTACCTGTTCGTTCACACCATAACAATGTTAGTACTACAGAATGCAACTCAGCCTCTGCAGGCCAGTATTTCCCTCACACCAGCATGTGCCAGTCATTATGTATTGTTACAAAGGTACTTTCATTTTTAATGTTCATTTGTCTCTTCGCTTGAAGGCGTGCGCTGCTTTTCCTTTGCTCGGTTAGCCTAATACAGCAAATTTAGTGAGCACGCGCATGATCCTACCTTCTCATAGACACACAATATTACAAAGATCCTAAAAAGTAAAAAGGTATTGTACACATAGTGTCAGGCTGCGTGCGTGTGTGTGTGTGTGCGCGTGTGTTTGTGCCTGTGTGTGTGTGTGTGAGTGTGTGTGCACGATGCAGTTTGTGTTGTGTTCATCACAACAAAAACAAAAAGTGTCGCTATTTCTTGCCTTTTCAGTACCATCACGGGGACGCGTACCCACCCAACTCTTAGAACTGTTGAGTTGCACTTACTGCATTCACTTTTCACTTTCACTTAGTTTAACTTGCTGGGGCTGCACCTTCGGAACTTGGTTCTAGATTGAAGCTTGGAGTGAGCAGAGCATAGTTTAATCCCAGTTTTAGGCGAGCAAATAGAAATGCAGTGGCGAAGACAGAATGGCAGAGTCAGAGGGGAGGTTAAAATCGAACTGCCCCGGAAAAACCTTCGATGCAATTGCAGTATACACAGCGAGACCCTGCGGGTGGCGTCAAAACAAACAAACTCAGTGCCTCCCGCCAAAGAGCAGTGAGATCATCCGGATCCCTGCCGTAAAAGTTGTCTTTTATTCTCGCTTTTCAAAAGTATTCGGCCTGAACGCAGTCGGCGGACAAGAGGCCGTGAGAGGCGCGCTCTCTCTTCTGCATCGGCTTTGTTCTGACAGAAGTTCTGTTCGCGTACTGATATCGGGATCAGCAGCACGAGTGCTCGGATTGGGACGCGTGGCAGCTGACTTGCCTTCGCTTCTCGACGACACCAACTTCCTCACCCCCGCAATTTGACATCGAAGGGCTCGCTTCTGCCGGAATAAGTGAAAACCGTATCTGAAGCTGAGAAGCCGCCAACATTCTTCCAGTGCGCACAAAAGGCGAGTTGCTACAGAGATGCACGGAAGCTATCAAAACATAAAGAAAAACACGCTACCGTAAGAGAGGGAAGTAAATAAAAACTCGCTATTTTGTTTACTTCATTGGTGTCAACTTTGTGAAATATTTTGCCGCTTCGAGTGTAATCTTGAGTCACTCTGAGCTAAACGCTTGATTTCTTCTCAAAATTGCTGGGCTGTTTAGAAAAGACGGTGCCGTAAGTAAATACATAGGTGAATGAATAATATAGGATGCAGAAAATACGAGTATTTAACGTCACAAAGAAGACCTTACAAAAATACCTATTGCATCATCAGTATTCAAAAATCTCAAGCCATATTCAGGTGATAAAGGAGAATAAAAATGATACCACACATGACTTGGCATAAATAAACTGTGGATCGCATGCATACGGATGCTTCATATGCATTAAATGGAATTATCTGCTTATCTGTAGGACTCCATCATCTGCTTTTTGGGAACTTAATAAAACTTCTTGTCTGTCTGTCTGTCTGTCTGTCTGTCTGTCTGTCTTTCTGTCTGTCTGTCTGTCTGTCTGTCTGTCTGTCTGTCTGTCTGTCTGTCTGTCTGTCTGTCTGTCTGTCTGTCTGTCTGTCTGTCTGTCTGTCTGTCTGTCTGTCTGTCTGTCTGCATACAAGCGGCCACTTTAGCAACTTCTTCCGCCAATGACCTCATGGCTGAAAAGTATTTTGACTCAATGGAGACAGCGACCTTAGACAGGAGCTGATCCCGTTGAGTACTGCTGACAATCACAATGCGCCTGCACTGAATGAAATCAGTGAATTTGCGTCGGATGAACACACTTTATAATGCATGGCGTTTTCCAAATCGCGTTTTATGCTCTAAAAAACTCTAAAGCTCGATCACAGGGGACAATGCTGGAGATCTCCCTGTAGCAAGACAAAAATTTTAGTGAAGTTCAAGCAGATATGAGAAACTCGTTGCTACAATCGAAGCGAATTATTTGCAAGTGAAAGGCACTGAGTGAAATTTCACTTTCCAAATAAAAGATATGTGACAACAGGGAGCGATTACGGGTTTGAATAAATGGTGGAAAAGTGAGATAGAAAAGAAGGTTTGATTGCAAACTTCAAACGTGTGCTACTCCTAAAGTCAAGGTGAAGAAGAAAATGGAAGAAATTGCTGGGACACGTAATTTTCCCTATATGTGTGCTCAACTGATCCACTATTGGCAGCTAGCAAAGGTTAGAAATCGAAAGTTAATCAGATTGTGATTGTAATAGTACATGACCCATTTTTATCCCCTTCACATACCCCTTCCCCTTCCCACTCAAACTAAAAGGAAAAGAACTGCTCACCGTTGGCTATAACATACTTATTTGACAATATTGTCACATAAGCGGGCATGTTAATGAAGACAGCAGCCGGTATGTCCAAGGTTAAAACTTTCATTAGGTTTAATTGTGGCCGGTAAATGGTAAGCGCAATTCCAGCAATACAGGACATCTGATAGCGACCAACAGAGGGTTGGCCATCGATCCCCTGGGAAGCCATGACTAGTGGTGAAGTGCGCAGGCCTTTATATACGTGCCGTCGAATATATCAGCGTCATCGCTAGTGGCCGTGTTAATTCCAGAATAATAGGTATTGTACGCGTCGCACGCGTAATTTCAAGATATTGATCTACTACAGCCCCAAAGATATGAAAACACTGCAGGCGCGGTTTGCGCTGAACATTACCTACAGTGTAACGGGGCGATAACAATACTTAGGAAGGAATATGGGAATATTATATTTGCCGGCATCTTTAGAAAACTTTCAGAGGATACAAAACATCACCGCCCACTGTCTAAAATTTGCTGTAAAAGGAAATCCCAAATTTCACACACACAAACACACTATATCAGGGCTTCTACACAAGCTTTTTTTTAGGGTTGCAAAGGTGAAGAGTCCTTGAAGTTAGACGAGCCATGATTTCAGGGGCGAAACAGGGAAGCTTATTATTGCAAACTGGTAACAACATTTCAGGTGAGTACAACTGTCTGGTGTAACAAAATCACTTCAGTGGCGTGTACAAACAACAGAACATAGACAGGATGTAACACACAGCACTTCCAATATTCTCACAGATCACGAATCACTTAAGAAAACAAAGAGAAAAGAAACGCAAAAAGGCAGTAAATTGGAACAGATTCACATATTACGTGCGGTGAGAAGCAATTTTCTCCCCCGAGTTATAACGGCAGTAAAGGAAGTTCAATATTTCCGTTCCGAACTCCAAAAAAAAAAAAACGTGTATGCCACCTTCTGATAAATGCTTCTTCACCCTAAGTTTCCATCTGTTCGGTAAGGTACCGAACCATGATCATTCTAATCTGTAACGCTGGGTATGCAGCTCATTGGGGTTGTCGCCGTGCTTCGGCCATACAGCGGCGACGCCACAAGACGAACAGTCTGACGTACAGTACGAGTTGTTCAAATAAGCCCCTTCTGCACTGTTGGCTCGAAGGAATTGACACCCCGAACTGACGACGCACGACATGCCACGCGCCTTTGGCCGCTACGCATTCAAACATCGTGTGGCGGATTGTTTCTCTTTTCCCGCAGTTGGGGCCGTGGTCATTGGGAACGACGCCCCACTTTGACAGTCTCTGACGAGTGGGCAACGCGTCCCATCGCTGCAGCCAATCAAATTCTCTAATTCCGGTACGTGGTTGCTCCGCCATTCTTCCACTTTCTGGGCCTCCATCTCTGTTTTTCCTTGTCAGTAATCGAGCGACTGACTAACATTTCGCTAATGCGTGCGGGTGCGAGCTTTGCAAAGTATTCTTCCATGACGTCGCCGTCAACCGAACGCTTGAGGCCCTCTGCTGCCTTATAAAAAGCAGGGGATCTGGCACCGGCATGGCTGTCAGTCACTCACGGCTCGTCTTTCTTCAGGTTGCGCAGATGCTGGCAATTTTCCTTGGTTCTGGAGCAACAACGTGTCCTATCTTCGATGACGGCACAAACCCGGATATCTGACCGGCTTTTCAACTGCTGTCGGATTGCTCCTCACCGCTGGATGTGCTAGCGCTGTCGGCACCGTCCGGCTACCGTTACTTCGTCTGGCAACCCGGGACGCTACAGGACGGCGCAGGGCTACTTAAGCGACTACTGCAACCACCCACTTTGGGATCTGGCACCGGCATGGCTGTCAGTCACTCACGGCTTGTCTTTCTTCAGGTTGGTTATTCTTATCGCCTTGTTAACGGAAAGCCGTTTAAAAAAATTGGTGCCAGATCCCAACTCGCTGTCGACTACTATTGTTCAAATAGTTTTCCTGCTGGGTGCAAAATTTTTGTCATGCATGCGTGTTGCTCGAATGTTGCTGCTTCTGTCTGGGGATGTAGAACAAAACCCGGGCCCTCTGACATCCCAACAAGAAAAAGAAATGTTTGATGTCATCATGAAACTACCGTCAATGCAACAGCAACAGACTGAAATTCTTTCGGAAATTCGTTCCATTCGAGCCGACCAACAAGAACTCGAACAAAAGCTATCGCAACTGGCAGAAAAGGTCAAGCTCGTGGAAGATAACGTGTCCCCTTTACGGGATGACGTAACGCAACTACTCGCTCAAAATGAAGATCTTGCTGATACCTGCGCCAAATTACGGGACTCGTGTGAGGACCTAGATGGCAGATCTAGAAGAAACAATTTGATAGTTTATGGCCTTCCAGATACTGTAAATGAAACGTGAGCTCAGTCAGAGGTTCGAGTGATTGCCTTTTGCTCCGAAAAACTGAACGTGGCAATCAGCACTGCTGCCATTGAAAGAGCTCACAGGCTAGGACGCTACACAGCGGTAAAGGCAAGGCCCATAATTCTGAGGTTTTTGTCATTTAAAGACAAAGAACGTGTGCTTGCTGTTGCCTCAAAGCTGAAAGGAACTGAGTTCGCGTTGAGTGAGGACTATTCCAGTAAAGTTCGACAGGAAAGGAGGAAACTGATTCAGTTCGCCAAAGACCGTAAAGCAGAATACAAGTTGCATTTTAATAAAATGAAAATAGGCAACCAAACCATCGTATATAATGCTGAAACCGACACCGTGACCAGGGATACTCGATAGCCACTAACGAATGCAGCTTACTGTAAAAAGAAACCATCCGGCAAACACGATCTCGTATGTATTGTAGTAAATTGCAGAAGCCTCAAAAATAAAACTATAGAGTTCAGTTCCTTGATAGAATCAACAAATCCGCACGTAGTCATTGGTACAGAATCATGGCTCGACAACACAATTAGCGACAGCGAAATGTTTCCCTCTGGCTATACCGTATATGGGAAAGACCGTAATTGCCATGGTGGTGGTGTATTTGTTCTCATTCAAGATAGCATAGCTAGCAATTCTATAAGCATCGAAGCCGACTCATGCGAAACTGTCTGGTGTAAAATTTTGCTACAAAACGGTTCTTCCGTTGCCATTGGCTCATTTTATAGGCCGCCCGGTATAAGAACTGCCCATCCTCTCTTTCAGTTGAGCAACGTTTTATTAAGTTTGCAAACAACAAACGTAATTCTCGGAGGCAATTTTAACTTCCCGAATGTAGAATGGAAGTCCTTTAAACCCGTGTTAAACACAACGTCTTTCCTATATACTACCCTTAGGGAGATGATTAATGCCCACTCATTATTTCAATTTGTCGAAACGCCAACAAGAATTTGTGGTGACAGTGCAAACATTCTTGATTTATTTTTGTGCAGTGAACCGGATCTTCTATCCTCTGTTGTCACAGTCCCTGGTATCAGCGACCATGAAGTTGTTGTCACTAAAATGTCTTGTAGTGCTAAAAACCGCCGCGCTCAGGCTCCCCGCAAAGTGTTCTCATATGAAAAAGGTGACTACCCATCACTGTCGCGTGAACTGGATGCATTTTTTCCTTAGTTCCAATCGCATAATTCATCGTTAGACATGAATGCGCAGTGTAATTTCTTCAAAACAAAGATAATGTCCTTGACCCAAACTTTCATTCCCTCGTGTATCATTTCGGCCAAGCGACGCAATGATAAACCATGGCTCAGTAGGGAACTCCGATCAAAGATAAATAGAAAGAATCGATTGTATCGAAAGTATTGCCAAGTGCCTGATCCTGCGTTGCTTTCAAAAATGAAAGAGATAGGCAAAATGGTGACAAGAGCTATGCGCAGAGCACAAGAAATGTACCTTTGTGATCTAGGCGAGAAACTTAAAACCAACCCCAAGGAAGTGTGGAAATACGTGAAAAATAAAAGTAATTCTAGACCCACTATTCCTGACATCATGGATGGGATAAATTACGAATCTAACACGGAAGCCAAAGCTCAGGGTTTCAATACATACTTTCAATCTGTGTTCTCGCATCCAGTTAACACATGTAGTCTATGCCAGAATGATGGCTCGCTCCCGCAAATGAACGACATAGAAATTTCCGAACGCGGTGTCGTGCTCTTGTTGGAAAAAATAAATGTTCACTCTGCTCCTGGTCCTGACAGTATATCCAACTTCGTCTTGAAAAACTGCGCAGTGTCTATCGCCCCTTTTTTAACTCTCATGTACAAAACGTCGATTGAACAATGCGTTTTACCGGCTGATTGAAAAAATGCCAATGTAACTCCAGTATATAAAAGCGGAGATAAAACAAAAAAGTGTAACTACAGGCCCATTTCTCTGACAAGCGTGTGCTGCAAGACACTCGAACATATCATTTACACAAACTTAATGAATCATCTTCAAAGTAATAACTTCTTTTCCCCATTCCAACACGGTTTCAGGGCGGGTTTCTCGTGCAATACACAACTGGTCAAGTTCACGCACGACATTGCAGCTTCTATTAACTCAGGCCTTCAGGTTGACTGTATATTTCTGGATTTCCAGAAGGCATTCGATTCCGTGTCACATGTGTTGTTGTTGCAAAAGCTTCATTGTCTAGGCATACCTAATACCCTTCTCATGTGAATTGAGGCGTACCTTTCAGAAAGACAGCAGTGCGTGATTCTTGACGGTGTGTGCTCATCAAGCGTCGGTGTATTGTCAGGAGTGCCGCAGGGGTCAGTTTTGGGGCCCCTGCTTTTTCTTATTTTTATAAATGATATCTCCGACAATCTCTCTAGCCGTGTTCGATTGTATGCTGACGATTGCTGCATTTACAGTACATTACCTCTGAAGCGGACACCGTTCAATTGCAGAATGACCTGAACTCCATAGTTTTCTTGGTGTGATTCATGGAGAATGACACTAAATCTGTCGAAGTGTAAATTGGTGAGGTTTACGAACAAAAAACAGCCTCGGATTTCAAATTACGTCATGGCCAGGGCTACCTTGCCGGTTGAAACAGAATATAAATATCTAGGGGTCATTTTTTCTGCCAACCTATCATGGAACGCTCATATTAATTACTTAACATTAAAGGCTAGTCGAGTGCTAAATTTTCTGAGGCGCAATTTCAGACAGGCACCAACTAAGTTGAAAGAAACACTATACATATCCAATGTGCGTTCCATATTAAAATATCCCTGCAGTGCCTGGGACCCCTCAACAAAATCAAATATAGAAGCCCTGGAGCGTGTACAGGCACGCGCAGCACGCTTTGTGGCAAGCAGTTATAACTTTACCATAAGATCAGCTGACATTCGTTCAGGATTGCAATGGCCTCTGTTAGCTCACCGGCGAAAATACCTATGACTCTCCCTATTTTACAGCATATTTATGAACAAAACAGGCATCGACAAGGATCAGTATATAAGGCCACCTACCTATGTGTCACCCTGTACTGACCATTCTTTAAAACTGCGTGAATACACTTCCAGGATCAACGCATTCAAATACGCCTTTTTTCCAAGAACCACGCATGAGTGGAACGGCTTGCCAGAGGAAATTGTCTCTGCGCCTCCCTTATCTTTTGTAAAATATTGCACAATTTTTTGTTGAACTAATCATTACTGTACATTTCTGATACGTTCCGTACTAATTATTTTCTTTTGTTTTTATTGCCCTGTGTTACCAATAGCACTCTTATCTTTCAACGTTTTGCTTTGTATTTGCAATTTGATGCCTTATTTATGGCAGTGTTGTTTCACTTCGTTGTTTCACTTTGTTATGACTATGTTCTTTCAAACGATACAGCCTTTTATCCGCAACCATATTTTTCGGTATATCGACTGTACTGTATTCTTTTGCTTGTTTTCCCCCCTACAATAATGCCCGTAAGGGCGATGTAGGTACATGTATAAATAAAAATAAATAAATAAATGTGGGTTGTAGCGTCATCATCATCGCCATTCATTATCGTCATTTTTCTAGCCACCGCGCTACGCCTCTCGTGCAGCTGATGCGACAGCTCGAGGCGCGTGCTGTGGAGAACGAGCTTCTGGCCTGGCGGTTTGGACGTGGCAGCCGCCACCGCTCCGCTTCAGCAAATCAACCTGGATAATAAAGTGGCGAGAGAACGACACGACCACGTTGGCCGCCGTCCCGTTTTCCTCTCTCGCTACATTGGTGACCACGGACACACGAACCAGCGACCGGGGCTGCACTACTGCCACCGAGCTACGCGACCATGCTCCAGTCAGCACAAACCTGCCCTATCAGAACAATTGCCATGGTGGATACTGGAAAACATGGTGGGCGTAGTGGAAATAATAGTGGGCATGGTGGAAATTATGATGGCTATGGTGGGACGTAGTGGAAAATATGGTGGTCATGCCGGGACATACTTGGTGGTATGGTGTACAGATGATGGGTAAAGTGGAAATGATGGTGGAAAGCAGAGGCTAGATAGTGGGCAATAATGGGACACTCTGCCTACCATTGTGATAATGCTGGGTAGCCCTAAGCATATGGTGGGTAGTGCTTATTATGGTGGGCTACATGGTGTACCAAGTTGAGAAACTCTTCCCACCATTGCGATAATGCTGGGAAGCACTAAGCAGATGATGGGTGCTGCTTGTTATGGTGGGCAACATGGTGTACCAAGCTGAGAAGCTCTGCCCACCATCGCGATAATGCTGGGAAGCAGTAAGAAAATGATGGGTGGGCTTATAATGGCGGGCAATTTATATAGTGTACCAAGCTGGGATCTGTACACTACTTGTTCTACCACCATGATTTCCATCAAAGTTAGGCCTACCGACCGAGCCCGTACAACTGTGTTATCCGTGCTTCCGGGTTTCAGAATACACGATTTCGACGATTAAGTATGACAATACAGCGCAGCCATGGCATCAATTAACCTAAATGAAGCATTTTTCATTGTGTATGGTGTCCGCTCAAGAAGCAACAAACATCGATGCGACGCAATTAAAGCACTCCCAGAGAACGTAATTAAGTGTCTTCTCACCGACAGCCGCCGGTCGCACTCGCCGGCACTTCTCTAGCTTTTGTACGAGAACTCAGACGTGGCAATCCGTATGCTTGGTGAACCAACATGATAGCGTAATGTTTTCGGCACACTGCATTCGTTTTGGCCAAGCCGTTATGAAGTTGCTTTAGCGAAAAAGCTACAGCATTTCGCTGGCGCGACCGCCCTCTACATTGCGCGAAAAGCATCCCAATACTCAATCAAATAAATTAGGCGGGCGTATCTATGGAATGAGCCTAGCGGCCTCATAAAGCGTGAGCAGATGTCACCATTTAGAACGAGCGCGAAACGGATATTAAACTTGGCAGACCCAGCCGGTAAACTGTTGCTGCTCCCCAGTCCACTTGGGTTTTTTCTTGAAGTTGTGAATTGTAAAAAAAATAGCACTAGTGCCGTTAATATAGTGGCAATCGTTACAGGCCGCAGTTGCTTGTGTTTAATAAATGTGCAATTTTTAGTAGCAGGTGTAGATCTTGTCTATGTTGTGTACACGACAAACATAACTTAAGTTGAACCGTAACTTTGTATGCTAACTAAGTATTTAACACATAGTGAATGTCATGTTAATGTGGCGCAGTGGTTACCGTCTTCGAATGGGAATACGCAGGTTGCACGTTCGATCCTTCGTGGCGCTTTATTTTTTTTAAGGGGCGGGTGTTTTTATACTGTTTTTATAGAATTCTTTTTTATTTTTTGTGGCAGCTCGTCACGGTGATTATGACGTCATTTCACGCTCAAGTGTTGCCGGCACTGCAGCACCCACCATACCTACCATGCGCCATGGTGGGCGTTTCCCACCATTCACCCACTACACTAATTCGCTATAATGGTGGGTGGTGGTTTACATCATGCCCACCATTCGTTTTTTTCCGATAGGGTGGCAGCCTCAATTCGACCCGCCACTGCCCCCGTTCCGGACCTCTCGCCTAGAGTCCTGGTTCGAGGAGTTTGCGGCGGCCTTGTATCACAACGGCATCTGGATCCAAGAGCTCATGTACGAGATATTGGAATACCATCTTCCACATGACCTCAAACACCATCTCACATACTTCTCCTGGAGCCCTCGCCCGTACGATCACTTCCGAGATGCCGTGCTCAAGTTTTACGGCCCTAAGCATGCTCCTCTTCCAAAAATGACACAACTGCACCTGGCTCATCACCTTCCAGGACGCTTCTCGCCCCACAGCCAGTCCAGACCATTCCCCTGCCGGCAACTGGCCACATAGATTCGACACCGGCCGCTGCCCCGTTCACCGTCGCATTCGCTGCAGAGACTTGGTCGGCTGAACTGTCTGTCCTGGGCGATTCGACGACCTCAGCTGGGCCAGCTGACCTTCATGCAGACTCCCCGCCTGTCCCGGACCCTGTGGAGGTCCGCGACACCACTCACACTATGGACCCAGAGTCCGCTGTGACACTGCATGCCATCAGTTTCCCCTGCACACCGGTGCCTGCTGCTCAAAACCTCGTGGACTGCCAGCACCTACTAACATCATCCTCGATGTATCCTACAGAAGTTCAAGCTCCTGAACAGGCACGGCTGAACGTTTATGATGCTGCGACGTTGTCAGGAAATCCCGAGGGCCGCACGCCTGGCTCACCGCAGGTGGAGCACACCGTGCATGCCCCAACAGATGCGCTGTTAAACCATCCGCCTACCACTACGTACGCGTGCTTGAGCATTTCAACGCCGTCGACGGCCCATGACAACTGTGACGCCACATACCCGCCGCTCGATCTCGCATCACCAAACGTCGGTTCTAGCTCGAACAACGTGACGACTCATCGGCGTACGCCTACACGTTACACGCCGTCGAAGGTTGAAAAAAGCAATTTTTCAGTGCCCTCTGAGCCGGCTCGTTATCACTGTAAACCATGCCGCACTTCATCGGTCCAAAGCACACCGTTTTCAACTTATCTGCACCCTACTCGGCCGACCAGGCGGCCGCCGCAGCCGGTAATGTGCCACCGGAAGCGACGGTACCAGCACGGTAAACACACTACCAGGGTTGACCGCACTCCCTGTCGACGTTCCCACCAGCTCCAACCAGGAAGTAACACTATAACCTCTGAACTGGCCGTACTACGCTCATGCTACAGTCCGTCTTTTAGGCATCAGTGTCCGAGTGCGCGCGACAATCGACCGCACCAAAACGGCCCATGTGAGTTCTCGGCCCTTGACTATTTTTCATTTGTCGTTGGTACTAGCTATTGACAAAAGTGTCCCTTCATCACGACCCTCACCCGCTCCTTCCAACAGCGTGCCTGCGTAGCCAGCCTCGTCCGCTGCGCCATTCCCAGTGTCGCCCGCCAGAGACCCACTGGTTGCCGATTGTCCCTTCTAGTTGACGACCTGGACTGCTCACGGACCCTGTTTCGTTTTGAAACCTAACTCACTTGTATATACGCTCTCATTATTTTATTCCGGCTTCATTTCTGCGGAGGGAAGTAATCTGTAGCGTTATTCATCATCATCGTCATTTTTCTAGCCACCGCCCTGCGCCTCTCGTGCAGCTGATGCGACAGCTCGAGGCGCGTGCTGTGGAGAACGAGCTTCTCGCCTAGCGGTTTGGACGTGGCAGCCGCCGCCGCTCCGCTTCTGCAAATCAACCTGGATAATAAAGTGGCGAGAGAACGACACGACCACGTTGGCCGCCGTCCCGTCTTCCTCTCTCGCTACAGGGTGTTCTGCTTGAGGTCCCCGGTATCTTTCCGACGTGAATGCAGCTCCAAGAGTTCCAGTCCAATATAGCAATAAGCTACGGCTAGGATAGTCATTGTCCTGAAACAATTTGTGAACTGTTTTAGCTGCAAGTGCCTTTGTGAATGTCGCAACATCTGGCAGACTGAGTCCTCCACAACTTTTTGGGAGCTTCAGGAACTTTTGTTGAACTTTTGGTGTCTTCCCGACCCATAGAAAGGCTCCAACCAATGACGCAAGGCGGCTCGCAAAAAGTTTGGGTATGAGTGCAAAGTGCCAGGTATAAAAAGCATATGCGTATGCTTTGGTTTTCACCACCGTCACTTGTGCGTCAAGTGACAATTTCAAGTCAGTGACATACGCGAAGACCTGCGGGGCTCGTTGTACGGCGTCCTCCCAATTACTTTCGCCACCTCCCCGTCTTGAAAGTATACCCCGAGGACTTTTACGGCATCCACGTATTGAATACCACCCGGCAAAGAGCCGTGGGAGCTACCGAAACGAAGGGCTTTGCTTTTCTCTGCATTCAGGAAAGCACCCGATAAACTGGCGTACTCCTCGAACAGCTCCAAGAAAGCGCGGTAACTGGCTTGGTTTCACACGAACACAGAGATGTCATCCGCATAAGCGGTGATGCTGACTCCAGACCTGTCATTGGAAAGACCTGAATATTAGGGCACTTTGCCACTTTACTAAGAAGAAGATCTATGGAAAAAACAAAGAGCACCGGTGCGATTGGGCATCCCTGGCGAACACCTCTTGTTACTGGAAAGCTTGCTGTCTCCACGCCGTTCTTGAGAAGTCGGCTGGTCATGTTGGTGTATAGAAGCTTTATACAGCGAACGTACTGCTCAGGCAAACCAAACATTTTAAGTACGCAGTATAGGTAGTCATGTTCGACCCTATCAAAGGCCTTAGCTTGATCCAATGACACGAAAGCACCGGTAACGTTTTTGGCATTGGCGTAGTAGAACAAATTTGTTATCAGAGTAATTGTTTGAAAAATTACCTTACCCGGCACTGCACACGTTTGCGTGGGTGAAAGTATATCGGGCAGAAAAGGTTTTAGCCTCAAGCCAAGGATCGTAGCTACAAGTTCATGGTCCGTGTTAAGGAGGTTAATCAGCCTCCATGACCGTGGATCGTCAGGATCCATGCCCTCCTTTGGCAGCAAGACTACACGGCCCTCACTGAAAGACTTCGGCTTTTGCCTATCAACAATGAACCCGTTAACCATGTCAGTAAGTGCGTCGTCTAGGACGTCAAAGAAAGTTTTATAAAACCCCGTCAGTATTCCGTCTCGACCTGGAGCCATGGTAGTGTTCATTTTCCTCAAGGCTTGCCAAACTTCATCTTTCGTCGCCTGAGCGCAGAGCATATCGGACGCCTAAGTACACAGCGTGGGGAAGCCTTCGCGAAATTCTGCAAATCTTTGATGCTGGTAGCTGTCTTTGGAGCGATGATCTGCAGAGCAGAGCCTTTCAAAATGCGCCCTAAAAACCTCCTCGATTGATTTGATATCTGTGACGATGCTCACACACTTTGTCCGTGCGGCACCGATAACACTGGGCTGGCGTTTCCGTGCCCCTACTCGCTGTGCGTATGCCAAGTTACCTAGTTCATCCGTAGGCAGGTGCAGTTCCTCTGCACGTTTGAAATCCCCGGACCTTGCCCTCAACAAGAGGTTGTATTTAGCCTTTTTGGCCCCAATCCACTCTTGAATTGCGCCGGTCAGACTACCTGCACGCTAAACGATTTGAATAGGCTTCAATGTTTCATTCATTTGTGATGTTAGACGTGCATGGCACATTTTCGCGGCCTCCTGCGCAATCACACGCCATCTGGCCTTCAAGAGATCCCATGCTGTCGGCGTAATTTGCGGCGTGTCTTCCAAAGACGCATAAATATTCTTCCGCAATTCAGCTACTGAAACTTTATCATTTAACATTGATCAATTCATTCGCCACAACTTGGAGCAATGCCTTCCCAGCTGGGCCTTCAAGGTGAACGGCACTGGCATGTGGTCGCTGAGCTTGCGTTGCCCAGGCGCTAAAGAAATGACATCGCATGTCTCTAAATTTTCAACAAGATCGCTAAGGATATAGACTGTGTCAATTCTGCTCTGAGACGTACCCTGAACGCACGTGGCTCCAAAGGTATTCCCGTGAAGCGTTGTCCACGCATCGACCAGCTTCAGCTCTCTACATATTTTCTGCAACTCTTTCGAATGGTATGTGTTTTGTCCTTGACTAGAGCCTTGGACATGTCGAATTGATTCAAACACACAGTTGAAATTAGCTAACAACATGCACGGTGCTGAATTTAGCAGGAATAACCTGGCACCTCTAAAAACGTCATTAGCAAGAGACCTATCCACGGGTGCGTAAAAGTTGGTGAATCAGATTTTCTGGTCGTTTATCATGATGTCCACCACAATAACACGGCCTTCTGCAACGAAGAGGCAATGCGCACCCCACCTGAACCTCGGATTGAGAAACACGACACTGGTGCCACGCGACTGCGTCTGCGTTAAGGAAAAGAAGGCTTCAACCGAAAATCTAGTACGGAAGGTCACGATGTTGTGCCGCGTTCGAAAGTTGGTCTCTTGCAGAAAAAGCACGTCGACCCCGAACGAGCGCACAAGGTTCATTATCTCCTATTGTTTTACAAGATCTTTGAAAGCACGAACAGTGAAAGTCATGAAAGATAGCCTATCCATTTAAAACGAATTTAGGGAGAAACGAAACGATCGTTTTTTTACCTTTTTTTAAACAGCGATGCGTGAGGGGACGGCCTCTCCTGTGTCAAGCGGCAGTGAATGAAGTCAAGGTGATGATACTCGAAGGACTGGCACTGAGATTAATTCACGCGCACAGATAAAACGGTCCCAGTAAGCAACACCAATAATAACAGAAATAGTACACGCAGCATTCAACGTAACTCACATGATGCAATTACTATAACAGGGTATAGCCACCACAGCATAGAGCTCACAAATTGGCACATGAAGGTTCTATCGTGAATGACAGTAACATGGAATACTAAACAGTTTGCATGCATCAGAGACAACAAATGCATAGTGGTTGTAGGGCTGGGAAGGAAGCATTGCAACGGTAAAGACAACAGGAAGTGGAAAGAAAGGACGTGGGCAGCACAAATTAAAAAACAACATTGAATCCTCACTCGCATCAGGTGATGATGATGATGAAAAACGTTTATTATAAAAGAGAAAAGAACGGGGCCAAAGCATGACCCCGCTACATGGTCGGCGTCCTTAGTCCGGGACACCGCCTGACGAGGCCCCTACTCGTGCCCGTCTAACCAGAGCCCGTTGAGACTCTAGTGATGAGCAGTTGAGGAGGGCAGTCTCCCATGCCTCTCGGGAAGGGGTAGGGGAAGGGGGTAGGTGGGGATTTTTCGGACATGCCCATACCATGTGGGAGATATCACACGTCTCCCCACAGTGTGGACACCGCCCATCTGTGTTCGCATCGAAATGTTTTAGGTTTGCAGGACAGAGTAGAGTACCTGTCTGCAGGCGCCTTGGAGTTCGCCTTACTCAGCCCCTTTGCAGAAGCCGGGTAAGGCGATGAGTGTCGTTATAATGGGTCAGAATTTCTTTGAACCGCAGCAGCGGTGTATTGGCCTCCGAGTCATAAGAGCCAAGGTGAGGAGCCCGGTGGGTAAGCGCTTGAGCGGCCGCGTCAGGGGCCTCATTACCTCGTAAGCCCTGATGGCCAGGAGCCCATACGATGCGTTTTGGGGCTGGATCAGCGAGAGCCCGTTTTAGAATTTGGCTGGCTAGGGGGGATATCTCTCTTACCAAGTAATGAGCACATGCTTTCCGGGAGTCCGTGATGATAACTTTCGAGTTGGGGTCCGCAGCAGCAAGCGCTATCGCGACTTCCTCAGCGCGCTCTGGATTTTGTGCTCGGAACGAGAGCCCATTGACATGCTTTTCCCGGTGAACTGCACAGGCCGTGTAAAGTCCCGTGGGCAAAGGTCCTGCTATATCTACGTAGAATACACCAGGTCGGGAGCCGTGTTGCCTTTCAAGCGTCCGAGCCCGCGCCTGTCTTCTGCTTTCGTGCGTGTTTGCTTATCCATGTTACTGGGGAGTAGAGAGACCGACAGCAAATGCCGCCACAGTTCCGGAATACGCTCCGCCTCCTCTGCAGTGCAAGTGTGCTGTTTATGTAGGAGGTTCAGCAGGTGGCGCCCGAGAGCCGTCTGCACGAGCTGCGTATATTGATTCATAAGGTGGGCATCCCACAACTCCTGGTAGGAGTTGAGCACACCTAACGCCCTCAGTTTGGCGTTGGAAGTGGCCACCGGGAGATCCCGAGCTCGTTTAGTAGCCTTACGAATGATGGCATCTATTCTTTCGTCTTCTTGCTTGTTAGTGCGAAGGTATGGCACGGCGTAGAGGATCCGGCTAGTCACGAAGGCATGGGTGAGCCGAAGCGCGTCCCTGCCCCGCAGACCACCCCGCTTGTTGGAAACGCGGTGGATCATGCGCCCTACCGCTTCGCCTATTCTCTGAGTTTCGCTATAGTGGAGTCCGGTCTGAGTCTGTGGTGAATGAACAGGCCCAGAATCCGGAGCTCCTCCACCTCTCTGATGGGAACCCCCGACAGGGAGATATGTATGGCTGACTTATCTCTTGGCTTCGCTCTAACGTGCAGAAGCTCTGATTTGTTTGGAGCTCATTGGAGTCCACAAGAGTTGGCAAACGCCTCGACTGCTGAAGGCGTTCCTGAATTTCACCAAGGTCAGTGGTCCAGATTGTAATATCATCGGCATATACTGCGTGTTGTGTGCCTTCCACCCTGGCCTATTCGCTTGGAAGGCGCATCATAGCAATGTTGAAAAGGAGCGGTGATAACACTGCTCCCTGTGGGGTACCCCATGTTCCCATATTGTACGGGCCTTATTCCTCGTCCTCGATCCGAAGAAGTGCCTGGCGTTTAGAGAGAAAATCTCTGATATATGCAAAGGCATTAGCCCCGCAATCGGTGGTTTTCAAGTTAGCCAGAATGCTGCTGTGTTTAACATTGTCGAAAGCCCCCTTCAGATCAAGGGCGAGGATGGCTTTATCATTGTGTTGCGTAGTTATGGGCTGTATGACGGCCCTATGGAGCTGGAGAAGGACGTCCTGTGCAGACATGTGTGGGCGAAACCCAAACATGGTGTCTCCAAAGAAGCCCTTGCCCTCAAGGTATGGGGAGAGGCGATCCCTCACCATCGTCTCCATAAGCTTGCCCGCGCACGAAGTCAGTGATAAGGGCCTCAGATTTTCCGTATTCACGGCCTTGCCTGTTTTGGGGATAAAAGTCACAAGTGATGTTTTCCATTCAAAAGGGAGCGCATGGCCGTCCTAGATTTCGTTCATGTATTCCTATAAATGGAAATAGGCTGTGTCAGGGAGGTTTGCCAACAGCTTTACTGTTATGCGGTCCAGCCCCGGAGCCGTACCCCTGCGCATTTTAGCTAAAGCCGCTTTAAGGTCTTGCAACTCAAAACGGGCATCGAGTTGGTGATTAGGCTTACCAGAGTACGTGTACGCCAGCCCAGGCAGGTCCTCCGTACGACAGAGATACCTATCGCAAAGGGCATCCGCAAGGTGTGCCGGAGTGCCTTGGTACCCTTTCAGAGCTCGCCGGAGCTGCTTCTGCGCCTCCTCTCTCGTTTGAGAAGGGTCTATGAGACTGCGAATGGCATCAGGTGATGAATCTTGGTTCGGCGAATCCACTCGGGGTTTTCAGGGGCGAAGCTCCTTATAGCGGCACCCTTTCGTCCCGCGTCCCGTCGTAGTATGTAACCAGTCTTATGCTTTGACCTGCAAACATTTTGACCTCCAAGGTGGTGCCAGTGAGAGATTCCTTCTGTGCGTTGATGAACAACAAAAAATATTGCTCAGTGTACATGCCAATAGCTGATAAGGGGGTATGAGAAACAGGAGTATTCGGCTTTTAGTTAACGTGCACGCTGCGATCCCCATTAGCAGCCATTGCATGTACATTGAGCTCTATTTGCCAGGAAAAGGTTGCTACGTTATACTCGCTGGGCGTAACCACCCTGGTTTTAGAAAGGTTTAGCGAGTGTTGGGCCGCAGTGCCATGAATACAGTGAACTAGTATATACCATGAGCTCGAGGTGGTTAAAGGTGGGAAGTAGACCCGAAGCGCAAGGTGTTAGAAAGTGTGCATGTGCCACCTCTCGTTTAGTCCTTGGAATGTCCGCTGGATGGCGGTGTTTCTATATGGGGAATATATGATGAAAAGATGCGAGATGGTGGTACTTGGAGTGTTGAATAGATGAACGAACGGACACACAGACAGATGCATGAATAGACGCATGAACGGACGCAGGGGTGGATGCATGGACGAATGCAGGAAAGGACGCACGCACGCACGGGCGGATGGATGCATGCACGGTCGCACAGACGGAAGGAAGCAAGAACGAATGGACGGACGAATGCTTCGCCCCACTCTCCATCATTCACTCCGTGGATATGCTGCCTATTTTTTTGGATGTTTCGGAGGTGGTGACATCACTTCCACTGCTTGAACTACCAGGCTTGGTGCGGCGCTGAGAGTTTGTGGCTCTAGACAACTTGTCGGGAGAACACGTATTATCAGGAGACAAAGATACCGATCGTGAGGCTTGCGAAAATCTGTCACTCCTTAATTTTTGTGATGGTGGCCTGCTCCTACGAAGTCTGGATGTCTCGTCGGACGCTTCTTTTTGGGCCTCTACAGTGTGTGTGTAAGGCGTGTTAGGTTTCCTTGAAGACGTGGTGTTTAATTCTTTCGTGGGCGTCGTCTTCACGTTACTTTCCATGCCCACAGGTGGCCATTCATGGAGCTCGTCACTTGCACTTGTTGCCTTAGAAGGTCGGAGCGATTTTCTCGGTTGGCTAGCGCTCCGAGATGCTTGGGACGCTTCCTCCAGCGGTGATGTGTTCGAAGATTGTTCGTTTTCTGTTGCCTTGAGTTCCTATGATGAAGACGTAGCAGACGCACTGGCCGTCTCCACAGCATTGCTGGGATCCTGTGACGACGTTTTGGGAGATGACAACACTGCGGTGTCCCCAGTCAGCGCAGAAACGTCGTTGTCACTCGTTGTGCATGGCGACGCGGCATCAACGCCGCTGGCGTCTTCTATCTTGGCGTCATAAAATTCTGTGTCGTTTGCGTTGTCTTCATCCCGATAATGTGGAATCTTCTGTGGACGTGGCTTGGTTTTGCGTTGCGAAACCTCCATGTGCCTGGAGGTTCCAATTTGGGTTGTTCTTTTCGAAGCACACTCTCCAAGTTCTGGGAATTTTTTCATTGACTGTGAGGTGCTCTGCGCGGCGTCTGCGTATGACTTGGAACGGAAGCAATCTTTTGTCGCGTGCTGTCATTACAGCGCTTACACGTGGACACACAATCCTCAGATGTATGGCCGAAGGTGCCACATTATTCACAGAAGGGTGTTGTGCAAGTAGCCGCAACATTACCTTCTCTGCTGCAGGGTGCGCATTCTCTGCTGCATGGTGACCTTGAATTGATAGGAAGTTAGGGGCGGGCATGGCCATCTAAATTCGGACGATGCGGGTACTAGTGTACGTTGATCGATGCCTTTGCAAGGTAACAAATCTGATACCCTTCACTTTACCGTATGGCTGAAATAACTGCGTCATCTGACACGTACGACGGGAGGCGGAACACACTGACTTGTACGCTTGGCGCCCCGACTGCCTCAACTTGTACCTTGTGACCGTGTAACTTGAATCCCAGGTTTACCATCAACTTGGCTGCTTGTGCAGCCGACCGAGCCGCAACTAGGAACTTCGAAGCTCTGAGGTGTTGCAGGAACAGCACCCCTTCACTCCCCATGACGTCTTCGAGGCCATCGATGATCTCGTCGACGGACGCCGTCCCCTCCGGGACGGTGAAGTTGAAGCAGTGCTCCTTGAGGGGAGCGCCGCAGGCCTTGACGCATTCCTCTCTAGTCCCGGCAGGGGCCGACGACGATGAGATCAGGCCTAAAAAAAAACAGGCTGGCATAGTCGCGAGTGGACACCCGGCAGCAACGCCGCAGGAACGCTGACCGCGTTGAAGACTGGAACGCCGAAGCTCCTCATAGCGGTACCCGTTCGTCCCTCGTAGCCGTTGTAGTAGTGTGTAACGAATATAACATTTTGACCTCCAAGGTGGCGCCGATGAGAGATTTCTTCTGTGCGTTGTTGAACAATAAATGAGAGTGCTCAATGTACATGTCAATGGCTGCTAAGGGGGAATGAGAGACAGGAGAGTTCGGCTTTTAGTTAACGGGCACGCTGCGATCCCCATTAGCAGCCATGGGCATGTACATGCCCATGGCTGCTAATGAGACACGTTCCCAGCTCTGAGACACATTCCCAGATCTGACATTCACACGTAATAATTACGACACTTACTGGACAAACCCGGAAGAGAATCTCGGCAGCAATCACTCCTTAATCAGCGTTTCCCTCTCAACTACAAAACTACGTAGGGTCATAGGAGACGTGGTGATCAGTGACTGGTAAAGGTACAGACGACGCCATCACCCACCCGACTCTGTACTGAAGTCGATTGGGGAAGGGTCAGAGTGCATCATCTCAGTTCAAAAACAAACATCTAAACTTATCGCAAGAACAGCAGAGACGCCTGCAGTCGGCAGGCACTCGTTCCGCCTGTGGGAGAGCAGGCGCCGTATGCTGAAAAGGTGGAAAAACTAGCGATTCAACTGGAACCTTCTCCGCAGAATCGCTGCTTTAGGAGAGGAGGCAAATCAATACACTAACAAAATTGCAACTGAGGGATGGATCCAGATCTGCAGTTCACTACAGGACACTCTAAGCACTGCAAAAACTTGGGCCATCCTAAAGAATATGCTTGACCCAGAAAAATCAAAATCGGCCACGAACAGAACACTACAACGAATAATGCATAATTTTCGGGCACAGAGGAGGAGATAATACAAGCACCTAAGGACAGATACATAGAAGAGAATACCGATAGTTGCAGTATTGAATTGCAGTATACTGGTGCGGAAAACAAGAGGCTCAATGCCCCAATCCCCAAAGAAGAGGTCTTTGCGGCTGCCCAAGCAGCCGAGAGAAATTCTGCTCCTCGTTGAAATCAAATCACAAATTCAATGATTAGGAACCTCAGTGATAAGGCCACAGAGCCACTGACAAACCATTTTAATGACAACAATTGGCTCAAAGGGTAGATACCCGAAGAATGGAAAGTAGCCATAATTAATACGATACCAAAATTCGGGAAGAAGCAATCCCTTCAGGCACTCAGACCCATGTGTTTGACAATATGCATGGGAAAGCTTTTTCGAAAGGGTTATTCGTAATCGGCTCCAAAACTTTATAGAGGAAAACGGCCTTTTTGCAGCCACAATACTAGGTTTTCACAATGGCCTCTCCACTCAAGACGCATTTCTCCTATTACAAGAGGAAGTTTTGAGCGGTATAGTTACGGGAACAGAACATCTAATACTAGCCCTCGATTTAAAAGGAGCATTCGACAATATTTCGCAATATTTCGCATTCGACAATATTTCGCATATTTCGACAATGTTTCGCATTAAAATCATCCACGAAACAAGTTGCACGAATGATCCATAAAATTATATACCACAAAAAGGGAATGAAGGATGGAGGCACAATTAGATTAGTACAAGAGTTTGTACAGCGTAAGGTTACGTAGAGTCTACCTTTCCACGCGTTAAACAAATCAGAAGAAGAAACCATCGAGTCTATAATTAAGGACGCTTACAAAGTGGGCATAGGGCTACCGGTAGCACACCAGCCCAAAAGCTTTTTGACCTCGGTATATATAATACACACTCTGAGCTAAAGACAGCGGTACTGACGACGCAGAGAAATCGTCTAAGTCAAACGAAATTGGGGAGAGAGATACTTGCTAGCATGGGCTTTCCGCCATACCCCCAGAGCCTGGACGAGGTTATTGTACAAATTCAGGATCCCGTCTGCAGCAAGATCTCAATCTCAATGCTGCCCAAGAACATAGACGTAAAAATAAAAAGCGCAGAGAGTAGAGAATGCGGTGGCTCCGAAAAACATTAAAAAACCCTCGCACAGAAAAACATTAAAAAACAAATCAAATGTTTTGTATGTGGACGCTTCGAGGTACAATTCTAAACGGTCAGTAACAGCAGTACTTATGCCTAGTTCACACTGAAACATCCGCTCTCTACAGCTGCCGAAATTCCCCTGCCGCCGAAACGCAGCGTCGTTCGCATTGGACGCGCCCCGCGCCGCGGAATATGCCATCTACGACGGGGCGAACGTGGGATGGATGCGCTATCACCCGGTTGTTGTCACGGCTCGCAAACGCTACTACGCTATCCAGTGGTGTATACTTCGACGATTCTCGTACGCACGAAGCAAGAAAAGACAGTACTGCTCACTTTGCTGGCAAGTGGCTATCTTGTAATGCACGAAGAGCAGAAAAAACCACCGACGCCAGCGGCGTTGGTGGGTTCGTTTTGCTATGCAAGACCGCAACAAGCTCGGTCGCGCCAACAGCAAGCCCGGTCACCTCTTTCACGAAACACGGACGCGAAGTAGGCACAGAGTAGGTTAAACTCCCATTGGTTTCAACATTCAGTTACGTGCACTGCGGCATAACAAGTGAGTAAGGCTTGGCCACCATTTTTCAAAATTCGTTGACTAGCGCTCCTATTGGTCCGCAGTGACCGATTCGGCGGCAGACGCCGCAAAAATCGGTCCGAGAGCGATCGGCGCGGAGAGGGCCCTTTCGGCGGATCTCGCCGCCACCGAACCGCATTCGGAGCACTTTCAGCGGCCGGAATGCTCAGTGTGAATGCGGCCTTAGAAATGATAACTGCATGATGACATGTGCATTGCTGTACACGTCCTCGATCGCGAAGGCAGAATGCTTTGCCATTGCCCTTGCAATTACAATGCCGGAACAGAGAGATAAACCACAAACAATAATCATTTACGGCTCGCAGGAAGCGCGCCGTTTCCTTTTAAGAGGCCGCCTTCTTACAATAATAAGCAAATTCTTGGGCGGGAGATTGACGAACAAATAGAGGCTGATCTGGTGTCCAGGACAGACAGGCCTGGAGGGGAACGAAAGTTCCGACGCTTGTGCTCGAGGGCTCACGAACAGAGCAGAGCTTCCACAGCACATTCAATCCTTTGACACTCCAGGAGGAAACTATCGAGAAGGATAATGACAAGCCCAGAATGACCCCTCGGGAAATTCTTGCTAACCAGCGAGGCATGCGCAAAAATACAGCGCCCCCACAAATCATTAGAAGGGGAGGACGCGATTCACATTCGCAGAATTCAAACGGGAGTCTTTCCCAATCTTCAAAGATTACACATGATTTTTCCAACGCTGTATGGGCATGCGTGTCCGTCGTGTGGCGGCTCGCCATCGCTCTACCACATTTCGTGGGGATGCCTAAACGGACCACCAAATTTAGATACCTTTTTAGGTCAGTACAAGATTTGTAATACTTTCGAGCAATGGAAGGCACAGCTCGCTAGCTCTGACCCCAGAGGTGCAGCTTCCACTTTGTGCGTCATGTCAGGCAGGCGGCAGCAGCCAGTGAAGCCCTGGACTTGGGGCCCCAGCGGTCAAGCTCCTGACCCCTGTCCCCAACCCTTGCATCTTCGTCATCATCATCATAAGCCTTACTACGTCCACTGCAGGACAAAGGCCTCTCCCATGTTCCGCCAGTTAACCCGGTCCTGTACTTGCAGCGGCCAATTTATACCCACAAACTTCTTAATCTCATCTGCCCACCTAACCTTCTGTCTTCCCCTAACCCACTTCCCTTCTCTGGGAATCCAGTTAGTTACCCTTAATGACCAGCGGCTATCCTGTCTACGGGCTACCCGCCCGGCCCACGTCCATTTCCTCTTCTTTATTTCAACTATGATATCCTTAACCCCCGTTTGTCCCCTAATCCACTCTGCTCTCTTCTTGTCTCTTAAGGTTACACCTACCATTTTTTTTTCCGTCGCTCGCTGCGTTGTCCTCAATTTAAGCTGAACATTCTTTGTAAGTCTCCAGGTTTCTGCTCCGTAGCTAAGTACCGGCAAGATACAGCTGTTATATACCTTCCTCTTGAGGGATAGTGGCAATCTACCTGTCATAATTTGAGAGTGCTTGCCGAATGTGCTCCACCCCATTCTTATTCTTCTAGTTACTTCAATCTCGTGGTTCGGCTCTGCGGTTATTACCTGCCCTAAGTAGACATAGTCTTTTACAACTTCAAGTGTACTATTACCTATCTCGAAGCGCTGCTCCTTTCCGAGGTGGTTGTACATTACTTTCGTTTTCTGCAGATTAATTTTAAGATCCACCTTTCTGCTTTTCCTGTTCAACTCCGTAATCATGAGTTGCAATTCGTCCCCCGAGTTACTCAGCAATGCAATGTCACCGGCGAAGCGCAGGTTACTAAGGTATTATCCATTAACTCTTATCCTAACTGCTCCCATTGTAGGCTTCTGAAAACCTCCTGTAAGCACGCGGTAAATAGCATTGGGGAGATAGTGTCCCCCTGCCTTACACCCTTCTTGATCGGTATTCTCTTGCTTTCTTTATGAAGCACTATGGTAGCAGTTGATCCCCTGTAGATTTCTTCCAGAATGTTTATATATACTTCATCTACGCCCTGGTTCCGCAGTGTCTGCATGACGGCTGATATTTCTACTGAATCAAACGCCTTCTCGTAATCTATGAAGGCTATGTATAGTGGTTGGTTATACTCTGAGGATTTCTCTATTACCTGGTTGATAGTATGAATGTGGTCAATTGTTGAGTAGCCTTTTCGAAATTCTGCTTGTTCTTTTGGTTGATTGAATTCTAATGTTTTCTTTACTCTGTTAGCAATTACCTTTGTAAATAGCTTGTATACTAAGGAGAGCAAGCTTATCGGCCTGTAATTTTTCAAGTCCTTGTCATCTCCTTTCTTGTGTATTAAGATGATGTTAGCGTTCTTCCAAGACTCTGGTACTCTTCCCGTCAGGAGACACCTCGTAAACAAGGTGGCTAGTTTTTCTAACACAATCTGTCCTCCAACTTTCAGCAGATCTGATGTTACTTGATCCTCACCAGCAGCTTTGCCTCTTTGCATGCTCTCCAAAGCTTTTCTGACTTCTTCTATCATTACTGGTGGGGTGTCATCTGGGTTACTGCTAGTTCTTATAGTATTAAGGTCTTAATTGTCTCCGCTACTGTACAGATCTCTGTAAAACTCTTCCGCTATTTGAACTATCCTATCCATATTGGTAGTTATTTTGCCTTCTTTGTCCCTTAGTGCATACATCCGACTTTTGCCTATCCCAAGTTTCCTCTTCACTGCTTTGACGCTTCTCCGTTTTTCAGAGCGTGTTCAATTCTCTCCATGTTATACCTTCTTACATCGCATACCTTACGTCTATTAATCAACTTCCAAAGCTCTGCCAGTTCTATTTTGTCTGTTGTACTTGACACTTTCATGATTTGACGCTTCTTACTTAGGTTCTTCGTTTCCTGGGAAAGCTTGCCAGTGTCCTGTCTAACTACCCTGCCTCCAACTTCCACTAAACACTCCGTAATAATACTCGTCAGATTATCATTCATTGTATCTACGCTAAGGTTGGCTTCCTCACTAAGAGCCGAGTACCTTTTCTGCAGCGACACTCTGAATTCCTGTACTTTCCCTCTCAGTGGAAGCTCATTGATTGGCTTCTTGCGTATCAGTTTCTGTCGTTCTTTCTTCAAGTCTAGGCGAATTCGAGACCGCACCATTCTATGGTCACTGCATCGTACCTTGCCAACCACTTCCACATCCTGCACGATTCCTGGGTGTACACTCATTATAAAGTATATTTCGTTCTTATTTTCGCCATTAGGGCTCCTCCATGTCCACTTGCGGTTTTCTCGTTTTCGGTAGAAGGTGTTCAAAATCCGTAAATTACTGCGTTCTGCAAATTCTACTAGTAGCTCACCTCTGGCATTTCTAGTACCTATGCCATAATCTCCTACTGCCTGGTCTCCAGCCTCCTTCTTCCCTACCTTTGCATTAAAGTCGCCCATCACTATCGTATACTGTGTTTTTACCTTATTCATTGCTGATTCCACGTCTTCATAGAAGCTTTCAACTGAAGTGCCATCATGGCTGGATGTAGGCGCACAAGCCTGTACTACCTTCATCTTGTATCTGTTATTCAGTTTAATTACGATACCTACCACCCTTTCATTATTGCTATAGTGTTTCTCTATGTTGCCAGCTATGTTTCTGTGAATTAGAAACCCCACTCCCAGCTCTTTTCTGTCTGCCAAGCCGCGATAGCAAAGAACGGGCCCATGCTGTAGCACAGTATAGGCCTCATCTGTCCTCCGAACCTCACTGAGCCCTATTATATCCCATTTAACACCCTCTAGCTCCTCGAATAGTACAGCTAGACTTCCCTCACTAGATAAGGTTCTCGCGTTAAACGTTGCCAAGTTCAGGTTCCAATGGCAGCCTGTCCGGATCCAGAGATTTTTAGCACCCTCTGCTGCATTGCAGATCTGACCGCCACCGTGGTCAGATGCTTCGAAGCTGCTGGGGACTGAAGGCCGCGAGTTAATCGACATAAGCATGTGGGAGGTAGTGGCCAGATACTGCACCAGGGTGGCCAATCCTTATCTGCTGAGGGAGTGCGTTCCCAGCGGTGGTTACCGGTGAGGCCGCACCCCAGGCCTCTTAATGCAGTTCCATCATTGATTGATTGATATGTGGGGTTTAACGTCCCAAAACCACTATATGATTATGAGAGACGCCGTAGTGGAGGGCTCCGGAAATTTAGACCACCTGTGGTTCTTTAACGTGCACCCAAATCTGAGCACACGGGCCTACAACATTTCCGCCTCCATCGGAAATGCAGCCACCGCAACCGGAATTCGAACCCGCGCCCTGCGGGAATGCAGTTCTATCAACACGCGGATTTTTCTTATCCGGTTGGGAACTGCGAGGCACCGGGATTTGAACCACGGACCTCTTGCATGCGAGGCGGATGCTCTAACCCCTACGCCATCGCCGCACTCAGGAGTATGAATGGTTCAATGAAGCTTTTGAAGGCCCTGTAATGCACAGATTTTTTATTCGTGCAGTGATATAAAATAGCAACATACAGCTACATAATATTAATTTAAATATGCAGGGTCAGAAGTTTACAGGCGCAGCAGCTTCCACTAAAAGTTAAAATAACCAACCAGATTTTGGTTAGCAGCTGCCTGTAGACAAGTACAAGCGTGTCTAAATCGACTGGTGTATTGAAACTTTTGAAATTCAGGTAAAACACAGTGAAAAGATAGTTTTTTTTCTAAAATCATGGAGGTTTTTGTGAGCATATATTCCTATTTTAGTGCTAGACAGTAAAGATAAAATGCAGTATTCACATATAGGTTTCAGTTAGACGCACTATATTTAGCACACTGCTATGTATAATGCATGCACATCATCAACAGAATTGATTGATATGTGGGGTTTAACGTCCCAAAACCACTATATTATTATGAGAGACGCCGTAGTGGAGGGCTCCGGAAATTTCGACCACCTGGGGTTCTTTAACGTGCACCCAAATCTGAGCACACGGGCCTACAACATTTCCGCCTCCATCGGAAATGCAGCCGCCGCAGCCGGGATTTGAACCCGCGACCTGCAGGTCAGCAGCCGAGTGCCTTAGCCACTAGACCACCGTGGCGGGGCCATCATCAACAGAAATGACCAAAGGTACAAAAATATGTTTACTTTAGATTTTATAGTTAACGCATCACTGACTGAATTCCACATTAGGTATTTCAGAAAAGATATGTCTCTTTAACACTATGGTTCAGTGTTAGGCTAGTTGGTGGTGTTGCATACTTCAATATTTCACAGTGCACGAAACGAACAGCGCTGTGTATCTTCTCTTCGTTTGTCTTCACTCCATGTGCTGTGAAACATCAAAGTATTCCTAAAGCAAATATGCGCACAGGTTTTCAATGTACAGTCCACGTTCATATTTTTTTACTTGGAGATACAGAGTCGTCATATCAACAATATTTATTGCATCATTCAGAAATACGAGCATGAAATTACACATTTTAAATGTAACAGAGGATCATCTCAAAGTCTGAATACATCTGTGAAAAGCATTAAGCATATACAATGAAACCTCGCTGCTACGATCACGCTTTGTACAAACTTCGGAGTGATACGAATTTTTCTGCGGTACCAGCCAAGGCCCATTAGCCTGCAATATTGTGAAGTACAGTTGTTGTGAACTGATTTTCACTGTACGATGATTGATACAAACATACACTGCCATGGAGGTACGAACAGGTGCTGCCTACACTGTCGCGAAAGACGCTACAAGTATGCGTGGGCGCGCAAACCTAAGTGCGGGTAGGTACACCACGCCGCCAGTTTGTCAAAAAAGATTATTCCTGAGGGCATGCGTACCTGCCAGTGCCACTCTCTGGATTGCTCGAAAGATTTCAAATTTTGAGCAAACCCCGATTGTGCGGGTGCAGCTGTAAATTTCCTGAGAATCATCCCCAACACCTACGCGCTTACAATATAATTACAACAAAGGACAGCGGTTTTAAAACTTTCTGGCCTTTATCTCTCACCTGCAGAATGCTTATTCAGTCATTTTCGTGCAATACTTCTGTGTCATGCAAAAAAAAAGATGCCAGGCCTGTACGAAACGCGCAGCACAGTTACAGCAATAGCTGGAAGAGCAAATTCCTGGATTTCTGGAGTACAATTGCATGGCAACTATGCACCATGATTGATCATTTTTGTGAATTAGGGAAGCACCCACTATGCCATTATTAGTTCTTCTGTGGTGAAGTGAGGTACCCGCTAAACAGCTGTAAGGTGTTATGTGCACATTCATAATGCGATGGCTGACAACAACAAAGAATCATAGGTGAACCGTTTTGTAACGGGTTGGAGGCTTTCAACTATGCTCTCATTATGCAAATTGCTTCTCTTTATGCGTGGTTGTGATTTTGCTGCTCTAGAATGATCTACAACCCATCTTCATACGACCTGAACCTGCATACAGTATGTTTGCAAAGAAATTTTGAGCACATCTGTATCTGTGAATTGAATAAAGGCAATAAATACAAAAAACGGAAGTAGCTCTGTGGTAGAATGCTGGGCTACCATCGAAGGGGTCCTTGGTTCAAATCTGCATCTGTCAAGGGTATTTTGTATTTATTTTTTCTTGCGATAGTGCTTATGGACACCGGCGGTGGCGGACAACTACAGCGCTCGAATCAGCCCTTCATGTGATCTCATAACCACTATCGCTGTAAAACGTACCTACTAAGATTAAGACGGGGCTACGAGCTGTCATGCGTCACAACCCACCTGGTTCAATAATTACACACACCGTGATATACCAACACGAGTATGATAGTTGACATCTAAAACCTTTACTAGAAATCATTCAGAGCCCTTCGCAATGTTTCGGCTGCGCTGAAAAACTATAGATAAAAAGTGGGCCAGTTTTCTTTTGTGGCAAACTAATTTTTATGTTTCATGGCAATATGAATTTCGGATGCTACGAATAATTTTGGTGACCCCACAAGATTCGTATCATCGAGGTTACACTGTACTATTGACCTATGACATTACAATTCTACATGAACTGATTAATGTATTAGGTGTAAGTGCTTTGTTCCGAGTACATTGCAATAATGATGGCAGCCTTGAATCAATGTTGTAAACATTGGCTTGTTCATCTATAAATGCATTTCTTGAGCTTCATTGCATATTTTACATAGCTTTCATAAAGAGACATGTTTCCACATTAACACACACACAACATTCTTGATTATGTAGACAGAGCTAGACAATCTATAGATACTGTTGAACAATTATGCAAATAAATAAATGAAGCTTCTAAAAAACTGTGCTGCTTTCTACAGAACGATTACAGTACTGTGCAATAGCATGCTACTGTAATATTTCCTGGTTAGCAGATGTACACGACGCAGGCCACAAGGTAAATTACAAAATAAAGCATATTCAATGATAGTAACTCAAACTGCAGTGAAGACTATTGCAACAAAAGTCACGTAAGGCCAGGTTACAAGTACAAGTCAACTCATTATCCTAAACCCTGCATCTACATGTGCTATACAGGACGTTATTACTATAGTACAATACCTAGAACTTGCACAACCATGTTGAACATATACATGTAAGAAAATTATTGTGACTTTCAAAAATGCTGAATTTTCGGGACAGCACTGCTTTCATAGGCAAACCTCACAATGAGCTACAAGTTAGTGCCAAGATGTAACAATACCTTCAAAATTGTAAACATACTATTTAGGCTGACAGTGTATATATGTTTGTGATTATCAATGGCTTGATTAAATAAGTTCAACAACAAAGTTCCAAAGTCGGAGGCTTGCTATAGTGTCCTTGGCATCCAAATATGACGTCATGTGAAGTCCAAGAATCCAAATTTTCTCGACTGACGGAGTGGGACCAGACGGAAGCAAAACCTGGGGTGGAGGTAAGTGGGATACCGAGCGAATAGCCGATTTAGCTTATCTCTAGGCGGCACGAAGCAGCATAGGTGTTCACCAGAAGGGCAGCCTTTTGTAGACGCTCTTCGATTTGCGCTGGGGTGCCAGGGTCAGTCTATGCCTGTCCGTCTACCTGGAGGCCAGGGGGACCTTTGCTGACACGGTGTTTGGCTTTTGCCCGCATCTGTCGGAGCAGGACATCTTGCTCCTTCAACACAACATTATAGAACCGACCAATATGCTCTCTAACGATAAAGCCGTGCTTGCTCTGCTCTTTATCTTAGAGGAGCGTTTGATAACGTCAAACACAGTAATATTTTTCTAGCCTCTCTATCAAAAACTGCAGTCAGAAGACTTCAATCAATTACATTCGAGCCTTTCTATCTCATGGCACTGTTTTTGTTTGCCTCAATTTCATCAAACATGTCTCTATTAAATGAACAGGGCACCCCTAGGGGCAGTCCTGTCGCCCCTACCCTTTAACCTGGCCATGAAGAACCTACCTTCCCTTCTACACGAGGTCGAGGCAATACACTACGCACTATACGCCTATGATATAACCCTTGGACTTCAGGAGAGAGTGCTGCAGTCCGGTTAACGCAGAAGTTCTGGTGGGTGAGGGTGACTGTGGCGCTCTGGAAAAAATATTCGTGTCCTGCAAAACTGCACTGACCATGACACAGCTTAAGCAGCCGCGAAAAACAAACGAGATTGGACATCCTTGTAGCCTTTGAAGGTCAGACGTCGTAGGCCCCGAATTTTCCGTCGTGGGCGCTGTATTCTGTGTCATGGCTGAGACAGAAGCATTGCTTTCAGCTTGCCTTTGCGAGAACCGAAGTTGATGATACGATGTCTGTGTTCCTCCATTTTGCAAATGATAGCGTTTAATCTGTTTCGTGGTTTTCTGTGGTGGTATCTCCGTCGGTAGGATTGTACATGATGCCTTGGTATCTGGTACAGAAGACTTCCTTGACGTTTCCTTCTACGAATATGGCTCAGATGTTGACTTGGTCTTTCCTTTAGTTGGTGCACTCCCTGACGACCATCTTTAAGCCGCAAATCTGCTTGTGATCTTATTTTAGTTCATCGTAGTTTCTGAAGTTCTTTTTGAGTTCTTGATGACACTGCTGATGTTGCTGAACCCGACGAGGTGGTACTCCTTCAGTAACATGAGCCTGCTTTTCTTTGATAGTTGGTGTGACCAATAAATAGTTGGTAGTCATTGGGTTGTCGTGATTCTCAAAAGAAAATGAAGTTGGTGCACTAGAATCGACAAAAAGGTCTTTGGAGGTTTTTTCTGCACTGTCACCACGAAGGGCTCTTGCGCTTGACAGCGTGCGATGTTCGATTTGTCTGAGCCTTCTGCTTTGTTTTGACTGTCTAGTGTGTGTGCACCGCACGGTGATGAATAAAGGCATTTGAAAGCAGCATGGCTTGACAGGGTAATTTCGTGAAGCGTCAGGTCGTCTATCGTGGTCGCGGCGTCCTCATCAGGCAAATGGTGAGCGATAGGAGCGCTTGAAGAGCCGCGTGATGGAAAACCGCGTGGTGGACCACGCATGCGAGACGAATAATTAAGAGCACCAGGTTGGTAAGCAACGTCTCGTGTCATATGCTGGAGCGAGGACTTCGAAATGCCGGCTTTCGCGTAGAAGGGAGGCGCGCTTGATGATTAGGTTTTTCCCAAAACACGCATGGTCTTCTGAAAGTAAACTCATGTGCCACTTTGTCTTGAGGCAGTTGTCGATTCGCGCTCGGCTTTCGAATGGTTGAGGACTGCTTAGAAAATTGACGATAGTGTGCGGTTGTCTCTAGATGGTTGGCAATGAGTAGGTGTTGGTCATAGCTGTTAAAATGGGTAATCATCTCCTCTTTGATTTTTTGCTATGACTCGTCGTTCTCGAATATGTGGGTTAGGTAAAATTTAAATGCCTCATCGGTGATGTAGTCGCTGAAGTTCGTAACCAAATCCCGTTCCAACCACGATGCAGCAGTAGCGTGGAGCTCGAACAGGTCGAACCAGTCCAGTACAGGTCCATCTTCCGCTGCTCCGGTGTACTTGGGGATGGGGAGGTCAGTAGATGGTTCTGTCATGATGCCGGTAACTGCATGCGCCTGAGACCACCTCTTCTGTGGTCGATATTCAGTTTAGGCGTACTGCCGATGGCTTTGTGAATGATGTGAGCTTGATGAGCAGTGGCCAGGTCTTTCTTCATCCTGTCGACTCGTGTGACGCAATGATGAATGGGCGACGTGGCCCGGCTCATACGCTATGTTTATTCTATTCTGCACTTCTTCCTTCTCGGCCTTTACCAACCATCGCTTCATACGTCACACACACACACACGCATTCACGCACGCACACACACGCACACACACACACACACACACACACACATATATATATATATATATATATATATATATATATATATATATATATATATAAATGCGGTGCGTTTCTTGTACAAGTCCAACTACGTTAAACTTGAACTAGTTTTGAGACCTCATACTGTCAAAAAGATGAAACTTACTGTGCGCATTTGTAGAGAGACACACTATAGTCAGCTTTGCCAACTGCAAACGTTCGGCAAAGGGCTACCCAGGATTTTTATTTTTTTGAGGGGGAGAGTGCAGCAGAAGAAATAACTTTGGCAATTGTGGTCACTCTGAATGCATGTAAAATTTTAGTATACCCTGAAAAGTTAAATTAAGCAAAAAATTCACGGTGTAGGGGTTTCTAATTCCCTTCCTCTCCCCTCTCTACTTATGGCATCTTGGTTCTGCGTTCGTTTGACACGTTTTTTTTCATTTCTCAGCTTTCTGAGCGCAGCTAAGGTCCAATAAATTGGCTGCGTTATTCTGAATATTGTAGAGGCCTAACCAGCGAAGGAAAAAGCTATGACAGAAGAAATCGAAATAGGATGCGCCCTTTCTGAATAGTTTTCGATCTCTCACACGAACTTTTATGGAGCTCAAGTTCAGTACATTGGTGTGTGACACTTCAAGGGCTATGACATCATGTGTTAGACATCATTGATAGGCAGGTACGAAGAAATCTGCATCAAAAAATTGCCCGCAGCTTCCCTCGGGGGAACACTGAGGAGGATGCGGAGCATATAATTGGTTAACGGGGTGTTAAAGTGCGACTTACTTGGGTCGATGGCTAAATTGGTTAACGTGGTTGTGAAATGGGGTGTTAAATTGCGACTTACTTGGGTCGATGGCTAAATTGGTTAACGTGGTTGTAGGAGGGGGTGTTAAATCAGTGAACACGTACACACGTATGCGAAAGGGTGGCGCTGGTCGAAGGGACGTCGATCATTGTGTTTGTGGATTCGTTGGAATTCATTTCAACGCGACCTTGGACGTCGACGCGCCGTACAAACCAACCGACGAGCGGCAACTGAGCGAGCGAGCGCCGACCTTGAGTATACATACAGCGCGATGGCGCATGCACTGTCAGCTGTTGAATGTTCTCGAAGCGCGACGGCGCATGCGCGTTCACTGGAGAATCAGGAGAATTGTAGAATGTTCTCGGAGGGGAGAAGCGCGCGCGGCACAGATGGTGGGTGACGGTGCATGCGCGCGTCAGCTGTCGAATGTTCGAGAAGGGGGAGAAGCGCAACGGCGCATGCGCGCGCGTCAGCTGCCGATGTTCTCGAAGCGTGACGGCGCATGCGCGCTACATTATACAGCTAGCGAATATTCGTGAAGAGGAGAAGCGCACGCGGTGTGTAGAGGAGGAAGGGTGCACAGATGGTGGAGGAGTGAAGCGCGCGCGGTGTGTAGAGGAGGAAGGGATGCACAGATGGTGGAAGAAGGAGGAGGAAGCTTGCGGACGGCGCCGCACTACAAGCCTCGAGTATTAGATGCTCCGCATCTAAAAAGCGCGCCGGAGGAGCCCTAGCGCATAGATGTTCCTGTGCGCGGCTCTTTCAGTATTATTTGACTGCAGCTGCGTCGCTACAGGCAACACGGAAGGCATCAAGCAGCGGGGTGCGGTCATGCCACTCAATATTTCTAGTAAACTCTACCGTGGTTTTTCTCCGGGGTGGAAGCCACGTCAAAGTGATGAGCATCTGCTAAGTGCTGGATATTTTGGCGATTATTAGCCAACATTCTTGTACTATGAGTAATATTTAATGCTGCATCACTATAAGATAATACTGCTGTAGCTCACTGCATGGAGAACGCGGTGTATTGCGCTATGGGACTTTAGTATTTTTTCTTTCAGCTGGTTTGTTACCGCAATGGTCTTCCCTTCGCTTTCGTTTAAGGAACGCTGCGTGCAACTATGGTGAGAGAAATTGCTTTGTTTAGTTTTGTTTCGAATGACGAACGTAAACTTGATGCAGAGGAGAGTAAGGTGAAGATCACATTGATAACCAGGAGAACCCTAGTTGCACGGAATCTCGCCACAACGTTTACTAGAAGGTATATGCACAGAATAACTGGCTATCTCATGCGAACCCATTTGCTCCAGTTAAGCTTGGGATGATAGTAATCCTGATGGTTCAGATGGCCACGGCGACATGTTCAAAGACTGGACAAGCCTGGTTGCTCAGTTCCTGGCAAACTTCAGCTCATTAAGACACTGACACTTACTTACAATCAAAGGCCGAGGCGGCCACTAAATTCACCGCACAGTAAGCACTGGGTTGTATTATTGTCGGCGTTACTTGCCGAGCCATTAGTATACTGCACAAATCGACACCAACTTCTGGATCAGAGTTGGCACCAAGCACGACCTCCGTCTACGCTTTCTAATCTCATTCTCGAGCTCTGAGCTTCCCTTCTCTTCATTTCTCTTCATTAAATACCTCCCGTCTCATCTGAGACCACTTCATGAGACGAACCTCTTCCTGATGCTCCACCAATGCAGCAAATCACTCTCCTTTCCTCAGAGACGTGTCTGTGCCTTCGTCAACGTACTGGTTTAAATACTTTCGCGCAACCACAAAAACTTGGCTAGACAGCCGATCGGCTGTTTGGAGTTAGTACACACAAATCTGTCGTTTGTCCACACTTAGCCAGATTATTTTGTTGGGAGTAGGTTCACAGCAGAGACCACTTGTTTATCAGACTGGCTCACCGTGAGAATGCTTCCGTCGTGCGGGTGACTCACCAGCACCAGGTGTGTTGAACAAAAGCTCTTAGGGTTTGGCAACAAAGGCACGTCTGTACAGCCACATTTCATTATCTTTCGTTTTCGTCAGGCGCCGTCTACCGACTGGTTATTCCTCGCTTGCCCCAAAAATAACTGCACCCTTCATGTGTTTTCTTTTATTTGATACGTTTATTTTTTAAAAGGCTGCCGCCTGCGCTCTGCTGTTGCAAGCCTTTTGTGCAAAGTAGAATGTGTTCATCGGCGCAGTTGTGGTACGAAAAGTAAAAAAAAATCGCGGCGTATCCACAGAGTGAATGGTAATGAGTGGGGCAAAGGTACCATTCGTCTGTGCGCAGGGACGGACGGACAGAGGCATGAACGGATGGACGATCTGACAGATGCATGGATAGACACCGGAAGGACAGAGGCACAACTGGACGGACGAAGACAAACTGACGGATGCATGGACGGACCAACGAAGAGACAGAAGCACGGACAGACACATGAGCGGACTCACGGCGGACGGAAGCACGCATGGACGAGAGGATAACCCTTGCAAATAAAGCTTTAAATGCGAAGCATTTCTTAACGAAGTTCGGCGACTTTAAGCATATCTATCTATCTATCTATCTATCTATCTATCTATCTATCTATCTATCTATCTATCTATCTATCTATCTATCTATCTATCTATCTATCTATCTATCTATCTATCTATCTATCTATCTATCTATCAAGCCGCCTAGGACTTTTCACTCTCCTGGCCGTTTATATAATGGTATCAATACCAAACATGGTATAGCATAACATGACTCTATGGAGAACATTTCCACTAGTCGTAATATGAAATTCATGATATGTATGTCATGAATGTCATGATTTCCATATCGTGGTCCTGCAGCTCTTGCGGTGGTTTCGTTCACATGGCATGTTTCAAAACTGGTAAGGTATGACATGATTGAATGGCGAACACAAGCGACCGACTCTAACAGGAAAATCATGACATGCATGTCATGTAACAACATGAATAGGTGCCAAACTCTTGATGCGCTCGCGGTCGTTTCGCTGGCGTCACATATAGCAAATTTGGTATTACGGGACGTGAATGGATCACGAAAGTATGATACTGGTGCAAACATGATAATCATGAGATGCGTGTCATGTAACAACATGACTACATGCTACACTCATGATGCGCTCGCGGCAGTTTTGCTAGCTTCGCTTGTACCAAACTTGGTATTACGCGACACCAACGGACGACATAGGTGAATGACACATGCAAGCATGATAATCTCGACATGCGTGTCATGTGGCAGCATGACTACGTGCCACACTGATGATGCGCTCGTGGCCGTTTCGCATAGCTTCACATATGTGAAACTTGGTATTACGTGATGAAAACGGATGACGCAGGTATGCGAGTGGTGCAAACATTATAATCTTGAGATGCGTCTCATGTGAGAACATGACTACATGTCACTGCTAAGGTGCCTATACACTTCGACGTCACGCTGTGCGCGTGCTCGCCGGCGTTCATTTTGTGGCGTCAAGCCGGCGTTGCCATGCCAGGCGCCGGTCCTGCCATATACTCGCAGGCGCGCACCGTGCTGCGTTGCTTTGGTGCATGCGCGTTACACTCTAAGCCAAAACGGAGCAACAGGGGTATAGGGGTTGCTCCTTTCAGGGAGCAATTGCATTGCCACTCCCATTACTCTCCTAAAAGGAGTAACTGCAGAGGGAGGAACCGTTGCTCTCCTTTCAGTTCCTCCTTCGGGGGATGAACAGTTACTCCCTCCAGTTCCTCCCTGCAGACCAACAGTTACTCCCACCAGTTGCTCCCTGCCGACCAACCATTACTCCCACCAGTTGCTCTTCTAAGAGCAACAGTTACTCTTTACCGTTCCTCCTATGTGTTCGCAGTTACTCTCTGAAAACCAACTGCACATGCTTCCAGTTACTCCTTGGGGAAATGAGTATTTATCTCGAGTATGCTTGTCACACGCTTAACACATGGCGAGAGCTCGTTGGAAGAGCACTGCTTGGGTGCTTCTAACACAAAAAGTGGACAATATTGAAAGGAAAATAAATGCTTTATTGTTCTTTTTATGAGGCGACGTGTGACCACACGTAAAAGTAGACTTCGCCACACCACAGCCAGCACTAAGCAAACACCATAATACATCAAAGGTTTTCTGCGTCATCCGTGGAAAAACAATCTTGAATTTCTAGCATAGGGCAGTCTGTGTCATCATTGGTGAGAGAAGGGCAACTTCTCCAATTCTGAAGAACTCAAGTTTCGCAGCTGGTGTTTCCATCAGGCTAGCGCAGCGGAACGTCACCACAGGCACATGTGAAGCATCTCATTGCTGCAAGAAAAAAAATAGAAGTGTGAGGTTAAACATGCCAGAATCAATTCATAACAATGAGTCACACACACTGCAGCAGCGCTTACATTCTAGGATGTCTACTGCAAAACGAAATGTGAAAAAAAGGAAGGTCCGGCCAAACGTTACTTGGCAAGCCATATAAATGCTGATGTGGTAGACGCTCTTCACATGATGTCTCAGACAGCAATATTCTGGAAGAAAATGTGCAGCACCTCAACAAGGCATATTTGTAGCAGTTAAAGATACCCTTAGGTTCAGCTAACTTGTTTCCTATACACAGCTGAGTGACATTTCTATGAGCCCATTCACCAATGGGCATTCTAAGTGAGGTCATGTGTGTGGCAAATAACACGTACTGTCCGCTCATGTTAAAATACTTATTTAGCTCGTGCACATAGTTGCTCTCGATTCTACTGTTCTATCATGCGCTGCTGCGTCTTGAATTGTGCAATACCTGTAGGCACAAGCCAAGCATGCAAAGCCTGCTTGAAAGCAACCATTTGCAGAGGCTACATGATAATCTTCAGTATATTTCTTTGTACCTGACGCAAACGGCTGGACAAAACTATAGACAAAAAATGTAGACCGTGCTACCTTGAAAAAATGCTATAAATTTAGTAAACTAGGGTGCATTTGTTCACTCGGTTGTCGAGGAAGCAATATATCTTAAGGCATGCACAGATATTCTGATTCTTCGTTTGACAGTGTCACAGATAGCTTGCCAATACATATATATTTGAGAGCAACAAGATGTGATGCTTTTATTAGTTCAACGTCTTGTTGGTTCACAGCCAAACAGGTTACTGCTTGTTAGACAAATTGGAATAAGCACACCGTGGTTTCAAAAAAAAAAAGCATTATTAGAACTTTGCTCCCGGTGTGAATGTCCGCCTATTTATTTTGTACTGCCTTCTACATGTGCCACAAAGACATTTGTTGAGGATGTGCTACCAGTCAAGCCAAGATCGCATACTTGGTCAATGTGATGGAAATACAAACATTAGAAACACTGCCACCTCTAGTAAGAGCATAACACTTCAGTATCTTGGACTAGCAAAGAGGTGCACAAGAAAGTTATACCCGTGCCACACGGGCAGAAAAAATGGCATTTACCCCCGAATGCCTTCAGCTTTATTGCCATTCGCGCGGTGCCACACGGGCGAACAAAATGGCATTCATCCGAATGCCATTCGAATGCCATTCGCCACCAACTGCCTTCACCAGAACTCAGTTGACTGAGAAATGCCTACTCTCGACGACACAGCTCGCGAAGTGCGATGTACCTGAAAGTATATAAAACAAATCATATTGAGCTAAAAATGAAATTTCCCGTCTTTTATTTGCACTAAAGTCTTAAAAAGATGCTTTGAACGTTATACGAAGAAAATAAAGTATTGATAATAAAACGCTTGTCAATTTTAGTGTCTATTTACGCTGTGGATCTGACTAGTGTTGGCTTAGGTTGCTACGGTAGGCTGCAACGTTGTAAAACAAAGCAAGAAAATAAAACTTAGGACAGCGTAATACGCTTATTTCTACATTTGATGATTATCTGATGTGTATGAAGCTTGTAAATGCTTCTTAATTTTTTTTATTGCTATTCACTCAATGCTCACTTGGAAGGTGCTGTGATCGACATCATCAAGTCAAATGTCATTCGCTTTGGACGTGTAGCAGCGCCGGCGAAACGAATGTCATTCGGGAACTGAAGGCCTTCGCCACCAAATGTCATTTTCTATGCCCGTGTGGCACGGGTATTAAGCCCACTCTTGCGGAACTTTGAACGCGAATATTTCAGAGTGGGGGAGGTCAACATGCTGTGGCACTTTTAAACCCACGAAACATCTGCAGAAAACAGGGTAAAGTCAAGTCAAGAAACGCTGTTATGAAGGCCTGCGCATGGACAGCTTTGTGAATCTAGGCCCAAGTGTTATGCTTTGTGCAAGCCAAAATCCATATAAATAGGGAAAGCATACTTTTAGGAGTACCAGCGTAAACAAATCTTGGCAGTTGGCTTTTTAGTACAAACAGCAATCCCTGCAATGAAAACATAAACATTTTATCTTAACGGTAACAGTGTGAGCACACACACGGGCCAGCGGAGCCATGTCGAATTGTCAGTGCCAGTGTAACCATGTGGCATGATGAACTATTCTCTGGCCAACACTTGCACAGTTTGCCCCTAAAAAGCGATGCTTTCATATACGTAGTACAAAAAGTCTGCACTTACCAAAATTCACTTGCTTTCGGTACTTTAGCATCTTTGGGAGCATCTTTATCTGCAGTATAACCAAATTTGTGTCATATCCCTGAAAAAAAGTAGTAAAAGACATGCATCAAATATTGTTTCATTTGGTAGCAGTGAAGTTAGGTTAAGAACAGCCAAGTGGGAATCAGCCTAATTATGTGCATGCGGCAAATCCCAAACGACGTTATTGAGGTTGTCGAAATTTTCGTCGATTGGTATTAACATCGATATGTGACTTCAACGGCATGCCACGTTTTCACAGCGCATAAAGAATTCATGATGCAGAATAATGACAACGCTAACGAGAACATACAGCATTTATGATTGTCTTTTACAATATTCAGTTTTGCAAATGTTTTGAATGACTAAGAAAGATTTGGGTCATTCCTCCTCCAATTGTTCTGTCAATATGTAAACTGCTCGCTCGATGGTGCGCTTATAAAATAGTACGTTCAGCGCAGAGGTGAAGCAAGTGACGCAGTGATGTGGGCAGATTTTTTTTTTTTAGGCGTGCGGGGAGGGGGGGGGGTCCGCTTATCTGAATAGGCCGGGCAAGCGAATATGGTCGTCAATTTTGGGCTCCCTACGCCCGGCCTAAAAACATTCTGTGCGCAACCGCCTGGCTATGCCAGTGAAGTGATGCGACAATGATTTGTTCACTTACTGATTTACATACACTTTACAACTCTAAAAAATGCGGCCCAAGGCCCAACACTCAGCCGTTAACGTTACATAAAGCGAATGGTAGAAATGTGCCAGTATGAAGGCAGCTACAACCCCGCCCCGATGTTTTTTCAAGCGAGGTAGTGTTGCGGAAATGAACTTTTAACTGCAAAAGTACACTGGCACTGCAGTGGTGACAGGGGAAGCAAGAGGGTATGCAGGCGGTAATAATAGAGGTAATTTAGTCCGATACGGTTAGCAATAGATACGGTAAATAAGAAAGAGCAAATCATTTCGTTTTTAATAGCGCAACCACTCAACAATGCACGTATTGTGAGAGCATTAAATGTTGTTGGAAATGTCACTCACCTGCACGCTGATGCATGCACAGTCCTTTGTCCGACGAGCGAACAGGCTTGCAGATAGCTGAAGACGTGTTTACGATGTGTTTGTTCCACCCGGCAGCAAAATCCACAACTACTTCGCGCTCCATAAAGATAAGTATACACTAACCTTCATCACGAATAAGTAGAAACGCAAATCTGCGACACACACACGCGATCAAAACATAGCTCACAAGCCCGCACGTCCATGTGCTCGCCGACCACAGACCTAATGAATATGAGTAGTGCGAACGCGAACCTAGTTGCGCCGAAAAAAAAAACGTCGAACAGTGGCAGCATAGGCGTCAGCGCAATGATTTCAGTGTGTTCTCCTAATACAATTATAAAAAAAACTGAAGTACACTAAAACTCATAAATAAATATAAAAAGTTGAGTGTAATTTTTATTAAGTGCTAGTCAACATGAACAATGAATAAAAATTACTTTGTAACTTACATCGTTTGCTACGCTAGCGTCACACTTGTCGTGCGGGCGCAGATGGCGCAGATTTGTCATTCTGCCCTCAAACTGCACGGTGAAGCGTGCTACTAAGTGTATGGCTGATGAGAGGCGCGTCTGGGTCCGCTTTTTTTTTTCTCCGATATATCTGGGCGGGTGGTGGGGGGGGGGGCTCCTTATGCACGTGTTTCGGTGCTTGATCGACTTTGACGCCCTTACTTCGCGGACGAACGGCGTGTCTAGGCTATTTTTATCGTTGTTTTGCACGTGTTTCGGCGTTCGGTCCGCTTTGACGTGCCAACTCTCCATTGTGCTGCTGCGTGTGTTAGGTGTTTGCCGTACTGTATTCTCAGGCCTTCTGTGTTCAGCCAGCGCTGCTATCTTATTATCTACGGATGCTAAAATAAATCACTGTTTTGGTTTGGTGAAGTTTGGCACACAGAACAAACAATAATCTGGCCCATGAATATCAATGTGGGCGGCATGCATATTTGTGTGCGGTGTCCTGCCGGGGAGTAACCGTTGCGTGACGAGAGCATTTACAGCGGTTCCTCCTTCCGTTGCTCCCTTACAAACTTAAGATGAATACAGTTGCTCCCCCATTCTCGAACAAGTCGGCCATCTTGTTCCGCTTGGTCTTTTCTGAGAGTAACAGTCGGTCTGAAGGAGTAAAAACAGCCGTTGCTCCCATTTCGGCCATTTTTGGCTTAGAGTGTACTGCGTGTCCGGCGTCCCTCCATCACGAAAAGAGGGAGACGAAGTGTTCTCTAGGTCACGCATCGGCACGAAATGCAGCATGTCGCATTTCGTGACGGTTGCCGTCGGGCCGCGCCGATGGACTCGGGTCGCGCCTGGCATCATACTAGAGTGTGCTTGCGTTTTGCTAACGTAGCGTCGCTGTGCACAGTGTGCGCGCGCGTCAACACTTCATTGAAGTATACTGGGACTTTCATGACGCGCTCGCGGCCGTTTTGCTAGCTCCCCATACACCAAGTTTTCTGCTGAGTAACGTCAATGGATGACTAAATATACGACTGGTGCAAACATGATAATCCTGAAACGCCTGTCATGTAAGCATATAACAACATATCCCGCTCACAGCGTTTTCGCGACTGTTTCGCTAGTTCCACATGTACTAATTTTGGTATCAGGTGACGTGAATAGATCACGAAAGTAAACGACACATCCAAACATGATAATCATGACACGGAAACTATGTACGACACCATTTATCTCCGCATTGTAATGTTGTGCTGATTTTAGAGGGACATATCAACAGTTCTCAATCGTGCTCCGCATATAATCGATTCCCACTGTACATGAGATCTGCCCATTTTTTCCTTGCCTAATTTAAAAAAAAATGGTACAAGCAGCATAACATGCTAGAGGTGGTATAGGTAGTAACGTTTACTAAAACTCCACGTACCTTCTAATTTGAACATCTGGCTTGCCACGCCTATGACTCCCTTTAAAGAGGCACGCCAAGTCTTTTGGGTTATCTTTATGCCGTCATCAGAGAGTCGTGTCACCCGCAAGAAAGTGGACGTGCCTTTTCAAAGAGGGGAACTGGGAATTTCAGGACACACTGACAGTAGGGCTGCATACTCTTATTAACGCTTCAAAACGTCGGTACTGACCGAGTGAACTCGTAGTGGCGCTCGCCAGAACTATTGCGAGCAGATATTACGCCTACGATATGCAAATGTAACGTGATATGTAATTGCCGCATTTGCTCAAAATTAGAAATTACAACTGGCTTGATTTTTTTCTTTAGCATGGTTTTTCACATAAAGCTGAAGTTACTAAAGCTTTCCGACAATTTCAGCTTGAAAATCGCGAAGCCGGTCGAAGAACCCGTCTAACGCCAAGGCGCTAAACGAAACGCATCGGGGACGCTCCAGGCGCTGTCGTTTGAAGAAACTAATAAAGATAAAGATGGAAGAGCATTGATAAATCGATGACATCGCAAAAAAAGTGTCGGTTACCCTACAAAACATCATACAGTAGCGTTCGCAAGCTGCCTCGTTTCGATTATGTAAGAGAAATAATTTTCGTGCTCGTTTCACACGTGCGGTTCACACTTCAAGCACTACACGTTTTGCTACCATCGTCCTCGCTCCGTTGGAAATAGAAGAGTAATATGTCATTCAAGGTTCCTATAAGTAAGATCTTTCAGTTCCTTTCAATGGGCAGCCATACTGCGTTTCAAGGGGATGGAAACCTGTTAAGGTGACCCCATAAAAATTCGCTTGAGAGAAGGCCTCCATGTTATTTTACTTCGCTACTTCTAGGCCGTATAAGTTCGAACTATGTGGCCGTATATTTCCCATTCTTGCTGCACTAATCTCTGAAGCCTTCAGCTTAGGAAAAAATGCAAAACATTTAGGTCTCAAAACTCTTGGAGGGCCTTTTTAAGAATTTAAGTCACTATATCTTTTATCTGACGCACACGCACTGGGTAATAACGCGAATGGTTGCTATCTCTCGCGCATTGCTTGGCGGTAAAACACAAATAATTATTAGTAAAGCCAGTTTTATAAAAACAAATGCTATAATTATTAAGATTTTGATACTTTTTACAGCCCACGGTTGACAATTAACGAAAATCGCCAAGTATCAGCTAAGAGTAAACAGTGTCAGGATGTGCTGGCGAAGAGTTGGACACCATTTATCGGCATTAGCCAGCCCAAGCCATAAGCCAACTATTGCTTATATTGTGTGAGTAGACGCGATACAAATCACGCCATGTCGTAGCCCTAAATTACGTCATTGACGTCCTCATATTGTAGGTGAAGTGACGACCATAGCGCTATCATTTCATTTATGCTCCTCCAACCAACAATGCAATTCATATTCGTCATGAATTAATTTCATGCCCCGTACATTCTGTCATGAACGGCGTGGTGTTTCTAAGTGTCAAGATGGAGAGGAATGGTTTGATTCCCAGACATGGCGGTGACATTGTTGCGGCGGTAGGTACAAAAATACGACTGTACTGAGATATAGTAATGTGTTAAATATCTTCAGAGTGTTAAAAATAACCGGTAATTAACCAATATGAAGTCCCGAACAATCGTATCATGTATGACTTTACTGAGCAAAATCTCATACGTAATTATTACATCTTGGTAGACAACCAATTTGCGAAACTGCCAATGAAATGAACATGAAAGTATGTAGAAAGCTTCAGAGATGCAGAGGGTAAACATATACTGCCGATGTTTTTATGAAGTACGCCGATAAATTCTTTGCAAATAAGGATTGTCTGTCACTTTATAGCGTGTACATTTCAACCAAAACTTAAATCTGCCTAAATATGAGCTAATAGCGTATTGTACGAACAGACACACCCAAGCTTTCTTCAGTGCAGTCACGCATGCTTACAGGTTGAACGCATGTGAGAGTTTATATATATATATATATATATATATATATATATATATATATATATATATATATTAACAAGATTTCAACGTCGCGCCTCATCACTCATCACAAATATTTCTCGCAATATAGATCCTAATCGGCGCCGTACTGCATGAGAACGCTGTCTACATAGCAAGTTATGTTTCTTTAGGTTAAGATAAGGCGGGCACAAGAATCCGCTAAAAGTTCCTTAAATGATCTGTTCATTTATTTTATAATATACACAAAGTTTACGGGCAGGTTTCTTTGTAACGGCTTTAGCATGGCGATTCACACCTTTAAACGAAACTTAGGTACTCATTACGTAAATTTTCTTTGTTTAAAATATCTAGAAAAATCAAAGATATGATACATTTAGACTCATTCGAGAAATGACGCCACTGTATTTAGTAGATGTCAGAAGTCCAAGAACACTTGCATGCGAGGGAAGCACCGCTGATTGGAATCAGTGGGTTCCGCGCTTCCCAGGAAAGAAGAACGGCTTGATTTTAAGAGGAGGTCAGTGACGTTAATGAAAATTGGACGGAACAGCAAGAAAAGAAAACCGAAAGCCTAAAGTCAAATTTTATTTCTAATATTGCACAAAGCAAAATAACAGAAGTTACATAAACAAGACTACAAAAACAGCATCGTGGCAAAAACCTAAGAGGCACCAAGGTCTTGTTCTGCAAAATTTTCCGGACTATGCACCCTCATATCCGGTGTCTTGTATCCCTTTCTAAAATTAGGTCCGGACGACATGATTAATGAACCTCGGTCACTTTCGGCTCGACAAATTGTATTACCCGACGGCGGTATATATAGCTGTTCATGACGCGTATGCTGCGTGCTTATACTTAGGTGTTCTCTTCCCTGAGTGCGCATATATCCCGCGATGAGCGAAATTTCAGGTATAGGCCATAATGGGAGTGTCGGTACTAGCGGATCAAACGATTAACGTGATTGGACTGTTAAATCCGTAGCACTAAACCTAAGATGGAATAACAGACAAGGTAAACACACTGTTACAGACTCTGTTAGAAGGTTGCAAAAGTGACGAACCTCCAAATAACCAAACGAATACAAGTGGTATAAAAATTGCATGAGCGAAGAAGTAAAGACGAATGATTTGGATGCGTTGTACAGAGAATGAAGCTGCGAACGAATCCAATTTCGGTGCTGTGAGCTGTGCCTATTTTGGCCGCAGGCGTTGATCCCTCCATCCCCTTTTCGTTTCCAAACGGTTGCTCATCGACCTGTGAGTTTGAGTTTCGCTTTCATTAGGCTCTCAAATAACAGTTCTTCTCGTGGTCTAAAACAAGAAAAAAAGAAAACAGTCATGGATGCATAGACAGTGGGCGTACTTTCCGGTGTTTGCTCTACAGCTGTGGCCACTTTCTTGTCGTAGAAAATAACCATTTTCTTTGAAAACCAGTCACGAAAGCTTTTCCTTTGTCTTCATGTTTCTTTTCGTTAGTTGTGTGCACAATTATGCCTCACATTTTCCATGCATGAAAGCCGATTTATTGACTCTCATTGCTCTACGGTAAAATGCTGCAAGCAACTCTTTGGAAGGATGCAGTTGAATGCAACATCGCTTGACACACGGCAAGTGTTGCGGGGGAGGAAGATTATAAATCGAACATTGTTATTTAGTTCATTGTTATGCCGTTTGAATGAGACATTAAAATATTGAGGGTTGCTGTCAACGTAGTACATCGGACGTTTATTGATGCTGACCTCTCGCAGGTAAGGAGAGCAAGTTCACGGTAGCCACAAAGAGATTCAAGGCATACCATACTCGCAAGAAAGAAACTTGGTACGTAGGTTGGAATACATTCTTGGGCTACAATGTACTTAGTTTTATGACAGACATTCTTTTTGGCAGCAACGTCAACAACCTTTGATCATAAATACATTTGGCAGGCGAGTTTTTGGTGCAAAAGGCTGACATCACTTGCGTGCCGGCATAGGTAAACGTACACGTGAGCGTGGTTCAAGAGAAGTAAAGCCGCTTGCACAGATTTAAAGCTCTCGAACGGCGAATCGCTCTTGTGCCAACTATGGCAGCCGCTCGCGAGTTGCGACTTTTCCTTTTGGCGTTCTAGAAGTCTCAACTGTCTTTGGAAAGGGCTGGTGCACGTAAATACCTCACATATACCCAATAAGCTCTCCGAGCAACGCTTACTGGCCCTGTGTGCCTTGACGCGCAATGCCATCTTCGTCAGAAAAATACAAAAGTAGGAATATATGTCGTGTGTTATCCCTTCTCTCTACCACCTGCGGCTCGCTTCCGTGCTAGACTTGCAGCGCCTCGCAATCTGTCGCATTAAAAACAAAAACGAGATGTTTTCAATTACTTTGAGTGTGTTTCTTTTTCAAGTTTCTACGTAGGACATGTGAGAGTAAGTGGGGTGTCAACCGTCGCAGTTCGTGCAGTGGGGAGTTCCTTTTTTACAGTTGTCTGTAGCGTGTTCATGCAAAGTACACTTTGCACTGGTTTGACGGCCGCGGCAGCTCTAAGAGCCGTGGCCGAAAGGCTGGCACTTAAAACAACGTCGGGGGTTGGGGATGTAGGGACGTACCTTTAACTTCAAGTTGCCTGTTTCAATTAGTCTGCAAGTGTGATTTTGCAAAACGTAAGAATAAGGTGCTTTGTTGGGGTTTCTTTGTTGTCACGCTGGATCTTGATTCTCTGAACTTTTGTTACGTGCTGCTCGCTCCAGCCCTCACGCAGCTCACTCTCTGTCAGGTTAGTTAGGTATTGATCAAATACAACGCCTCGGGAGCAGTGTACGGAACTATGTTTTGTGATAGATACAGGTGTGGTTCCAAAAAAAAGTGAGTTTTGTGAGGTTTTCACACTGGGCCTTGCTTTGAACTTGAAGAAGAAGGTCGCCACTAGTCATAAGTGTAGCCTTATAACCTGGACCAAGGGTATTGGTGAGGCATTACGAAACTACAAAGGGAGAGATTGTTCTTGCATTTTTGTTGTTGTTTACCACAATGAATCACATGGAAGTGTGGTAAAACTTCTTTTGGCTATAAAAAGACATTCAGCGTTCCTTCAGTGCGCCTCCTCTTAGGGAGGGGTGTGATCAGACAGTTTGGGAAATGAAAGAGAGGACATAAAATAACTATAAATTCGGCAGCCATGCCAGCCACCCACCATGGAGCCCAACACGGCGACGCGGCAGCGCAATTATAAAACGGCAAGCTAGCGGCAGCTGTATACAAAGCCAGAGCTAGTATAACCCAATATTAGGTCACCAAGAGAGGCCACATACACAAAGTTGCCGCCCTTGACGCCTAGAAGAAGGCAGTAAAAAGAAGTGAGGAGATGACAGGAAAGATTCCAAGAGAAAAAAGACAAAAATATATAGATAGAAGGATAGGAATAGGCGACTGCCGATTTCCCCTTTGTTGGTCAGTCCACGAGTACCGTTTACGTGAAGCCGGAGATAAAGGGGTGTGTTGCCTCGGCCGGGGGAACGTGGGTGTGTGCCATAGTTTCTAGGCTCTTCTTCTTCTGCGAAAACCATCATATTTCGCACGTTAACCTTGAAAGGGTATTACCACTGCCTCAATAATATTTGCACTTCGTGCGCATGAACTATAATGAGCTGCATGCTTGGACTGCCCAACGCCACCTAAATAAATATCTTCCGGCCTGCTCACTGCCACCGTGATGTCCGTCGTTTGGCCCGAGCGAGCGCGCGTATGGGAGGCTGTGAATTTATTCCCACCATCGTCTCTCGTTAAAAGAGTATAACTTGCTTAACATTTTATTCTGCCTTTCCCGCCAAAAAGATGCTGATTTAATAATTGTATAACGCTTGAAACCATCTGGAAATTTGTCTTTATGTCATTCCTTCAAAGAAAATAACAGATTGTGCGCTATAGGAGGTGTGGCCGATCTATAAAAGCAAAAGTAGATGGGCCAAAAGTGACAAAATAACTAAGGTAACTTTTCTCATTGTTTATTGATTTACACACACGTGCCCTCACATACACACAAGATCTAGAACATGAAGAGAAACTGTTCTCACTCATTTGCAAAGTTTCCGCAGGTTTATTTTATTACTACTCTTTCGAACATCTGTCTTTACAGACACGTAGTGATTGATCGGAATGGATGTTACTGCCAGCAGTGCGTTATTGAGCCAAATATCAGGGTGATGACCATTGCAATAAAAAAATCACAACTTTGCCGCAAAGGCAAAGCAAAGAACGCGATAGCAAAAAATTGGAAAGTAACGCGAAGAATGGCAAGCAGATTGGAACGCGCTGCGCATTTGTCACGCAAAAAATGGCGCATGAAACACACTCACAGTAGTAGATGAACGCGAATAAGCGCCTCAGTTGTTACTTCGCTGTGTCGGAAAAGCGCGCCCTTTTCGGAAACGGGGACTGCAGCGAGTGCAGTAACTTTTGTGCGCCCGGTAACTGCAACAGGATTGTTCTGGTGAAAGACCAAGGCGTGCAATTTTCGCCACCCCGTGATCAGCACGTGCACGAGTAAGCGTTTACCCCCCCCCTCTCCGTTGGGCAAAGTATGCGTGCAGGACGCGGGTTCGAATCCCCGCTGCGGCGGCTGCATTTTCGATGGAGGCGGAAATGTTGCAGGCCCGTGAGCACAGATTTGGGTGCACGTTAAAGAACCCCAGCTGGTCTAAATTTCCGGAGCCCTCCACTACGGCGTCTCTCATAATCCTATAGTGGTTTTGGGACGTTAAACCCCACATATCAATCAATCAAAGTATGCGTGAGAGATGAGTGCACGCGCCGCCGTGTCATGATGATCATGCGGCGCGCGCTTCATGCGCCATCTTGCTGGTAATGCTGAAAACACAATAGTTCCCCCGAGATGGTCCTCCCCAGTGGTATGTTATATATATAAATAACTTGCCGTTTCAATGTTGATGGAGGTATCTGTCGTGATTTAATGGCAAACGCCTCACATTCACAAGTTGAAGTTCGAAAGTTTGATTCCGTGCCCCGTAGTCCTTTTTTGTATTTTTTTCTTTCGTTTTCATGTATACGGATATGTGTTCACATACCGTGAATGACGCCTGTGACGCCAGCTGAGAGTGCCCTTATAACGCCATCGCAATGAAACAAAATCTCTACTTTCACAAAAATATCCTTGGAGTGACGCAAGGAGTGGTTTTTCCTGTTTTCTTTTCACTGGATGGAGGCGGAAACGTTGTATAGGCCCGTGTGCTCAGATTTGGGTGCACGTTGAAGAACCCCAGGTGGTCGAAATTTTCGGAGCCCTTTACTACGGCGTCTGTCATAATCATATGATGGCTTTGGGACGTTAAACCCCACATATCAAGAAATCAATCTTTTTCTCTGGCCCCTGTCGCAGTCGTGCATAGTCGCTCATATAACTTAGGGCATAAAAAATGTCAGTACTAGATCTAGATTAAACCGTGTGGCACTTGTACTGCACTGCCGCTTCTTGGATCGGTATATTTTTAGCGGTTCCTAAATATTTTAGCTTAAAGTAAAGCTCACACACCTGAAAAGCATTTAAGAAAGCACATTACCGGAAGCGTCTACTAGCATCTATTCTTCAAGTAAACATATTCTTTATAGGTGCTAGCAAAGTTGGCGCAAAATACATTGTCGTAATAAAGTGGTTGCAACACCGGTAAGAAAGTGCTATACGCAGAAAACCGATGTTCTAAGAAATGCAACAGCATTCCTGTAAACAGAAGCATGTAAACAGAAGCAATACAAGACGTCTGCTGCGCTAATCGCCAATAGCAAAATGTTTACCGACCCTGAAGGAAAAATGCCTCTTCGAAAAACGAACTGCCACGCGCGTTTATTATTTTGTAGCCACGGCTTACGGTAACAAGTAAGAAGCACACATGACACCTTCATTTAGCAAATAAAAACGTAGGATGGGCACACGTACCTTCAGATCACGAAGAAAACGGATGCCGACGTCATCTTGACGAACCGCATGCTCTTCGGTAGTTCTTAGGAATTAAACGAGAACAGTAACAACTTCAGTTCTGTTACCGCGACAATTAACCACACACCATCGCCCAACCGTTGGGATTTGCAGCCGTACAGATGGCCAATATCCAGTGCACCAAGAGCATCACGTGTTCACGCTCCATTTATGCACGGACACCACAAAACATGGTCTTCTCGAGTCGCCAACAAGCACACTAGCACACCACGAAAACATTCGTCAAGCTTGGCAATCCATGCCTGTCGAGCGAGGAGAGCAGGCGTAGGCATGTTTGTGCAGAGAAACACACAGATCTAAACGGAGTGACGTAAGAGCCCGCTCGAGAAACATCGAACAGGCCTGAAGTTGTCTAGGTGGCATTGGCCTGCCGCACAGCTTTAGTATTTTGACTATCTAGTCTTTCCGCAATAGCATGTATGGGCACTACTTTGAGAACACATGTGGTTTGTTCTGTCCTGAACGGCTTTTATGGGTGCTAGCTACGCTTACCTTTATTCAACATCACGCCACTGTTCAAGTGGATGCCGGAATGTGTTCCAAGGTGAAGTAAAACGTCGAAAATTTAGCGACAGAGAGGCCTCCTTCCAAATAAGTAGTTAATGCATATGCACATCTCTCTCGCAACCGCCTCCGTGCCGTTGGGTTCAATATGTTCTTCAGAGCAGTGATCCATGAAAAACCGTTTCTGTTTAGGAGATGAGGCTTTATAAGCTGGCACATTCTTTCCGCAGAAGTACACAGATACGTACACTAGCAGGCTTAATCCTTGTTCAACGTAACAAATGCCGTGCTGAGCTGCACCCCTGTGGGCGCTCACACATTACTTAAACACCAACCGATCAATTTTCAGTTTTCATCGTTTTCTGTTTCACTGCCTTCAATTTAATAATTTTGAGTTGTTGTTTTCGAAAAGCACCTGTTAAACTTGTTTTATCGAACAAGAGTATTAGGAATTACAGGCCACGGTATGATATTGCTGTTGTGCATGCATTAGTACACTTTTATGCATAACAAATGTCATACATAGAGAGCTGATAAAAGGAATGTTGACCGTAGCTTTTCATTGGACTCAAAACATCGCAATATTCGCCTAATTGATATCTGTAACAAATGATAACTAGAACAAAGTGTGCCGTGCTCCACCGCGGTGGTCTAGGGGCTAAGGTACTCTGCTGCTGACCCGCAGGGCGCGGGCTCGAATCCCGTCTGCGGCGGCTGCATTTCCAATGGAGGCGGAAATGTTGTAAGCCCGTGTGCTCAGATTTGGGTGCACGTTAAAGAACCCCAGTTGGTCAAAATTTTCAGAGCCCTCCACTACGGCGTCTCTCATAAAGACATGGTGGTTTTGGAACGTTAAACCCCACATATGAATCAATCAATCAATCAATCAATCAATCAATTAACAAAGTGTGCTGTGAGGCACTAGGAAGTGTTGCCGTCGAAGACATCTTGTAAAATAAAAAAAACAGGTGGGCCAATAATTCATGCTGCTTCGCCAGAAGAGTCTTCCTGAAAAGCATATAAAACAAAACAGTGCATTGGCCTTAGAACATTTATGAAATTTAACGATATACTGAAAACTCTCCCTCACCTTCTTTATTAACAATTCATTTTTTCCAACAACAACAATAAAATGAAAAATTGAGGTGTTTCTGGCAGAACTTTCATGCGGAGTCTTATACTTGGTGAGCAAAGCATGAGTAGACTTCGTGGAGTACACGTAGATGATAAAAAAGGCGCCACTACGAGTTACCCAGTCGGCACCGATGTTTTCAAGCGTTAAAAGGCCCCTTTAAATACGGTAGTCTTTCTTGCGGTCTGTCTTTCTTTCTGTCTGTCTGTACATTTGTCTGTTTGTCTGCTGTAACGATACCCTAAACAGCCCTAAAAGATACTTTAAACGGCCAATATGATCCACAGAGCCCACAAATATTCCTCAAGTTTCAGCGTTCATACTAGTGTGATTGTCGAATAAATAACAATTATCGCGCACACTTGAGGTAACATAACAACCTGTCAACATTCTGTATGTGTGCCTTTATACTAGAAAAAGTATACTTAAACATTTCTAAGGATCGTTGCGTTTATCACGCTGCGCTGATAATGCAACACTTCCACGAAAAGGCAAGTGTTTCCAACGCTTTGCTAAGACGACACAGTGGCGGCACCTGCCCGTCGCTTTGCGTTCTACACCTTATCGCCTCCGAAACAGGTGCACATGCCTTCTTTCATTTTCGAAGATAACTGTCAAATAGCGCTCATGTCTAACATGCCTTAGAGTTACTGTATATGCTACCGTAACTCTAACGTGCCTTAGGGAGCCTTCATGTGCGCGCTTCTACGTTTTAGGGTGGTGACAACTTCGATCATAGTTGCTTACTGCGGGCCTTGGCGGCCACTATATTTGACGGGCCGCCATGATGGTTCTCAGTAGTCGCTAGTTTACATTGGCTGTATTACAATTCTTCGACAGCCAGTAAACAGTCTAAGCAGACTGCTTAGAAGGCAGCACTGAGCTCAAGCTGTCCAAAAATTTAAACACGTCTGGACGGATTTTACGCGACGATGCGCCACCTCACATTGAGAAGTGAAAGCAAAAATAAACAAAAGTAACAGTTGTAATTTCTAGCTTACTTCATGTTGAAATTAAAAAACAATAAACTTTATTCACATTGAGTGTCTGGAGAAGGGTCTGCTTGTGTGCAGACGACCATTCCGGCGAGATTTCATCTATTTGAGCGATTTACGGAGCTGCCATCTTATTTAGACAACTAAGCAGCATGCAGTGTATTTGCCTATGACGCGGTCTTTTCGGAGCTGTTTGTGTTGCTGGCTATGTGAGAATTGGAATGGGACTTAGATGGCTGCCGTCCACTTAGCTGTCTATTTAGCCATGTACGGTGAGTATTGAAACACACCCAGTGAAGGTAGTGTGATTTTTTGCAAAAATGAGGTGGCTTTTTTCTGACCTAAGATGTTTTGAAAGTGAGAGGATTGTTCCCGGAGGTTATCCGCCATTTTCTAGGGTAGAAAAATAGTGTTCATTGACTAGTTTTTGTAATATACTTTGAGAGCAGCTCATTTCTTGCAGTAAACCCGCCGCATTGGGCGAGTGGGGACGATATAATGGGGCCTATATTCGGGATACCGCGGATCTTGATAACGCGGGGAAACCAACTTAACGTCTGCGAAGAATTCTTGAAGCAAGAGTCACCTTGCCACTGCAGACAGTTCAAAGGTGTTGTGGTACAGGGCAGAAGTGCACGATATATTTTATGATGATGCCTGTAACCAAGATGTAGGCGGATGAAACAATCGCTTTGTTAATAATGTTCTCTCTATGCCAAATAATTGGGGCACCCTGTTTCTCACGCCCTCGTGCCCTACACATTGCTTCAGTACGCAATAATAATTTGTAAAGGAAGTTTACTTCTTGCATCCAAATAAATTCAAGGGACTGCTTAGAAACCTTACAGATGTTTAGCGCTGGCGAAAATGAGAGCACTCAGTCATATCGCACCTACCCCTCCCCCCTTCAACCAGCAAGCCTGAATGAGGCTTAAATGAAGACAAAAAAACACAAGGAGCAACAAGGAACGTTCTAAAAGTGATGATAGCAAAAACTTCAGGGATTGAAACAAACAGAAATGTGCGCCGAGATTGCATTTGGCCCTAGTTTTTTTTTTCAATTCGTCCTGCCTCGTTTGCTCAAACCTTGTTTCCTCAAAATGGGCCTTGAGCAAAGCAACGATGCGAAAAGTCATACAGGGCACAAAAGACACAAACGTAGTCCATATACTGCACTAAATTAAACTGATATCACGACATAAAATCATTTTTGTCACCGTTGTTGAACAAAAAATTGGCAGCATATTCACGGAGTGAATGATGGCGAGTGGGGCGAAGTATTCGTCCGCCCATTCGTTCTTGCTTCCATCCGTCTATGCGTCCATCTGTGTTACCGTCCACGCAGCCATCTGCCCGTCCATTCGTGCGTCTGCCAGTGTGTCCGTCCCTGCGTTCGTCCATGCATCCGCCCCTGCGTACGTTCATGGTTCCTTCCATGCATCTGTCTGTGTGTCCGTTCATGCATCTATTCAACACACCAAGTACCACCATCTCACATATTTTCATCATATATTCCCCATATAGAAGCACCGCCATTCAGCGGGCATTCCAAGGACTAAATGAGAGGTGGCACACGCACACTTTCTTACGGCTTGCGCTTCGGGTCGACTTCCCACCTTTAACCACCTCGAGTTCATTCATGGTATACACTAGTTCATAGTATTCATGGCACTGCGGCTCAACGCTTGCTAAACCTTTCTAAAACTAAGGAGGTTAAAACGAGCGAGTATAACGCAGCAACCCTTTCTTGTCAGATAGTGTTCAATGTACATGCCATTGGCTGCTAATGGGGATCACAGCGTGCGCGTTAACTAAAAGCCGAATGCTTCTGTCTATTATTCCCCATTAGCAGCCATTGGCATGTACATTTAGCACAATTTTTCATTGTTCAGCAACGCACAGATGAAATGTCTCACCGGCACCACCTTGGAGGTCAATATGTTATATTAGTTACATACTACAACGGTTACGAGGGACGAACGGGGGTTGTTATAAAGAGCTTCGCCTCTAAAAAAATGTGACGATTCTCTGCACTCTTACACACGGCATATGTTTGAATAAGCAAACAACCGGAATATTTAGTGCATAGAAAGAGCTGTTTAGGAGAGACAGAAACACACACAGACACACAAGCTAACAAACGACGGATGGACGCGAAGAGTATACGAGTCGCATTCTATAATTTTAAAACAAAACGTTTACTGGCATAGTTGAGCAAGTTTAGTTGTTGTTTTCGCAAAGTTGCCCTTAATGTGAAGAACAGATTCCCGTGGCAAAACGCACGAAATTCCACTGCTTCGTTGCAGTGGTACATGAGTCTACAGAAAACGCTTTCATCGGCTCGTTTGTCTACATCTGCACTGCGCGCTTATATGCCAGCAAAGGAACATGCGAGCGCGAGCGTCTTTCGGTGGTTTACGGGCATGGCGTTTCTCACACGACAAAGAAAATTATTGCATGATTTATGCGATGATACATTTAATCAGCTCGTGATTCTCAATACAACGGGTACTGTCTCGCTTATCTTGCACGATCCAGCGTTCCCGTCGGTTCGGAAAAGTCGGGAAACAAAATATTCCACACCCCGTGTCCATTTGGTTATGCATGTGGCACACAGCACCCAGACATTCTCACTCCAAGGTTCTTGTAGTAGCACTTTGCGAGAGGATCGTGTCACAGGAGGTGCTTGATTCAGAGCGATGTGGTAGACACAGCGCACACCGCAGCTTTCACCCCCGCGCCAACATGCAGCTGGTGCGGTGTGGCTGAGCAGGAGCGTTTGGCCGCGAGAACCAACATGTCACTTGTTGCCATTGAAACGGGAACTGGCAACAGAGTGTTTTAGCGAGTGGCGCCAAGTGGTGGGTCAAAGGCTCACACTACCCAAAAAGACGGAGACGCGCTCACATGAAGGCTCCCTAATGCGCCTCGATCCACTCGTTCGCCTTCACTGCACGGATCGAGACTCTTTAACGCAGCGCCTTCAGAATACAACTCACCGATTTGATCGCGCAGAACACTAAATAAACGTTTCTTTTTTACTGTCTCCAGGCGCAAGACTATTGTTTTTCGACAATATTTTCAGTGAAACATGCGGATACGAAGCCAAGTTTTGTTGTGTGGACTCCCAACAAACAGGATTTTAGTCACTACTTGGGAGCACACAGCCTCCTTGCCGTTACTTATCCGACACCTTAGTCAGAGTGTATGTAGACTGAAACATGACGTCAAGTTTAGTAGCTTGATATTGTTGATATCTGTTAGGAAGAAGCGGTCAATGAAGAGGTGGCCAATAAAACCTCCGTTCCATGTCGTGTGCTGGAAATCCTGAGAGGCTTTGTATGCTTTCGTGTATAGTGTGCAAACGCCTAATTGTGCCTTAAGTCATCTACATTAAGGTCGCCAGCAATGATGAAACACCATAAGCTAATATTTAGTGCTTGTGACAGTGGGAAGATGGCCCTTGGCACTGCTAGACAATTGAGCTTTAGTGCATGGCGCTTCAGTACAATAGCCGTCATATCGACGTCACGGCTGTATGATAAAAGTATGCATGTAATAAGATTGGATAGCAAGCACTGCAACCACAATGGACCTTTCACTAACATGGCGGTCTACTTGAAAACCAGTGTCGAGACCTAGTGTGCCTTTGAGGTGAAATATTCGAGTGGCACGCAGAATGTGTGCTTCCATTCCAGCTCGGACCACGACATTTATTCTGTGCGTTCGTTCGGTCAAATATGCCGATGACAACTTTAGGGAGTGAAGATCCATAGGGCCGACTTTGTTGGCACCCATATCGCACCACAAAACACAAACCGAAACTGAACACATGCACGACAAAACACAAAGAACATATGCGTGAAGTGGAGTTTTTTTTTGAGATCAACCATACAGCACCACTGTACGTGACCACCCACGCCAACCATTCACCGGTACGCCTATCTGTTGGTCCATGTGCCCTACCATACATGCATCTGTACATACGCGCACTTGTCAGTTCATCCATCCGTTCTTGCATCCGTCCGTCAATTTGTCAGTCCTTTATACTAATCAGCGAATTCAACATAGAAGTTATTGACCTTAGGTCCTATGGCTTCACCCATTGGCAGTCATTATTTACGTGGAGATGCACTGATTTTTCTTTATGCTCTCAAAATAAAATAACAAATATATTCACGTGCCGTTCCTTGGTTGATATAAGCCCTCAATGAATTTCGGTGCATTGCGCCTAACTACAGTTCACCTTAACAAAATGCGAGGGCTGTATCAGAAGAGTACATATGTAATGTTTATAAAACGAAAACTCTATCACTGCATCGCCAACTGACGCATCACGAAGATTACGATCTGTTTGAAAGCCGTGAAAAGCATAAATATACAAACGCACAAACACAACAAACGCCGAAGTATTGAACCGCATTGCACTTTAGAAGGAATAAAGAAATACACGAATATTCTGCGAAGCTATGACATTGGTAAGACCGGCAAAACGAAGAAAGGAAACTGGCTCTACGGAAACCAGTACTCACATAATAAAAAGCATTCACGTCACAAAGTACTCACAAGTACTCACAAAGTACTTAGGACATAGTACTTACGAAAAAAAGCCTATTAGAATTTATTAGAGCACAGTAAAGTGGAAACTGATAAGAAGCGATTATCTTGCGTAACACGGAGCTTCGAACACTGTGGTACTTGCGGAGCTTCATTTCCGCTCTACTGCAGAAAGCAAGCGATTTTTGTACATTTGGAATCATCCTACAGCATCAGGAGATAAGACGTTCCATTCGATTGTTTTCCGCGGAAAGAAAGTGCACATAAAAAATTGGTTCTGCACTTAAGTTCGGCCGCCTTTTAGGCGTGAACAAATCGAGCACAGCAGCTAATGGCGGATGCTATAAATGCGTAGTGATCAACTTTTAACGTGTTGCGACAGAAGGAAAAAAAGAGCGTGAGCCTATCGTGATAGTGGCTTGTTTCAAATTTGTATAATCCAGCTTCTTGTAGGTGTTGCTACGGGAAGATTTTCACACTACGACGGTTTTAAATGCACCCAACATAACTTGTTCGGATGCGTTCTGGATTTAATTTATTAGATAATTTCCAGCGATCCTAGGCTTTTGCTGAATACTCCTTTATAGGCCTGAATAACATCCTGTAAGCTAACAATTTTATTTCACTGGAGTGACCCAGCGTGTACCAAAGGTATCACACTTGTCTGTAATCATGTTTAGCAATAAACGTTACCTGTTTATTTCTCATTGACTGGGTGGTTTATATTACTCCTAAATGCCCACAGCTGAGCTCTAAGGTGAAACATTGATTACTTATGAAATTTTTGATTACACATGAAAGGTTTGATCCTTCCTCGGGTTACCGCAACAATCTTCACAACCCACGGGACGGCTTTTAGCTCTCCCATAGTAGAGTACCGAGTACCTTAAATTGTTAACCACTTTTTCTAAACACACATTACTCATGAGAAAATTGGCTCTTGCGAGGTATATAAATTACTACCGCTTTTTTACAACTAACTACCATCTGCCATTTAAAAGGGCAGTTCGCAATTTTTTTGTGATGCTTAATTTAGTAGTACCTGATTGTTAACGCTGGATACTTCCTAGTATATTCAAAAGTCATTTGCGAACAACCGAATATGAATGCCTATGTTTTCAACAATGGCGTTAATGAACAGCAGAAAGAATAGAAGGTCCAGGTTGAAGCCCTGTAGAACACGATATGACACAGGTAGAGAAGGAGAACATGTGCCATCGATTACTACACATTGCTGCCTCGACGAGAAGGACACAGTGATACATGCTAGAAGAAGACAATTTTTGTGAATGGTATTCAAATTTTGTATCAGTTTTGAAAAGAATACCTGGTTAAAGTCTTTTTAGAAGTCTAATATATTGTATCTGCTTGAGTATGTCTGTCTCACCCTGCATAAACACTATGTATGCTTAAGACTAGTGGACTTACTCTTGACATCCTTCCTCTTTCACAATGTTGCCAATGGTCAAGCTCACTTTTGCTCCTATAGGTTAAAAAAGACAGACACAAAGGGGAAAATGGAAGCTCACGCTGAGAAATTTGTAAGCACGAGGTGCGTACTGGAGCCGATGTTTCGACACGCAGACTTAACTCCCCATAGCGCTGATGAAATCAGTTGCAGCCTTGAAAAAGACAAGTATACTTGTCGAAACGTCGGCTGCAGCATCCATCCTATGTTTACAAATGGCCCTCAACAAATTATTATTTACAATAATAATCATCAGCCTGACTACATCTACTACAGTACTAAGGCCTATCCTATGTTACGCCAGTAAACTTGGATCTGTGCTTGCTACTGCAACTTTATGTCTCGAATATTAATAATATCATCTTCCCACCTGATTTTCTGTTTCCCCTTCAACCGCTTGCCTTCTCTTGGAATTCAGACTGTGCTACTCAGTCACCAGCGGTTATATTGCCTTCGCCGTACATCGCTCGCTCGTGACCACTTCTTCTTGATTTCGAATATGATGTACACAGCAACGGTTTGTTTCCTGATACACTCTGCTCTCTTCTTGTTCCTTAGAATTACACCTATCGTTTTCCTTTCAATTGGTCACTGCGTCGTCCTCAACTTAAGTTGAGCGCTTTTTGTAATCCTCCAGGTTGCTGCTTTATTCTGCTACATAGGTAAGTACCGGTAAGATGATGTTGTTATCTACCTTCCTCTTGAGTGGTAGTGACAATCTACAATTCATGATTTCAGAATGCTTGCCGAAGGTGCTCCATTCCATACTTCTTCTTTCACTTGAACTTCGTGGTTTGATTTGTGGTTACTACCTGTTCTCACAACTTCTCACAACTTCAAGTTACTCACAACTTCAAGTGAACTAGTACTCGACTCGAAGCGCTGCTCTCTTCCGACGTTGTGCTATATTACTGTGATTTTCTTCAGATTAATTTTACGATCTACGTTTGTGGTTTCCTTGTCTAATTCAGTAATCATAAATGTCGATTCGTTGCCTGAGCTAATCTGCGATACAATAACATCGGTGAAGCGAAAGTTACTATGGCACTCTTCATTGGCTCGTGTCCCTAACTCTTCCCAACAAAAAATTATATGTGCCTAAATATAACATTTTTCAAGGAGTTTCATTATTGCGTATGAAATTGATTTGTGTCTTTATGAAGAAAGTGATGAATGGTCGTCTGATATAGGTATGGCGGTAATTAAAGCAAATCTACAGTCATTTGCAATCAGCCACTTGCGGTCCAGCAGAGTTAGATGCTTTGTGCACCTTTAGCATGTGGTTAAAAAAACATTCAGTATGTCATCAATCTTAGGGTACTTATTGGTGTCTAAATCAATAACCAACGTCCAGACAACGTCCTCACTAAGGAATGTATCATCAATAGGCAGTACTTCTTCGAGATGCGAAATTTTTTTGAACATTACATTACCCAGAACGAATACAGAACAGATATCTGTGTCAAGTATTCGAGCTATTTGAAGTCGGGCGTCGGGTATTGCGTCACCGACAGAGACGTGGCACCGACTCTTTTGCGTTGACAAGAATCACCACAACTTGTCAGGTTCACAAGTCGCAAGTTATTTTGAAGTTCGAAGTTTAATAAAAGTCACAAGTCATAGATTATTACAACGCGAAACGTAGAGACATAAGTACGCACTCCTGCCTATATAGGGTTCTAGAACCACAAGTACATATCTGCTTTACAACTGACACTACAAGGAAGTGTTTATGAAATGTATTGCAAACCTGCCTTGCAGTCACGAAGTATTTTGTCTTATCTCTCTTTCTCTCTCCATCACACACACACACGCGCACACACACACACACACACACACACACACACACACACACACACACACACACACACACACACACACACACACACACACACTATGCTCTCACAAAAAATGGGAAAAATATTCTTTTACGAAGGCCTAGATAAAGCATACACGTCACGTTTCTAGTTCGCGAGCACCAATAGTTTGACAAGACACTCAAGCAATCTCAGCGCAAGCAGCTATGTATTGCGTGTTGACACTTTTCCGCTTTTTATCTTGCACTGATTGAATGACGAGTTCAATCGCTTCCAGAAACCCCGACCAATGTTAGGGTGAAATTGGTCCTCGCCTCTTTTCACTCAGTTCACTCAGTGCGCGGCCATGTTTCTGCGACTGGGACCGCGAACAGGGTGAACGCGATCAGCGAGTGAGCAGCTAATCGTGCTTGGACAGTTCTACGGGTGAGTCAGCGCTTGGTTCCTCGTCTCACATAGCGGGGACTTGTGTGCAGCTCACTGAGGCGCTAATCTAGCGGGGTCCATATGTGCTGCAGCTTGACAGGCGTGGCTGACAACTACCTCGGGCAAACCACCCGATGACGGACGAAAGTAGGAGGAGCACGTCCCGAACCGTGTTCAATTCGCGGCTGCGGTATTGGTCATCTTGTACGCTTTGCGCACTTCCCCGAACGATTAGCCCCATCTTGCTTCGCTCGAGCCCAAGCCAAGTCAACCTCACACCTTGGGTGAAGAAAGAAGATAGATGCAAAAGCTTGATTTCAATCATCGCTAGCTGAACACACGGACAAGAACAGGAGACGGATAGCTGCGAACGCCTGTTGTTCGATAAGAGAAACTTGTATACCTTGCAATCACTCCCCCACTCTTTCCATTTCCAACTTTTAGATGCGGAAGCATCTTATACTCGCGTCTTGTAGTGCGCCGTCCGCACCGCTTCTCGAACATTCGACAGCTGACGCGCGCGCATGCGCCGTCGCGCCGTCGCCCACTCTTCCACCATCTGTGCATCCCTTCCTCCTCTACACACCGCGCGTGCTTCACTCCTCCCCCATCTGTGCACCCTTCCTCCTCTACACACCGCGTTCTACATCTACAATTCTCCTGATTCTCCAGTGGACGCGCATGTGGCGTCGCGCTTCGAGAACATTCGACAGCTGACAGTGCATGCGCCGTCGCGCTGTATATATACTCAAGGTCGGCGCTCGCTCGCTCAGTTGCCGCTCGTCGGTTGGTTTGTACGGCGCGTCGACGTCCAAGGTCGCGGTGAAATGAATTCCAACGAATCCACAAACACAATGATCGACGTCCCTTCGACCAGCGCCGCCCTTTCGCATACGTGTGTACGTGTTCACTCATTTAACACCCCCTCCTACAACCACGTTAACCAATTTAGCCATCGACCCAAATAAGTCGCAATTTAACACCCCATTTCACAACCACGTTAACCAATTTAGCCATCGACCCAAGTAAGTCGCACTTTAACACCCCGTTAACCAATTATATGCTCCGCATCCTCCTCAGTGTTCCCCCGAGGGAAGCTGCGGGCAATTTTTTTATTTTGCAGTTCTGTTAATCTGATAAAACCGACTTTTCTATGCCCGGTTTTCAACACGAGTATCGATTGCTTGGGCACTCTGGAAGACAGCAGAAAGCTAAGTGGAAACACATTGGTGTACTCTTCATACTTTGGCACAGTGTTGCATGAAGGAAACATTTCCAGGGAACGCAAGCACTGTTTCACACACTAATGGCGACCATATGGAGGTGCGCGATTGGCAATGCGCGCGATGTTAAAAGTAGACTCCAGACTATCAGCCGTTCCAAGGTTCATGCCAGTTGGCAACTCAATGCACGCATTCGCTTTTTTTGCGTGAAATCAACGGTTCCAAGCATGCTCTATCATGAAACGCACATCTGTCTTTCATGTGATTTTTCAAGATCGATGCACATAAATCTTCACGTCTAAAACGTACATGTGTCTTTCATGCAATTTTTGAAGCTCAATGCACATAAATCTTCACGTCTATAGACTGAATACTGTGGGACATTTCCAAACATGCATTGGTAAAAATTGTTGCTGTATACCTACCTAAATGGAGTAGCATTTGCAATGTTTCACACCAGAAGGCTGATCCATCGACCTGTTGTGATAGTCGTTTGACCTTTGTACCAATTTCAATGATCACAGCCATGTCCTGCCCAGTTTGGTGGCAGATTATGTATTTTGTGTATGGGCACATAGATAGATAGATAGATAGATAGATAGATAGATAGATAGATAGATAGATAGATAGATAGATAGATAGATAGATAGATAGATAGATAGATACGCTTCAAGTCACTGAAGTTTGTTGAGAGATGCTTCGCATTTAACAAAATTTTTTGAGCCCCGTTGCCTTGTGCTCACCGGCCGACGACGGTTGTGCGATTTGTGGACTATGAACATTTCCGCGCAGTCGATATCTACAGCTGCAGGACTTGAATTGGCAAGCTTTCACGAGCCAGCTGCGCTTACGATCCGGTGACTTGAACTACCGGTGGCCGTGAAGACATGTCACACCGACTCCTACCCTCACTATTCTGCCTACATTGAGCGCATGATCAACAAATGAATGCCTTTCAGTGCACGGTCTCTGCTGGAAGAAGCGCCCACAGGTTGCGCTCCATTCTTTGAATTTGCCCGAGACAAGACGTCTACTGCCACGCTGCCACATTCACGTACGCAACACCGCATCTTTATGCGCCAGGCAGCACCAGTACGCCAAAAGCCTTATCATGTATCCCTTTCTGAAAGGGAAGTCATCACGAAGCATATTTAAGCCAGGCTAAAGAAGGGCATCATACAAGAATCGTGTAATCCGTGGGGAGCTTTTGTCATTCTCGTCAGGAACAAGGAAACATCATGGAGATTATGCGTGAACTAACGCCGCCTGAACGCCATTGAAAAAAAAAGACGTCGGCGCTTTGCCACCTATACATGACGCCGTAAACGGTTCATTCTGTCTCGTATTTTATTGTGATAGCAATTGCATGGGCACTTTTGGTTAGATTTTGTCGCTGTCGTCAGCGTCGACGTGGGTCTCAGCGTCATGCACCGTATATGTATACGTATCTATATATATGAAAACGCAAGAAAAAATAATCTAGAAAAAATTGGCCCCGTATCTGCATGTTAATCTGCGAATGTCGTCGAAAGACAATAGTCTTGCGTGGGGAGAGGGTGAACAAAACATTTATTTATAGTTCTGCACAAGAAATCGGTGAAGGATATTCTGGAGGCGCTGCGTTAGATTGCCTCGAGCGTGCAGCGGAGGCAAACGAGCGCATCACGTCACAAGTGAGACATGAGCGCTCTGTGGCAGTTTTCTTGGAAAACGGAGCGCGTGGCTCTGAGACAAGCGTGCGCGCCCATCTCAGGGTAGATAAGGTGCACAACGCAAGGCGACGGGTAGGTGCCACCATCGTGTCGTCTTAGAAAAGCGTCGGAAACACTTGCCTTTTTGTGCAAGCGTTGTATGATCAGCGAAGCGTGTTAAACGCTAAGGTGTTTGTATGTACGTTTAGTAAAAGACGCTCACACAGAATATATACGTGTTGTTATGGTGCCTCAGATATGCGCAATAATTGATTTTCAATTGACAATCGCACAACTATGAGCGCTAAACCTTGAGCAACATTGGTGGGTGCGGTTGATGGCTTCGGCCGTTTGGGGTAGCTGCTGGTGCAGTTCAGAGCACCCGGTACTGTTAAGGATGGACAAACAGACAAATTTTCAGGCAGACTGACAGACAGACAAAAAAAATCTTGCGTAGAAAGTCCCTAAGAAAGACTATAGACTTTGAATCACTCAGGCACGCGGAATCGAAATTGGGAGCTCTGCGCCGTGAAAGCGAGGCGTTAACCACCGAGCCACCGCGGAGCACATGCTTCACCGTTCAAACGGCAAGCTACCTATATCTACCACTTACCGCTGCTCACGAGCATCTTGGGGGGGGGGAGCTATTGAAAAAACGTTTTCCATAGGAATGGTGGATCCCACCATCCATGGTGGTGGAAATGTTGGTGGCACATGGTGTATGGTGGCATATGGTGGAGCGGATGATGGATGGCATGCTCTAGCCGACGGTGCTGGAGCGCGAAGCAGCGTCAGAACCACCGTGACGAGCTGCCACTAAAGTATTAATAAAAATAAGTGTACAAAAAACCATGTAGAAATTATCCGCAAAAAAAGGTGCGAAAGCGCGGAATTGAACGCGCCGCCTTCGTATTTTTAACAGAGCACACTAACTACTGCGCCATGCCGACAGATGGTGTTAAAGAAGTAGTCAACTCACAAACTCACTGTTACACTTCAGTTTTGCTTGCCGCTCCCCCGAGATTGATGGAATATGCATCTGCTACTAACATTTGATCATTTGATAAACACGAAAAAGTGCTGCCTGTAACGATTATTACTGCGATAATGGCAACAGCGCTATGTTTTTGTTGAAAATTACAACTGCAAGAAAATAACTCAGTGGACTGAGGAGCATGTAGAGTTTATCAGCGGGTACTGCCAAGTTTATTATCCATTTCTCGCTCCTTCCAGGGGGCGATATCTGTGATGCAATTATATACAAATTCCAAATCAGGACGGAGGCGGTCTGTCGGTGACGTCAACAAGTGGGCGGTCCGCAGCGGTCGCGAGGACGAAGGGAAGTGAACAGCCAATGAGCGAAATGAAGCCTTGCGTCATCATTTTGACGTAGACTTGGGGACCGTATAGCAAAGTGAAAAGTGTTTGTAACGTGTTTAAAAATGTTTAACTACTATTAATCACTATCAAAATGTGTTGGCACAAGTTTTCAAACGTTCAATAAGGAATACGGCACAATATAAACGTATTTTTCTCGTTATTGTTTTGAAATGAGGCTAAATTTAGTGGGACGGTAAGTAGTGGCGCTAAGTGCAACCCCATTTCAAGCAGTTACTGTTTCCATATCTCCACCACTATACAAACCTAAACGGCGCAACTTTCGAAGTTGTTGGCTCAGTCGAGCGCAATCACGGTGGAGGGCAACGGCACCAGTAGCCAACAGCAGTAGCGGCTCATCCGCGTTTCCGAAGGCCAGCGCGCGGTGGTGCTCGCCTTTATGGACGAAAACCCCCAGCTCGTGGCGAAAGCCATCGAGCTGCGGCACGGCGTCACCGACCAGCGGCTGTGGCAAGAGCTTAGCGACGTGCTGAACCATAAAGTGCCTGCGCAGGAGTGGCAAGCTTGGTGGTGCAGGCTGGTGCACGAGGCCTGCCGTGACGCCGCCGCCATCAGAGAGGCACAAACGTGAGTGACCGTCGAATGGCACGGGCGATTTGTTCTTTGACATTAGTGTATATTTTCAGGGGCACTGGAGGGGATTGGCTGCCCGGCCGGGTTCTACAGTTGACTGGGATGACACGCTTCAGTGGCGTCTTTGGTCTCACCTATCTACAGGTAAGCACTCTGCCGATCACGGGTTCCTGAGCGGTGCCATGACAGAGTTTGATATCTGAAGGGGTGCCTTTAGCGGAACCTTGTTAAACGGGAATATAGCACAGGAAAGAGTATTAAAATGTTGGTAGGTTTATTAACTAAAATCTCAGTTTGCAGCCCTTGCAGTACAAGGGGTATTAATTTACCATAAAACGCGCAATGCCTGCGGGCAAGTGCATGCACTAAATGGTAATACATGATATCAATGACCACTGAATAGCTGCAGAACAGTTCCGCAGATGTTTAGTACGTAAGCTTGTAAAATAGCCACAGTAACGAATACTCACTTTCTGAAAGATCATGCTTACTACACATTCCAGCAGGCGGATGTTTCCACTGCTGCGGTGGAAATGGATGTGGAGGCCACTGAAGCGGCTGAAGATGGCAGTGACACAGTAACACGCAAGCATCTGAGAACTTAGTGCTTTATTGAGTGCAGGACCGGAACCTTGAGCAGGGCGACAAGGTGCTCAAGGTGAGTAGACCCTTTGTTTACATTTTCCATAAGGGGCGTAAGCATTCTCCATGCTCTATTATCATGAATGAAACCAACTTGGGCTGTAAACAAGAACCATGCATTGTATTGAGGGCATGGTATCGGGTATCTGCAACGATAAACTGCCGGGCAAAAGGTTGGTTAGCCCTGAAAAGGGCTCTTTCTTGGTGAGAGATGCATTTGAGGACATTAATAAAGAGTAGTTTCAACAAATGTTTGTTGGTCCGTACGAGGAGGGCATAGCTTGTACACAAAGCTTCCCACTTTCAAAGGATGCCATCAGGCCAGTTGATCTTCAACTGAGGAAAAATTGTTGTGCCAGTTGCAATTCTTGGCAGCAGCAGCAGCTTCCAGCCACGAGATGGTTAAGGGTTTACCGGCAGCTCACTTAAACATTTACACCATGATGATTCATCGTAGGTGCTGCGGGAGATGAACAAATCAACCACCCGCATCGCTTCTGCAGCACGGCGTGTGGCAGCGCCACAGGAAAAGGCGGCAGCGGTGCAGGAGGGCACTGCCAGCCATGGCTGAGGGCTTTCTGCGAGAATGGGATACGAGGTTTAGTTTTATTTTTCGTCATGTGTTCAATGTTTTTTCTTGTCATCATTCATTATTGATTTGTCGGTTTCAATGTGTTTAGGTGCTGCTGTTCATGTTCAATTTTATACGCTTCGGCAGACATATATTTAGTTTAGTTTGTTTTTTGCCATGTTTTCAACTTTTTATCATTCATAATTCGTTTAGTGTTTTTGATATGTTTACCTGTTGCTGTTCATCTTCTATTTTATACGTTTTTTGTTTGCATTTAGTAAATAATACTCGATTTAGGTTAGCATTTACTTTGTACAAGGGGTGCAGTATTTTTTATGTTAGATATATGCATTTCTCAATGTATGTCCGAGCTGTTCCAGTGGCAGTGTTTTTTCCTCACATTTCAAAGGTGTCTAGTCATTCACATGGAGACCACGAGTGTATAGTTGACATTTTCTGTTAATGTTTCTGTGATATTTGTGTTGTGCCACTGTGTTTTCTAGCTCACTGTGCTTTTTATGCAGCATTACCACATAGTATAGTAATGTGATATCTTTTTGCATCACACTTTTTTGCAGTTCACTGTGATATTTTATTTCAGCACAATTAGGCTAAGGTGCAACAACTACATTCTGAATATTGTTTGAGAGCGCTAAGCTAGTAAGTGGTCATCTCACAAAGTTTCACAAATGAAAATGTTCATCATCACAGCAACATGCCAGTGATTGATTTCATCTAGTTTTCATTGCAAATAACTTGTTGCGGGAATAAATTTTGAACCTGGTATGGTGTTGGAGCCGCGAGATGGCTGAGCGAATTATTCATTCTGTATGTTATCAAAACAACTCGCCTGTTGTTTGCCGTCTTGATTTGCGTATTTTTTAGCATTGCAGCATGACTTCAGTCGAGAATTCGAATCAAATGTTATTTTAACATTTATACAATGTTTAGGACAATGAGCAAAAAACCAGCGTAACTTGACGAGCACAATTGCTCGTCAAGCCTGGCGTGCACAATTGCATGCTTGTAGTCATTCACTATGAGAAGATATGGACTTATGTATCATGTGTTCATGCAACATGTTACTAATAGAATCGTGATTTTTATGCGTTGTGGTGAAAGAAATTCTGAGACGTTGTTGCATTGTTCGCACAATTTTGTGATAGCAACACTCACCACAGAGTGCCGCTCATATATTTATTTTTTTATTTATTATTTATAGAATACTGCGGACAAAAAGTCTAAGCCGGGTGAGCTTACATGAAACACACTAATTAAAAGAATGAAGCAAGGTTGCAAAGCGTTTTTTACACAATTTCTTTGCTATAAGACAGAGGGGTTATGACTTAAAAAAGTAACAATTGAACAACAAGGTGATAACACAATTCAAGGAAGTCATGAAAGAAGGGAAAGAAGAGTATTTACACAAATGGTCAAGGGTGTTGAGGAAATGCTTCGGTTAGTTTATTCCATTCATCTATTGTTTGTGAGAAGAATAAGTACCGAAAAGTATCAGTCCTTGCGAAGATTGGCGTTAGGGAATAAGGATAGTGGTGTCGAGTGGGTCGGCTTAACAAGGGGGATACGTATGCGGCGGTGTCTAAGGGTAGCCTGTGTGTGGTTCACTATGTCTGAAAGAAACTGTAGCCGACTTTTTTTTCTTCGAATTTGTAATAGTTTTATACCATTTGCCGTTAGTAATGCAGTGGGGGAGTCGGTTGACATCAATTTACTATATATGAATCCTACTGCTTTTCTTTTATTTCTTTCTAGGTTTTGAACGTTAATTTTTGTGTGGGGATCCCAAACTATGGAGGCGTACTCAAGTTTAGGCCTAATTAAGGAAAAGTAGGAGAGGAGTTTAACAATAGACGGAGCAGTCTTGAGCTTGTGGTGGAGAAGGCATAATTTACGTAAAGCGGCAGAGCAGATGTTATTTATGTGCAAATTCCAGGATAAGGTACTTGTTAACGTTAAGCCTAAGTATTTATAGGAGGCTACTTTAAGTAAAGGTGCTTCAGCTAAATTGTATGTGTAGTCTAATGGGACTTTTTTGCGCGTTATGGGGAGATACACACATTTGTTTGCATTAAGAAGCATTCCCCATTGTTCACACCATTTTGATACATTGCCTAAGTTAGTATTAAGATCACATTGGTCACTAATGCAGGTTACATCTCTAAACAAAGCACAATCGTCAGCAAATAAACGAATTTTTACCAGGGTGCTAATTACATTGACAATGTCATTATAGTAGACCAGAAACAGAAGGGGGCCTAATACGCTCCCCTGCGGAACGCCAGAAGTCACAGGAAGGCAGCCCGATTGTTTTTCTCCTACCTGAACATATTGGTTGCGATTGAGTAGATAAGCTGAGATCCAGGAGATAAATAATTCTGGTATACCAACTAACCGAAGCTTTATAATTAGTTTATCGTGTGGAACAGTGTCGAATGCTTTACTGTAGTCTAAGAATATTACATCAATTTGGCCATTAGCATTTGACCGTTAGCAATTTGGCAAGCATATAGGCTTGCTCCAATCTAGTCTGTTGTGACTGTGATCACTGATATGGAAAAGGGTGTTTCTGTTGCATATTTCATGTGCCATTTAAATAAAATGCAGCATTTCGACATTGCCACCTTGCTTCATATTGAAGCACAAGTAAGTACTTTGTGTATTCAAATGTGGCAAACACAGCCTTGTTATGTCTAGATGCACTATAATCAGTCTAAATAAATTATGTGTGGGATATGAAAACATGAAAACTCATCGTTCCTGTGTACTTTAAAAAAGGTCCAAGACAGCGCTGCGCTGCTGCCGTTTCTGAGCAGCAGGTTGCGTGGTCTGAGCATACGGCTCCCCCTTGGCTCCCCATCGTCATCCTCAGCTGGTGACATGTCTACAACATACTCGTCCAAGGTACAGTCGCCTGCATGCAACGCAATGTTGCGGAGAGCAAAGCAAGCATAGATGATTTGCGCTGCCCGATCGGGGTTGTAGAGCATCGTTCGAAAGTGCTGCAAGCAGCGGAACTTGCTCTTCAACAAGGCGATACATCTTTACACAACATTGTGCATGGATGCATGCTCCTTGTTGTATCGGCCTTCGGAAGTGTTGCACGGTTGACTGCCAAGGACTGGAATTAGGAGCCATGGCTTGAGGGGATAGCCTGCGTCTCCTGCAATATAAGCATAAAAGCTGAGTGCTCTGCCCAGATAGTACACATTAATACTTACCAAGCAGATATTCGCCAGGCTGCAGATGTGCAGCTGGGCGTGCACGCAGTGGGTTGTGTTCTCACACCCAAGAGTCGTGGCACGAATCTGGGAACCATGGGTCTATGACAATTATGCGCAGCCACGCTTTGCACACCTGCGTTGAGGAGCGATATAAAATAGTACTGTATTTATACTCAGAATAAATCCCTTTTTTCTACGCATGCGCAGGAAACAATGCGTACTAGTACAGTCATTGGTACAAGGAGCTTCACTTAGAAGGAAACACAGGGTGTAGCACACTGAGGAGGGGGGAGTGTGGGGGCAACGAACCCCACCTCTGCTGTACACATGGCTACGACTTCCACTGAATGATCGATAAGTGAAAACCTACGCATTGCTCTTGGGATAAAACACTCGTAAATGCCAAAACCAGCTCGTGCAATTGTGATTGTGCGCACTTTCGTGTTGGAAATATTTCCCTGTTGTGTATATATTTCTGCTACGTCTGCGGCCCATATTACCAACTACCTCTAAAATGCACAACTCTATTGCGCATGCATGCCAGTGCAAAAACGGCAACTGGTTCACGCACAAAACACTTGCCACTTATTATTACCGAGGCCTTGCGAGCCACCAACTACTAGCTAGCACCTAATTCCCTGCAAGTTCTTTTTCATTCGTTGCATTATTACTTTTTCCAGCTTTGGCGTCACAACTGAACAATTGCTCCGAAGAACGAGTAAGAAAGGATCCTAACGGTGCTTACGATCATGACGTTCAGGGCATAATAGCCCCTTATGGACATGAAGCTCGCCGTGTCGGACAGTCTCAATCCCTCTGGCTTGCGAATGGTGACCAACGTGCCATCGGCACACGCCAGCACCCTTGGGATGCAACCGCGTAGCACAAACTCCGCCTTTGCCTTATCCTTAGCAGCTGTTGTCAGTGGGAAGTCCGCCAGCTTTTTCCTAGCAGCCACGGTGATGATGGCCTGCGACACCTCGTGGATAGTGTTGCTCACGGCCGGCTGAGACTTGCCGATGTGCTCCTCGTGACCAACGCTCCTCTAGAAGCAACGGAAGGCGAAAAATTGCAGCGCACACACTTTCCTCTCTGTGGAAAGGACACTGCCTCGCTGGCGTCTGATGACAGGGACAAGTTCGTCGCACAAGCTACGGATTGTTCGTTTGGACAGACGAGAACATTGCCGGAACTCTTCGGTGAACTTTTCAAATGCAATTTTAACCTCGCTTCGTCGTCTCTGCTTGGCTGCAGCTGCCGCACAGGCGAGACGAAAAACCGTGGCAGTGGGAATTTTCATGTTGTTCAAGTGCGCGGATGCTGAAAAGTCGCGAAGCCCTTACATTTCAATCCAATCCAGGCCACCTTGCAGCCATTTCAATCCATCCGGTTCCTTTCGAACGGTCTCGCCGACCGTTCCTTCGCCTTCCTCCGAAAACCGGACAAAAACAGTCACTTGACACCCCAGCCCACATCACTCAGAACGTCACAGCATTCGTCACGGCTCGTATATGCCAATCGCGTGTGACTCAATGGAACAGACCGCCTTTGTCCGGATTTGGAATTTTTATATGATCGCACCACTGTTCAAGCTTTATGACGCTCCTATGCTCATTCGATAGATACGCCCACGTAAGTGATGGTGCTGTTTTTCGCGCAACGCCCAGCATAGTCGTGCCAGCACACCACTGTTGCTCTGTCGTTTAGAACAACCACACAACGGCTTGGCCAAAATGAATGCAGTGTGCCAGAAACATTATGCTATCATATATGTCCAATAAGCATACGAATTGACGGGTCTTTGTTCTTGCATCAGAGCCACTGAAGGGCCGGCGAGTGCGACCGGCGGCTGTCGGTGAAGGGAGGCGTACATTTGGTGGAAGGGCTGCAAGCGCGTCGCATCGATATTTGTCTCTTCGTGCGCGGACACCGTACACAATAAAAAAGGCTTAATATAGGGTAAATGATGCCACAGCTGCGCTGTATTGTCGTTTTTGCTTGTCAAAATTGTGCATTCTGAAACTCAGAAGTGCCGATAACACTTACGGGCTCAGTCAGTAGAATTACCTTTTGGTGGAAATCATGGTGGTAGAACACAAGGGTGAAAGTCAAATTCACTGGGGCTCGTCTCGACGCATGTTGAAAGTGAAAGTTTATGCATATTCGCACGCACTTTGTTAACTTAAAAGTATGACTCAAGCAATAGAGTGTGCAAGAATTGCCAGGGTTGCGTTTCTAGCGTGGTGACATCATGTCGCCGCTGTCTTCTGCTCTAACATTGAAAGGGGCTATCGCGAACTGGAGCTTATCTCTTTCTCGACAACTGCGCACCGATGTAAAACATTTATTGTCACTGTTCGCAGTGACACCTCTAGTCTTCTAAACATCACAACAAATGAACACATTGCGGATGTCAAACTGATGTAAGTACGTGCGTGAAATGTAAACATACATTGACGGCCACATATTCTACGCTCCACAAAAATTCATTGTTGACACCTCTAGAATATAAAAAATAAACGTGCATGCTAGAAATAAGTTATCTCACATACTGTCATGTGCTTTTTCATCATGCCACCATCATCCACTAAGCTTCCATCACGTCAGCGTCATCGACCTTGCTAACCAAGTCTTCCACCAAAGACGTTTTGCCTCGCCACCACCACAACCATCTGCCACCATTTTTTCCCTCCAGCCGTCATCAGCCGGCGTTTTCCACCGTCACCACAACCACCATCATCTGCCATCTTTTTTTCCACTCTCACAGTCATGAGCCATTATGCCCACTACAGTTTCCATCATATCCACCAATATTTCCGCCATATGCACTATTATTTCCACCATATCCACCAATGGTTCTAGCATCCACGAATCTAGGATTTTCAATAGGGGGGATTGTGTTTAAAGCATTACCAGCAAGTTGGCGCCATGAGCGCGCGTCATTAGAGCGGGCGGCGCCCGCTCTAATCTCCTACGCGTACTTTATGTGGCTTAAGAGGAGCGACGCTCCCTCACACGCCCTTATCTCGTGGTGGTGAGGAGCGAAAGGTCGTACGCCTATGCTGAGCTTGGACTTTACCTGGAACCATTCTGCTGTAGTTACCGGGTGCAGAAAGGTCACTGCAATCAATGCAGTCTCCGTTTGCGAAAAGCGCGCGCCTTTTAGACACAGAAAATTAACAAATGAGACGCTTATTCGCGTGCATCCGTACCTTTGAGTATGTTTTGTGCGTGATTTGTCTGTGAGGAACCGGGGACTGTTTAGAGCTGCTTTTTATTCTGCACGGGACCTTTCAAATTATTGCTAGCACGTTCATTGCTTCACCTTCCCGGCAAAGCTGTGGCTTTTTTTCTTCAGCTGACTTGGGTTCTGCGTATTGCTTGCGAAGTTCCTATGCCTTGCTCAGACAAAGAGAAGACAGCCCTCGTAACACACGGTCTTTTGAGTTTGACATTAGGCCCTAGAGTTTTTGCAATGCTTCAGCGATATTCGAGAGACTTTTTTTACAGTACTTCATGAACTAAAGTAAGAAATTAGCATGTGCTATTTAGGTGACGTGGTTATTTACGGAAATACTTTTCAAGAACGCAATCTCTGCTTCTAACTTGTGCCTAAATGTTTACGTGAAGCTGGCCTTTTTTAATATCTGAAAAAAAATGCATTTTGGAGAACGTCAAGCTCATGTATTAGGCTTTCTCTCGGACAATGAAGGCGTACGGCAAGACCCACAGAAGATTGTAGTGGCCGTAGCTTTGAATAACCACGAACATCGATGAACCTGTGAAGTTTTCGGGGTTTCCCTCATATTGCGACCGATTTATGAAGAACTTTGCGCACTTCGCGTCCCCACTGACGTCCCTTGCTCATAAAGACACATCGTACTAGTGGGATGATAAATGTGATGTTGCATTTGAACAGCACACATTTTCGCCGGCTTCAGCACCCATTCTGAAGCATTGTCATCCTGAAACTTTCACTGATCTTGACTAGGTGTTGGTGCTGTGCTTGTCTGAATCTGCAACGACCACTAGCACGTAGCAGCATACGCCAGTCGGACATTGGCAAGTGCAGAGAAGAATTACACCGTCACCAAGGTCGATTATTTATCAGTCGTCTTCACCACTCAGAAATTACGAACGTATCTGCATGGCCGCGAGTTCACAATAGTGACCGACCATCACTCACTGTGATGGCTTTTTGGACTCTGCGACACATCTGGCCGGCTGGCTCATTGGGCGTTGTGCCTCCAAGAGTACAGCTTTTATGTGACTTCTAAGAGCGGAAGATGTCACACGGATGCCGACTCACTATCGCGCCTTTCTTCAGTGCACACCAATTTCGGTGACGATGACTTTGATGATCATTTAGTTTCTATCTCGTCCACCTTTTAGATATCAGCAGCTTCAAACGTGAGCAACAACGTGACCTAGCGTGAAACGTTTGGTGGAAGCTACACATAAGTCTAACCATAGGAACTTTACAATTTCAAGTGGCTGGCTGTACAAGAGGAAGTACTCAGATAACGGTCTCCCATTGCTTCGCTCGCTCATTATTCGTTCTGTGAACAAAACATAACATCTGGTCCTCTCGGTTTCAAACGTACGCTGCACCGACTACGTGAGAGGTTCTTTCTACTGGCCAAAAATTTGGAAGGCCACGACCCAGCACGTCACCAGCTGCGCTATACGCCAGCGCCACAAGCAAACGACAACTGGTCTAGCAGGTTTTTGCAGCCTATTTCAACACCGACATCTCCTTTTGGAAAAAGTCGGCATCGACTTGGTCGGATCGTTGTTTAAGACCTCATCCGGCCACCGATATGTTATGGTGTGCGTGTATTATCCAACTCGTTATACAGAAACAGGCGTAATGACACCAGCCACAGCGACCGGCGTCTCCTCTTTTCTGTTACAACAGGTCATATTCTCTGACGGCGCTTCACGGGCTGCCTTCAGTGACCACTGGACGGCAATTTATCGCCGAGCTTGTTGAAGACGTTTGGCGTCTTCGTGTACATTCTTATCACCCCTCTACCCTTTAACAATCTCTAAACTAATGGTCTGACCGAGAGATCGAATGTCACTCTTCCGGATCTGCTATCAATCTGCGTTGAAGCTGACTACAGGAGCTTGGACGCTGTCTTACCGTTCGTCACTTACGCATAATACCGCCAAGCATGAAATTACTGAACATTCACCTTTTTTTTTCAACTTTACATTTTACAATACAGTTTGTGCGTTTGTGACCTCATCTAATGTGAAGCCCACGGGACGGCTTTAGGCTCTCTCATAGTCGAGTACTAAGTACTCGAAATCGTTAACCACTTTTTCTGAACGCACGTTCCTGGCATCGCGAAAATCTTTCCACTTTTCAGACAGTGTGTCGTACCAAAAAAGCACGTACACTAGCATGCTTTCGAACATTGTTCTCGCAAAGGACAATGCAAAACTTGCTAACCGACATACCCCATAGGCGTTTCTCTTGCGACAACGTTTGGATGTTTACTACTGTTCGCAGAAAAGGGTTGTACCCGAAGTTTGTAGCAAACTATTCCATGCCCATTCGTGACAGTCGCTTGTCTGGGTCACGTGAATTGCGTTGTCGCCCGAGTGGCAGCCAATAACCGGCGTTCACGCGTTATGCAAGGTCTTCACGTAGCTCGCCTGAAACAGCACCATCATAAGCATGTTTAACTCGCTTGGCGAGCTTTCTTTGTCCCCGGGAAAAATGCTATGAAGATGCGCGAGTGTAGGAGAAGCAGAAGAAGAAGGGGTAGGGAAGAGGGTGCGCTTAGACTGTGTCGTTGGGTGAACCAGACTGGGCTTGTCTCAGAAGTACGCATCTTTCTTTTGACGCCATTCCATCTCATCATCTGTAACTGTAACTATAGTTACAATGTATGTATACATATATATACATAAAGCATTGGAATATTATTGTGTGTGGATGATCTTTTCTCACAAGAGTTCTGGAAGCATTCGAAAGAGCCAACATAACTTGTGCTCATAAATTGAAGCTGATGGCGTTTCGTATACCGAAGCTTGAATTTTCATTTCAATGCAGATTTCGGATTCCAGATTCAGGAGTCGTCGCTCCAACCACGGAGGTGGCCTAAAACAAAAGAACGCGGGCGTGTGTTCAAATAGAAGGTGCATCAAATGTCAAACTGAAAAAACGTGATTATAAAACAAAACTCGGTCATATCGTATAAACGTGCCGTTCTACCTACTTTCCGACACTGTTATTCCGTGTAAGTAAAAAAAAACGATGCTGGGCAGTACAACAAAACGAATAAGTTCGCTTGAGTAAAGCCAAGGAGCTTGATGAACATTGCACCGAGCTTGTAAGACGCAAAAGCGATAAAAAATGTTCACGTAGAGACGCGAGCAAGCGAAATAGAGGGCACGAAGTTTAATTCGAATATAAAATGATTGATCCGACTACGAGCCTTTTTTCGTGACCCCGGAGGCGAGCTTTTCGCTTGGATGTGCGAAGGGCATCGCCTGCGCGTTATTTCTTCAGAAATCGAGAAACGCTCACCAAGTAGATTTTATATATCGCGCTGGACATGAAACCCGAAAAGTGAAACGCACACGTCCTTCGATTACTTTCTTTTTTCCCTTCGCTTCTCCTCTTTTCAAGCTATGTTCAGCGCGAGCTTTTGCCAATCTTTTGTCTGGTTGTTTCCGCGCGAATCCCTTGTTTTTGCTCGCGTCACCCCCGGCCTCCTTGTGCGAAAAAAAAAGTTCGAACAATAAAGACGAAGATGGAAAGCAGCGTGATAAAAGTCGAAGAGGGCCAAGTTAGACTGCTTCTCATGGGTAGGTCTCAACACTATCTAAAATGTTGCCCAAAAAAGGATATATACGACGAAAAATTGACGGAGTGGAAAGAAGCTAAGCGGACGCAAACGAATGAGTTCGCCGAAGCAACCGAATGAGGACGTGAGATGAAGAGATCGTCGCGTTAGGGGTTTTCCGTACGAAAAGCCGCAGCTGGGAGAGGAGGGTAAAATAGAGAGAGAGAGAGATAGACGGCTAGGGGCATCAAGAGGGTTAAAAGGCGTTTCATATTCTGGCCACGATTTATAGCGGCGGGACCGTTTCTCAACGGAATATTCGCTCCTTTATGAAGAAGTTTGACCCCCGAGAACACGTCCATATTGCGGAAAGAAGTTCGCTTAAAGACAAAGGGGGTTCAAGCACCGCCTGTGTCGGCAGCCAAGTGTTTCATAGCAAGTTCGCCCTTGACGGGAACGAAACATTCGATCGAAGCAATGTATACGGTTCACACGGTTCCAGTCGCCCTGTTCATTTGATATATATTTTGTTATTCCGCGCATTGTTAGTAGGACCCTTGGTTTGTTGTTTTATCATACTGTAATTTATAAACAGATTCAGTTGCGCAACCGCAGGCGCCGTATGAATGCAGCCTACCATTGCGAATGGCTCGCAGGCTGCATCTGAATGGCTGCTTCGGACGCGCAACCAAATCTGTCTCATAGCAAGTACGCGCACCTTCTAGGTGCAGCGCGCTCGTCCCATGGACTTCGGTCCAGATGTGACAGCTCGGTGAGTTTTTTTTTTGTGTTCGCGTCTAATACCCCCTCTTAGTACGCAAAACTTGAGAATGATTGCTTGCCTTGCCGTGGTGGTCTAGTGGCAAAGGTACTCGGCTGCTGACCCGCAGGTCGAGGGTTCGTATCCCAGCTGCGGCGGCTGCATTTCCGATGGAGGCCCGTGTGCTCAGATTCGGGTGCACGTTAAAGAACCCCAGGTGGTCGAAATTTCCGGAGCCCTCCACTACGGCGTCTCTCATAATCATATGGTGGTTTTGGGACGTTAAACCCCACATATCAATCAAAAGTGATTGCTTGAGCAGGTTACACTTAGGAGCATGTGAGGGCGTCAGCCAAGGATACAATTGTTATATAGTGTGCCAGAATATCTGCGACGACTTTTAACAATTCATTGGTTAACTTTCACATTCCTTTTGCATTGTGGGTCTGATATCAGGATTTTTCTTTCACGGTACCTATTACGCCTGTGATTTCCACCTCTGTGCAAGTGAGCGAAAGGTGTTATATAAAAGAACCTTGCTAGCAATTGTACGGAAATTATTTAACATTACAAGCAAGAACTTCACTTTACAAATTTAAGTGAAACCTTAGTGATAAGAATAATGTGTGGCATCCAAAGTATCCGTATCGCGCAAGTTTCCTATCATTAGAAAATTCGCATGCAAATAAAATAACCCCTGTATTCTAGAACGTCTCTTCACTGAACGCTTCACCTTCACTTGAGAAAGCCGATGGGAGCGCCTTCTCTAAGAACGGCAAGTCACTGCATATCAGGGATAATCTTCTGCGATTCTTGAGTATAGCGCAGCGTCATTTTCAGCCGAGCAGTGGCGCACTGCTCAGCTCTGTCAAGCGAAGGGTGAAAGTCGAGGCGAGGAGCGTTTGTGAATATGGGGGTAAGTTTTCACACGCTTTCCTATTTAACTTCTCAGTAACACAACACCGTGGCGAACCACTTTGAGTAAATGAATGAAGAAACAGATTTTATTTCCAAAAGATACAAAAGGACGAAGTGAAGCGAAAGGCCAATAAGCATGACATTGCCTGCAAGAAAGTTTTTAAATGATTGCTAGTGCACTTTTTAGAAGTCATCAATCGTACTTCCACTCGCAAATATACGGCCCGTATGGGCATGTGTAATTATTGAACCAGGGATGTTATGACCTGTGACCACTAGATGCCCCTTCGTTTAATCAATTTGTTTTTGAGCAAGAGATTGCAGTACTGCGCCAAAAGTGACTTGGGCGGCGCTTTTCCCGCGACAACTGAAGACCCAAAATTCTAGAACCACTTTAATGTGTTGTTAATCTTTGATCACGATTGTGTTGTAGATGTTTGTCAGAATATTTACGACCATGCCAGCACAACGGGTGAGCTTGTAGAGGGGCGCCTTCCCAACGATCATTCTTGTTCAATTTTGCTCTTGCTGTTTGTATTTGCGCAGAAGTGTAGGTTCGTATCGAACGTCGCGCGTTGTGAATCACTTCGTGAATCACTACTCCATTAAAATGCGGACCGATAGGCCTCAGTCGAAAATAAATAAAAATTCCTATCACCCGGACATTTCTATGAGCCGTGGTCGTATCACCGGGGTTTCACTACAGACCAGTATACATGAGGAACTGTTATATGCAGAGAAACCTGCCTGGGCCACATGTAGCTTTACTAATTCTAGCCTTCTTGTCATAATGTTGTCTCTAGTCGGATGATTTTTATGTTCGCACTCTGCTGAGAAATAATCCGAGAGGTTAGTGAAAATGTATGACTACGCTTCACCTTTCGCCACACGTGCGTCGCGCATTAAGCCCAGTGTATCAAACTATATGCCAGAGTGACACTACGTGCCTGTTGTGTAGACTGGTTTGTTGCCCACGCTAATGACCTTCATTACTCATATGGTCATGCTGAAATGACCACTGGTCACACAGAAAATTCAGCCTCGAAAAAGAAGTCTTCAGAGCTTGCTTTCCGAAGTTGAAGCCTAAATTTTCCGTAGATGCCGACACAATACATTCAACATATTTACAAAGAAGACTGGGAGACGAACTGACTTGGCGGGAGATGTAACGGTTTTCCGCACACTGCTCGGAGGCTGCAGAACTTCAAGGCACGAGGCAAAATCTGCTCGTAGCACCAAGTCCCTTCCTACCCAGTTAGCTTTTATTGCGAGTGTGGAGGCCATATTTGGCTGAATAAAGTCGCAGAAATTAAGAACAAATATTTTTTTAGAAACAAAGTTTATCCTGTGTGTCTCATGGCAATGTGGACGAGGAGAATCGTAATTTACAAGCTCTTGTTTTTCCAGAAGTGGGAAACACGTTCATTTTGTGTATAGTTCTAATCGAAATAAAAACTATGGACCGTTTTTTTTTCTTTTATTCAACAGAGCTGAGAACGCTCTCTTAAACTTGGCTCATTCGCACGCGATATCGATTTCTTTGTGGGAACCACCATTCGTAACTGAAAAACTTTCACAATGTCCAGCAGGAGGCGATGACGAGCGTCCGAGGACAGCGTTGGTCAGCAGATATTTCATTTGTACGAGTGACCCTGACTTGCGCGTTCAGAAAAAGTGCAGAGCGGAGAGGTCAACGACACCGTAAAGTCGGAGTGATGAAGGACTGGTCTCACGTCGAGAAAAACATTTATGGTCGTTGTATATTGGCCAATTTATGAGAGTGGCTTTTGATGCTCCCTGCTTCGGTAAGCATGTTGGCGCTATTTCTCGTCTCCTCATTCTGACTCAAACAATAGTGCAGTGTTGCACCCTTCTGCTCGCTGAAGAGCAGAATGTTATCATAGTATAGTGAAGTTGTCCATCAGGAATTATCAACTTGACTAACATACAATTATTTTGGCTGCTGAATCAAAGCTGGTACACAGCTTTTATACCTAAAAAATTCCTGCCTTTTAATTTGGAGGACAGCTGGACAATCATCATTTTCTGCCCTTCGCCCTCCCTCTATTCCTTCAATGGTACATGTGTACTTATAGTATATGCACCAAATCACTGCGTGGGCCAACTTGTTCAGCGCGTGCGCTGCCTGGCCCAGCCAGAAAACTTCATGATCCGGCCCGCGGAGCCCATCGCGGTCTTTTAGGGGCGAATTAGTCACCTCTCTTTTTAGATCTTTGAATGTATGCTAGTTGGCGGTACTTGTATATAATCAATATATGGTAAAAAGAAGTGAGATGGTGGTACTTGGGATTATTGACTAGATGGACGAGTGATGGGCGCACGATAGACAGACGGACGGACGGATGTATGAACAGATGGACACGCGGACGGACAGATGGACGGATTTTTCTTTTGAGAGAATAGACGTGGCCGGGCAGTGTCACACAAATTAAACCTGTCCTGTCGACTTTTTGGTTGGCAGCTATCTCGAACGTACACGGCTTCACGAAAACCTGGGACTGGCCGAGCCCGTTTCAGTCAATTATACCTTGAGCGTTAGCGGGGCACTGTCCGATCTTCGGTTACTGCGGAGATAGATGCCTGCGGCGAGCATTTTAATTTCTAGAGTGTTTTCATAAGTTCTGTCAGTGTACAGTGGTACTGAGTATTTTTTTCGCTTAATTACACTTCTAACAACTTTGATAAATATTGCAGGTCAATAAAACTACAACTGAAGCAATAACTTGCAATCCACTTATTCAGCGATAACCACGCAGTCGTGTTTCTGAACTTCGAATAACTGCTACGAAGTATGATACCATCGTAAAAAATAGCAGAAATTCATAGTTTGAGTCTATATAAGATGCATATGAGTTGGGTAGTTGTTGAAAAGTAGGAAATGTTTTGCAAGCTTGATTTAATACACAATGTAATAAAATGAAAAAAAAAACGTGCTCTAGGCGCTTTTGAGAGAAATAGACGTGGCTCGGCAGCGTTGAATAAATTAAAGCTGCTATGTCGACTTTTTAGGTGGCAGTTTTCCCTCACGTACATGTAAAAAAAGTTCTCTGACCCACCCTTCTTCTAGAGTCGCCGTCACAGCTGTGCGATGTATGTATCTGTCAACGCGAGTCAAAGCAATAGCGAGCGACCCACCGTCCTCAACATTCCCTAAAGACGCCCATGTCATTGTCTTCGTATAACAGCCTTTGATCTTTAGCAGTGTCATGCCTTAAAGCAAGACCAGGCTAAAGGCTTCGAAAACAACTCTCTATTACAGCACTGAAGTGAACCATGCAGTTAACAGCTTCTTCAGTGATCTCGGTAGAACGAGGCATGTCTAGTGTGTGAAGCGTAATCCCCCACAAGGAGAGATAACGCCAGAGTGGGTTGCGAATCACCAGTGACCGAAGACATCGGTGCAAACGCAGTAGCGAAACGTGGCTCGCGTTTCTTGTTGCAGGCTCAACTCGCGGTAGCGACAATGAGTGAGAATGAGATGTGCGAAAGAAAGGAAGGAGCTGCAAAAGTGGTGGGGAAGAAAATGTGCAAAGTAAAGAAGAAGTCAGTTAGGTTATTACTGCAGCACAAAAAAAAGACGTGGACAAAGACGTGAGCATCACAGGCGCTTACTCACAACTGCAAGCTTTAATGCTTGCACAGGAAATATATAACATCTAATCTGACACTTGTAATATTACCGCACATGCGCATCATGGGCGACGTTTAAGGCAAGAAACCTTATAAAAAACACCTTCTGCAGCCTCTCCCCTCTCCCCAACAGAAAACCCCCTTTCCTTGAGTAGTGCCACTTCCTTTTGCGATAAAGCCAAAGAAGGATTGCTAACGCACATAGAAGCCCTCGTGGTTATGCGGAAAGCCTCGACCAGTTCTCTCTTTGTGGGAAGCTAACCATGCGGCCAGCACTCCACGGAGCGCCCCTCGCGAGTGCTATATGGCATCTAGCGCACACGCGCAGTTGCAGCTGTAGGTGGGGCCTTCACGGCGTTGCCTGCTTAAGCGCAACGGCTCCGCCCAATCGCGCTGGTTCAAGGTAGAAGTCGACACCTTGTAATGTGGTTACTTTTTGTGAGGACACCTCGTAATTTGGTTACTTTTTGTGAGTCTTCCACCTCTTGGATCATTCGTAACAGCTCTAGAGTTTTGAAGTCAGAAAGGATTGCTCACCACGAAACGCCACCCCCATCACAACACGCCCTGCAGTGGAGCGTGTTGGTTCACAGTCTAATGTAAGGGTGCCCTATGTTGCACAATAATAATTTTATTTTAGTCGGTACCATTCATTATATAACTGATTTTATGTAGTGGCTTTTTAATGCGAAAGTTACGTGGCCTAATTGTTAGTATTTCGTAGTCTTCCAAAATTGGGCTAACATAAAAATCTTATTCTATAAAATTCTTTTAACTTGCTAACAAAGAAAACTTTTATTTTTTGCACAAACATTTCCCGCTATGTTAAGCAACAAGCCCTAAAAATTCTGGCGCACAATTAACCCCAGTGGATTCCAACCTTTAGTACTGCACAACGATCAAAATCGTCCAATTCCCGATCACGAGGCCGCCGAACAACTTAACAGTTTTTTTTCTTCCGTGTTTACCGTTGAATCTGTCGATAACTTGGCTTCATTTCTTAATCTCAACCATAGTGAGATGCCGGACATCACATTCTACTCAAACGGCATCGCAAAGCTAATCGACTCACAGAAACTCACATCTTCATGCAGCATCGATGGTATCAACGCGGAAATGCTCAAAATTACAAAATAAATTGCTAGTACACTACTGTGTCATATTTTTCAGCCGTCGCTATCATCAGGAATGGTGCCGGAAGATTGGAGAGTGGGCAAGATTGTTCCAGTGCCCAAAAAAGGTCCTTCATCTCTTTGCAGCAGTTATCGCGCCATTTCCCTTACTAGCGTTTGCTCCAAACTAATGGAGCATGTGATTTACTCTAACATCGTCAAATTCTTAGTCAGCAGTAACTATTCTCATTCCAGTCAGCACGACATTCGCTCAGGATATTCATGTGACACACAACTAGCTTTATTTTATCATGATATCAGTTCCAGCTTCGACATAAATATACCTGTTGACGCCCTCTTCTTAGACTTTGAAAAAGCATTCGGCAAAGTCCCGCATCAACGGCTACTACTAAAGCTTTCTTGTCTAAACAATAATACAAATGTATTTATTTGGATTCACAGTTCCCTTACCCATCGCCAACAATTTGTGCATACTAACTCGGTCTCATCTAGCCGTTCCTCTGTAATCTCAGGTGTGCCGCAAGGTACAGTGCTCGGACCAGTACTTTTTCTCATTTACATCAATGACCTTCCATCAAACAACTCTTCGAGAATTCGCCTCTTTGCAGACGACTGCGCCATATACCGTCCCATAGCAAACAGCGCTGACACTACTACACTTCAAAACGACCTCAATCTAATTGTATCCTGGTGTGATAAGTGGTTAATGTCTTTAAACATAAAGAAAACTTCGTTGGTATCTTTTCATCGCAGGCTCCATCACCATGCAGTCAGCAGAATACGCCATTTCCGGCACTGCAGTCTCAACCGCTGAATCATACAAGTATCTTGTTGTCACATTTTCCAGTAACATTTCCTGGTCAGCCCACGTGACTAACATAGCCAACTCTGCGAATCGCACTCTGGGTGTTCTACGTAGACACTTAAGACTTGCGCCCGCATCAGTTAAACTAATATCGTATGTCACACTTGTTCGTCCATAATTAGAGTATGCATGTTCTGTCTGGGATCCCCACCAATCTCACTTATCCAACATTCTCGAATCGATTAAAAACCGTGCTGCGCGTTTTATCTACTCTCAATATACCTGCAATTCCAGTGTTTCCAAACTTAAAACTCGTGCTCACCTTTCTAATCTAGAATTGCGACGTCACATATCTCGACTATGCCTTTTCCCCAAATTTTATCATGCCCCCATCGAAGTTCCAGCCATCCTGCCAGTCCATCGCTTATCAAGCCGCACAAACCATTCAAGCGCAGTGTATCCTCCACCAGCCCAAAGCACCGCACATCTTCGCTCTTTTTTTGTGACAACCGCATGGGACTCGAATCGTGTGCCTACAATTACCGTGCACCACTCCAACCCGCATCAATTCAAGATTGCCCTCTAATCACTTTTTTTATTCTGTAATTAATACCCACCCCTCATGTAATACCACAGCTGGGGCCTTTGAGGTTTTCAAAATAAATAAATAAATAAATAAATAAACACCATTCTCAAAATTTATTCCTCATTTGCTCACTCTTTATTCTTTGAGCTTCATAGACATTGTTCTCGTTGAACTAGGGCAATTTTATGATGAAACCTTCCAGAATACACCAAGTGCTGACAAATAATAAATATGATAGCTATGGTAAACACTGTCTGAACGTTGCACGCTGGTACGAATTGCTTAATCATAGTTAGGGCCGTAGTAATGCACCAATGATCGAAATCAAATAAGTTTCCTTTAGCTGTGGCAGTCATGAGCTTATGAACTTTTTATTGTCCACGCTGTGTGCTAAAGTTGCTACTCTAGACAGCAGTCCATTTAAAAACAATCCAACATATGCTCTATCATAAAAGCTACATAAGTCAAGTAGAGGAATAATCACACCTGGCGTCAAACTGCACACTTGGTACGATGATCCAACAAGAAAACAAGTAATAGAAGTTCTATAACGGGATACAGTAATGAAGAAAGTGGGAGTCTTAACAGATTGCTGATTTTACAGCCCGGGAAAATGATGATCAGGACATGGTAAAAAAGAACGTAGCCCATGTGTTGTCAGAAAATGGGGGCAAGAGAATCTTGGCGTGGGTGAGGCCTGTTTCGTTCTCTCTTTTTTTTCGCATTGTGCAATGCTCCTACTTAACTGTTTTCTTCCTTTGTGACGGGAATGAGGACTTCTGTGACGTGCACAGCAGAGCAACTTTTCAGTTGCTATATGCAACAACAATAGTTATAAGCTAGTATCCCGACAACAATGAAAAATTACAGCATATCCACGGACTGAATAATGATGAATGGGGCGATGCGTCCGTCCGTTTGTGCATCCATCCATCTATCCAACCGTGAGTCGATCTGTCCGTCCGTGTGTCTGTCCGTCTGTCTGCCTGTGCGTCCGACCATCTAGCGAACACTTCAAGTACCATCATCTCGCATCTTTTCATAATATACTGAATACATACAAGTACCGCCATCTAGCGGACGTTCCAAGAACCAAACGAGCGGTATCTACATACTACATACATCGAAGACGCACGACCCATGGCTTAAGCAGCTTCGACATTGCAAGAAGTAAACGAGAGGTGGTAACCTACTTGTCTGTGTCCTCTCTGAGTGTGCGTATTTTTTGCGCTTGTTTCAAGGAACCTACAACATACATCGAGCACGCACGACCGACGGCTTGAGGAGCTTCGCCCCTAAAAGTCTATCACCTGTGGCTCATACCCACTCTCTCTTCTTCTTTTTCTTTTCCTCCTCATCTCATGGACCTTACCAAATGCAGGGGATACGCCAAGTGTTAGGTGGATTTTTTTGTTTTTGTATCCCTAGCATACACTCGTATATGCTAGGGATAGGTTACACAACAAATAATTACTGAATAATGATATTTAAATGTTGAAAATAATGAAAATTTAATTCTATAATCCTTTAGGTCTGACTGATAAATTCCTCCATGGCGTAGTAAACATCCCTGTGACTGTAGCCCAGAGTAGAGGCGCCGAATGATAGAACAACTGACTCGGATATTTCCAGACCCAAGTTTCTAAGAGGTGGCGCTAATCTTCTTCTTCGCAATGACGTATACCGGTGACAGGATAGAAAGTAATGACTGATTGTTTCCTCCTCCTTACAGAATATACACAGACGAGACTACGCTTGACTTGCTCTATGCAGGTAAAAGTTGAGGGAGGTAACCCAGCAGCGAAGTTTGGTAATGCCCACTTCCAATATACTCGACCGCTATAAATCACTGTTCCAGGGAAATGATATGTGCTTATATTCTGGAGAAGTTGTCAAGACAGGGTCTGATTAAGCGTTTTAGGGGCGAAGCTCCTTATAGCGGCACCCGTTCGTCCCTCGTCCCGTCGTAATATGTAACCAGTTTTACGCTTTGACCTGCAAACATTTTGATTCCTTCTGTGCGTTGTTGAACAACAAAAATAGTGCTCAATGTACATGCCAATAGCTGATAATGGGGTATGAGAGACAGGAGCATTCGGCTTTTAGTTACCGTGCACGCTGCGATCCTCATTAGCAGCCATTGCATGTACATTGAGCACTATTTGAAGGGAAAGGGTTGTTACGTTATACCCGCTGGGTATAAACACCTTAGTTTTAGAAAGGTTTAGCGAGCGTTGAGCCGCAGTGCCATGAATAAATTGAACTAGTATATACCATGAACTCGAGGTGGTTAAAGGTGGGAAGTAGACCCGAAGCGCAAGCTGTTAGAAAGTTTGCGTGTGCCATCTCTCGTTTAGTCCTTGGAATGTCCGCTTGATGGCGGTGTTTCTATATGGGGAATATATGATGAAAAGATGCGAGATGGTGGTACTTGGAGTGTTGAATAGATGGACGAACGGACACACAGACAGATGCATGGATGGACGCATAAACGGACGCAGGGGCGGATGCACGAACATACGCATGCACGGACGGGCGGATGGACGCATGGAAGGTCACACAGACGGCCGCATGGACAGACGGAAGCAAGAACGAATAGACGGACGAATGCTTCGCCCCACTCTCCATCATTCACTTCGTAAATATGCTGCCAAATTTTTTTGTTAATTTAAGGTACGGAATCGTGCAAATATAATGCAGGTTGTCAGTGGGAAAACTGGAATGATTGGCATCAAAAGCGATTGGCATCAAAAGCGCCGCATTTGCTAAAGAATCAGCGCTTTCGTTTAAAATCAAACCCTTGTGTCTGATGGACGGGCTGATGGACGCATGGACGGTCACACTGACGGACGCATGGATGGACGGAAGCAAGAACGCATGGACGGACGAATTCTTCACCCCACTCTCCATCATTCACTCCGTGGATATGCTGCTATTTTTTTTTTGCCACCGGTGGTAAAAACGGGTATGTGCCACCGGTGATTACAAACAATAACGGGACGAACGGGTGTTGCCATAACGAGTCTAAAATGTTGCGACTTAAAATAGCAAGTCACCCTAAAAAAGGTTTGATTGGCGGATCGAAAACGGCTCATAACTGAGAAGCCTGATCGATAGAGAATTACTTATGGGAACTGAGCCCTAAAAAATACTCGGTAGCACCTACACGCACCTCAGACAGAGAAATTCCTGCTCGGTCGCTGACACCGGATCATTTGCCTAAGCCACCACCATTTCAATCTGCGAGTTATTACAAGGAACGCTTGAAATTTAAAGCGAGTCGTACAGCCGACAGCACTACACTACGCACAGCCGACAGGTCTCACTATCTAAACTTTGTTTGTTCAAGCCATGTTTTTCTCCAAAAAGTCGTGCGCGGGTGTACACATATCAACAATAAAAAAAGCGACAAAACTCACCCCTTACAAAGCACGTCCCCAAATTAAAGGGACTAGTTCTATCGAAAAACAATCGTTGCGAGTACAGAAATGAAGAGGACTGTAGGCGACGAGACAAACTCAAACAAATCAAGCCTCGTGGGATCGGTGCCTCTTCTAAAAATGATTGCGGAGATACCGAACACTTCATGCTGTAAGGGAAGAACGAAGCATTGCTGACAGCGGTTAATGATAGCGTGTCCGGACAACCGCTTCCCGTGCTCCCCGCTTACAGGGATCACCTTCGGATGAACGGACGCCTGCACCGGTTCGAGGCGCGAAGAAGCAAGAACAGACAGTGCCTGCTCTACAGCGATGCCGAGTTCACGCGAGAAGGCGCCTGTTTCTGTTGCAGCTGTCTGGGCCTGTTACTCGAAAAGAAATGGCTCGGTGAAAGAAAGTCATTCATCACGACCTTCGGTAAATAAAACGCAACGTTTGTTCGTTCTCAGACGTGTTGCTTCTTTCTCAATTTCCTGCTCAATCATACTGTTTGTGGAACACCTATGCTTTTCGTAAGAGAAGGCCGTTTTGATGAAAAAAGAAAGCAGAAACGAACTTTTCACGGAGAAGAACCCGGAGCGATCCTAATGACGTGTGCCTGTGAGCCGCAGCGATGCGAGGTTCAGCGCGCTGCACTTCACAAAACACGCGTTATCAATTTCCTACGGTGCCATTTTAAAATTTCTCGCGAACACGTTACTTCGCGTCATTCCTGGCACAAGAGTGAACGCCTTGTTTTCTTCTTTCTATGGGCAGACGTATGATGTTTCGAGGAAGAGGGGTGGTAATTACTAGGCTCTCTATTATCCCCAGATCTGGAAACTTTGGAAATTGAGACGCCCCGGCATGATAGCTTGCTGGCTTCGTGAGTGCTGTATTTTGGCAGCAAGTAGGCAGTTACAGAACTAACAAAAAATAGTCTGCTCACTTGGGTTCAGTGTTTGATGTTTGGCTACAAATAAAATAATACAAGAAATGACAAAAAGGGCATGTCAGAAGCTATTGATAAGAAATTCTTTTAACGGAGGCTGTTTGCTAGAGCTGATGTTTCGGCTAGTCGACTTGTTTCAGCTCTGAGAAATGCAAGTCCACTTGTCTAAACGTTCCAGAATAGAAGCTGTGTGGCTAATGCGCCCTCTGCACTACTCACTTGAAACAGCTGCTAGTGCGCCCTAAACGCTCCTCGTTATCAACTGATCATAGTATGAAATACAGTACACAACTACGTCGGCCCTACGGCGAAGCTCCTTAGGGCAATATGTAGTTGCAGTACATCGCGCCCCACAAAATGCAAACTGAAACTGAACACCGGAACAGCAAAAAAACACAAAAACGTGTGTAAAACTGATTTTATGTGTAACCAACTATACAACAGCGCAATACTTCATCACCCACGCCATCCATCTTCCCGTCCGTCCAGCCATTCGCACGTCCGTCTATTCATTTATCCGTGTGCCCATCTGTCCGTCAGTTCATCCATCCCACCGTTTGACGCATACGTCCACCCGTTAGTCCGTCCGTGCCTAAGTCAACCTGTCTCTCCGTCAGTTCGTGCATCCATCCCTATGTCCGTCTTTTATAGTAGTCGGCAACTTGAACGTATACAGTTGGACCTTAGGACATAAAGCTTCGCCCACCCGTCGTAAATCACTTCGCGGAGAAGCACCGGTAATTTTCTACGCTTTCTAATTAAAATTACCTATGTCTGTTTGTGCATTTCTTGGTTAATAAACACTGCCAATCACCTTCAGCACATTGCACTCAACCACTGTTGAGCTAAACCTGACGTGACGACTGTATCGTAGGAGTACGTATGTAATGTTTATAAAATTGCACAGCCATCCCTGCATCCTGAAGGGATGCTTCGCGAAGAATACAGTCTACTTGGAAAGCCGCTGCTACACCTGGCGGGGCTCTGTCGTAGAATGCTTGATGTCCACGCAGTATATGGTGTTCAGTTTCTGCTATATAGTGCATGCTTGGCCCCGAAGTGCTAAAAGAAAGAAAAAAAATGCTGCTGACACTTTTCGACCGCAAGTTAGAACTGTCATGGGCCGACAGGCAAATATACTTGGGAAGTCTGGTTGTCATACAGTCGGCGGCACGAGAAAAGATGTTACAGCTATTACACGAAGTGCACCAGTGTTCCTCATCCATGAAGTCGGTCGTACGGTCATTGTTCTAGTGGCCAGGTCTAGACAGGGACATAGAGGACGTGTCAGCTTAGTGTAAAAACTGCGTGCAAAATCTACCCGTGCCGACAGCAGCCCAGCCAGTAAGTAGGCCCACAACATCTGAAAGGTGGCCCCGGATCCAAATTGATTTTGCAGGGCCAATAGCAGGTCAGAAGGTACTCGCGGTGGTTGACACAAATACCACGTGTATGCAAGCAGTTCCCACGACACACGCAAACACGGCTTGTACTGTTCACTGCTTGTGAAGCATTTTTTTTGGTTTGGAATACCGCACACTATCATCTCTGATAATGACGTTCCTTTCACAAGTCAGGAGCTCACCACGTTCGTAAGGAAGAAGAATATCATGCACCTGCGGACAGTGCCATTCCATCCTCAATCGAATGGAGCCGCCAAAAGAGCGGTTGGAACTGTGAAAGATGGGTTGCGTAAGATGACAGAAGGGGCGCTGGAAGATAACCTGTTGCGATTGTTGTTCAATTACAGATGTACCTTCTAAAGGAAATGAACTCCGTCGGAACTGCTATTGGGCTACCAGCTACGTTCGTGCCTAGACACGTGTTTGCCGACCACGCCTGAGTCTTCAAGAACAGGCACAGACGACTGGGTTGTCTCGCCAGGCAGCATGTATACATGTGCGCAATTGATTGATTGATATGTGGGGTTTAACGTCCCAAAACCACTATATGATTATGAGAGACACCGTAGTGGAAGGCTCCGGAAATTTAGACCACCTGGGGTTCTTTAACGTGCACCCAAATCTGAGCACACGGTACATGTGCGCAATTATGGCACCGGACCAAAGTGGGCAATAGCACACGTGCAATCAACTTCGGAGCCTGGATGGTTAAGGCGGAAACTCAAGCCAGAGTGTGCAACGTCAACTCGGCCAAGTGCGCCGCCGTGAAGGTACGCCCAGAGGTGCTGATATTACAACCTCGGCAAGTGAAAACTCGGATGAGCGAATCGACACTAGCACTAACACTTCGACTGGCGCGACGAGCGAGGCCCTGCAAGCACGGGAGCGTTCAAGCAGATGTGCGGAGTGCGACTGAACAGCCACTGATGGGCCTGAATCATGACTCGGCTCAACCGTAACAGCAGATTCCTGACGTCGACGCAACCACAGTGACAACTTACCTTGCTTCAGCCTTCCTTACGACAATCGAGACGAATTAGGAAACAGACACAATGGTTCTAAATTAACAGGGAACGAATGCTATGCTTTCTTTGTGTTCGTTGCTGCCGACCAGCCAAGCCAGCTGTGTGCGCGCACGTTAGTGTACACTCTTCTGTTACCAACGCTCATATCAGAGATATCGTCATGTTTCTCTTGCCCTAAACCCTTCACCCCTGCGCAATATATACAGCAGCGGTGGTATCAATAAATGTTCCACCACCAGCTAGCGTGTCGTTCATGCTGCGGCTGCCTGTCGCAGTTGGTTAGTACTGCGGCGTAGAGTTCGTAAAAACCTGAAGACTTTGTGTCGACCAACGTAAAAGTTAACTATTTACTGCCGGATGTCACGAATCTGCGGCATACCTAAAAACTTCGAGCAATTAGGTGACGGAATGCGTTCCCCCTTTATTGCCGGCTGTGAAATACTCACGGGACATGTAGCTTCCTGTATGAAACATTTAGCGCTGTCTCGTGTATGGTGTTTTATTTTGGAACAATTGTTTTGGATGGTGGAAATATAAAGCGCGTGCAACAGCTGTCACTTCTTCATTATTTCTTGCCTTGGTGACCTATCTTATATATTCAGTATTTTTCTTCATTTAGTGTGTATAGACTCAAGAGGTGGCACACAACATGTTACGAAGTTATGATGTGCGTTTTTTGTTGCGAGGCACACGTTTCTGTGAAATATGCAGAATGGGTGACCTACACAAATGTCTGCTTTAAAGTTGCAATTTTGATAATTTCATTGCGGCAACATTTAACGGTTGCTATTAAAAGCTGGAAAACAAAAAAACAATTTCTTTTTTGCTCGACAGTTTTATAATTCAGGAATAAAAGGTTAAAAAAAGGCACAGAAAAAAAACAGTTCGTCACAAGGGAGCCTTGTTCAAATGAAAATCATGTGTCCAGCAGTTCGCCTTATGTACTCCTTCAATATATCACGCAGGCAGAGCGCATATACTAGCATTTTCCCCAATATTTTTTTTCTGTAAACGCTTTTCATTGCGGACCATGTTACTTATATTTTCGGTAGCATAAAAACCCAAAAGCGTAAATTTGTAAAACGAAAGTGAAGAGAAGTACCATCGTTCTACGGGAATAGCTTCCTTCTTACCTAATTTAGAAAAAGCAGATTTTTCACAATGCGTTTTGCTAACACTGACTTCTTGCTTTTGGGGCGAATTCACAGGTGGCTTGAGCTACTAAATTTTTTTCTTTTTTTCGTTGAAAAAAATGGTGGTGGAGGAGAGTGTAAGACTGGAGAATTTGTCACTTTAAAGATAGATAGTCCTGTATTTTTTTCAAGCAAAGCACACATAATTGTTCTCCAAGGTGGATACAGTTGGCATGGCATGACTTCATGTGAATCATGAGAAGAAAGTATGGTTCTAAAGGTCAAGTTCCCAGCTCTCCCACTGAAACCTCAAATTTGTGTCTTTCTCACACGATGACGGAAAAAGCATCGTAGAGTAGGTGCGGTGGAAGGCCGGGAACCTGGTCGCCATAACGCACTTTTTCCTGTAATATATTTTCGTAAGGAAAGACAACACTTAAAATGCAATCTAATGGTTTCAAACATTGGAAAATAATCACTCTAAGCACCGCCTCCACAGTGCGCGTATTGTTTTGCATCGACTGGCTTCGTCTACCTGCGTACGCTAAAGCTGAGCTCAAGTGTAGCGTTGTGCTCGCCTAAAATAGACAAGGAGGCGGTAGGCGTGAGAGCGAGTAAGATTGTGAGAGACAACGCTGGAAGATGCAGATAAAGGCAAAAGGATGGAGGAGGTGAAATGGTTCCACTTTGCGCAATGCGGGGCCGGCAGACAGACTGGGGGTGACCTCATTTTTCAGCGACGCAACTGAACAGCCTGTCGAAAGCGTCCGACGAGGCGATTTGTTTGAAAATCAAGGTCTTCCTTCGGGGCACTGAAGCAGATCCTTTTTAACACTCGAGCGCCGGGAATGAGTATATCTTCTCAGAAGATCAGCGGATAGGAAAAAAAGAAAAAAAAAGCTGCTAGCTAGAAACACAGTAGCCGCAGGAGGAAAGACTGAAGGGTACAGAGAGCGCGGTGGGCGTTGATCTCTTTTCTTTTGCTCACTACGTTGTTCACTGCGCAAGTTTGACTGCGGGATTGAGTCAAGTTTGCGTTATGCTTTCAGGAGTGAGGACCCATCTGCGTTAACTCTATTATTGTGTCAGGCGCCTGCCCCATCTCTGAAAAAAAGGCAGTGTTGTAAATTTGGTTGGCCTCTTCGCTCAGAACACGGTGGCTAGCTAAAGTTGAGGGAATGCGATGTTTCGAAAATGCGTGTACATTGTATATGTGGTCATCAAAATGTCTAAGAGACGATGGTCCCGGCCGGGTCGAACCTTTACAGTGGTTATGGATATGCTTTTTTGAGCATTGAATAAAAATCATAGCCCCCCCTAATAAAAAAACAAAAAAGAAGTTGTGTAAAACTTCTAGGCACTCTACATAGGTTATCAAGGGGAAAGCTTTAGATGTCTCATCAAATGAGAATAGTGATCATCGATGACGTAAATAGCAGCTGTGCAAAAAATTATCATTACACTTTTTAACGACAAGCCATGACGTAATTGTACTTTCACAGGTCGTCGAAATATGCGATTCCATTATGACAAGGAGAACAATGTTCACGTGCTAGTTGATCGTGAACTTACTTGTGGCATAGTGCGGTAACGAACAAGGACAAGGAAGAACAAGTACAGGATGAAAACAGGTGCCATCTTTCAACCGCGAAGCATTTACCACGATATCAATAAAGAGCTCGTTTTGAAGAAATTTGGGCGTTGGTAAGGGCGTTGGCGTTCTTGGTAGTGAGCGATACAGCATCTAGTTCGTGGCCGAAACATTGAGGAAGATTGGCATTTCCGGCATTCCTTTTATACTAGAGGAAAAGTGGGCTCCTCAGTGAGAACTGTTGGTCAGCCTTCGTTCAGAGGGCGGTCGTGATGCGACGACGCCACCTGCTGGGTAGGGCTGCTTGCGTCACGCGTGCTTCCGAGCGCTTTCGCGCGAAGATGCGATAGGCGTGTCTTATTTTCCACTATCCTTCGTCTGTCACATTTGTTCTTTCGTGCTCCTTCTTTGATGATATGTGGGGTTTAACGTCCCAAAACCACTATATGATTATGAGAGACGCCGTAGTGGAGGGCTCCGGAAATTTAGACCACCTGGGGTTCTTTAACGTGCACCCAAATCTGAGCACACGGGCCTACAACATTTCCGCCTCGTCTTGTCTCTGAGCTAAACGATACACACGGGGTGATGCTATGAGGGGGAGTAAAGTTGATTGATTTGTGGGGTTTAACGTCCCAAAACCACGCTATGATTATGAGAGACGCCGTAGTGGAGGGCTCCGGAAATTTTGACCACCTGACCACACGGCCCTACAACATTTCCGCCTCCATCGGAAATGCAGCCGCCGCCGCCGGGATTCGAGCCCGCGACCTGCGGGTCAGCAGCCGAGTACCTTAGCCACTAGACCACCGCGGCGGGGCGGGGGAGTAAAGTTAAAATCCGTTGGCATTCGCCAGTGAGTTAACGTAAACTCTCCCGTGTGATCAAATTACGATTCTCAGGAACCATTACACCATAAAGGCACCATAGTGTGAATAATAAATATAATAGTGCGAATTAATAAATACCCCTCATAGCATCACCCCGTGCATTCGCACTTAACCGAGTTTTTTCTGCTATGCGAAAATCAGTGAATTTGACCGGAAGTCGCAAGCGCCTGGCGCCTTGAAACGGTGCCAGCTTGGGGCGGGCCAACAGACACCGCTCGTATCGGTTGCGCCTCGCGTGGAAGCATCGCGTTTTTGCTAACGTAGCGTCGCTGTGCGCAGCGTGCCCACTAAATCCGAAAGAGAGACGCGGGTATCGCGCTGCATTCTGACCAATTTGCTACAGATAGAGAGCGTGTGCTTCATTGGTAGAGACCCTTCTGTTGCCCTCCGCCAGAGTGGAGTGCTCCGGCTCCGAGTCTGTCAGCCACTCTGAATCTGCCAGTCGACGACAGCAATAGAGTAAATCATCTTAGAGCGGGGTTCATTCCGGTGTGGCATGCCCAGCCTTGCTCCACATGAGCATTCCGTCCTCCTCTCTCACCTCTCAACACTCACGCAGGTAGCGTCTACAAGCCTCGGATCGTTTGTAGGCATCCATCCCCGCAACGTTTATACACCGACATTGCACACGCATGCCTCCTGCACCTCTCTCTCCTCTCCCACTCTCCGCGCTCTTTGACCTCGCGAAGCCCTCGCAGAAAGCGTCTGCCTTTTTTTATTACCGGTTTTGCGCGTGTTGCATGAACATGAACAATATTATACATGAAAAAGCGATGACAAGACAGTCGCGAAACTATTAGTGGTTACAGTGCTAAAATTCCGTTAGGTTCACCAGGGGTTCAACCCTAGACAGCCATTCCGAACAAAGTCTTGTTGTTTGAGTAAATCAACGTATTGAGCAATGCTTTCGCGGAAAAGCAAGTGTGCCAGACGCCCGTCAGGATGACAGTAGTGACCGGCCACTCAAGCCCGTCTTAGATAATAGAGGCTAAGCAGGATTGTAAGATTAAAAGGCAGTCCATCCTCTATTTTTACTGTTAAAAACCTGCAACCCAGTGAATGTAAGAGAAGTTCCTTTTTTAGAGTTCTCTGTCAAACATCCCAGAAGTAAACCCCTTGCCAGCAATGCGTAAAAAAACGTGATTTATTGTCTCAGTGCTTGTCTCGTCCTTTTCTTGTCCTTCGTGCATTTTTCGCGCTGCTAAAACCCAAGTACTCCAGCTTTCGACAGATCAAACAGTTCAAACGCCATGGCATATAAAATTCTTTATCTTCTAAAAACGTATTACCCAAAACGTGCCCGTATGTAATGTAAATAAAAAAGCTTTATGCACTTGGCTGAATGTGTATTTTCTTAACGTGCTTAAGAAAATCATTACCCTCTCCCTCGCTATTAATTAACCTATACATAGGAACCGGAAAAATCATGTCGCATATGTCTCCATGCACTTTCTTTCGCCCTACTGAAAGCAGGTATTCATTGGAAAACCGAACTGACAGGAAGCGGACACTGTCCACATTTTTCTTAAAAAGACCTCGTGTGGCACCGGGCCCGCTTCTAACGAGTTTCTTGATTCTTGAGTCGACAGAGGTGTGGCCGCCCGGTCACCGGAGTCTTGAGCGCCAAGGTAATGTAGGAGGGAGATATCTTCTGCGCGTTAATGAACAAAAATTAACACCAAGCGTGTTAATTACAAGTGACAGTGGGTCTCTGTCTTCAATGGGAGTATTCTGTTTCTCATTAAGCATTTGCAGCGATTGGCCGGTTTCAGTAGGAACGGCTGGTCCGTCACTGCGTGCTTTGCGCCTTCGCAGTTTATGCTCTTGCTCATTGCTGCGGTGAGCGCCAGCGTCCACGTCACCGCCAGCGTAGGCACTAACTCCTGCTGCTTCGTATCTACGCATGATTTAGTGTAGCATTACATTCAGTATTTTTTATCATCAACCTTACATACAGTCTGATATTTATATCTTGAAAAAATGACAAGGTCTTCTAGTTTTCAGTGGGGCGCAAACGTTCCGCTGAGAAACGCTGAACAATTCCTACCTGACACACTCATTCTTTTGTTGCTGTGTTATCTGAGCTGGTGGTTTCAAAGTCTTCAAGAACAACCTGATGATTTGGCGATTGATATGTGAGCTTTGATATGTGGAGTTTAACTGGCAGGCTCCGGAAATTCAGAGCACCTGGGATTCTTTAACGTGCACCCAAATCTTAGCGCATGGGTCTACAATATTTCCACCTCTAACGAAAATGCAGTGGCCGCAGCCACATTTCTATCCCACTACCTGCGAGTCAGCAGCCGAGTACCTTAGCCACAAGGCCCCAGTGGTGGGGGAAATGTATTTCATAAACGAGTCTGAGTGAGCTCCACAGTTTTCCTGATCTATGCGTAATATGCTTGCAATATAAGATTCATGAGTGATTTTGTTCTTACTACTCTAGTGATTAGGTTCTTGTTCGTTGGTTAAGTTGTTCAAGTTAATTGTAACATTTGGCTCCCCAGTCTTCGTGTGCAATGGCTAGCACGTATCAGAGCACTACTTTTCTGAGAAATTCCTTCAAAGTTTGCTTTCGGAAGGAGTCTTCGGCTTACTCAAGACCCAAGCACATACTCTGGCAGTCAGAAGAATGCCGCGACTAGTTATTGACCGAGGGTTTTACGAACCCAACGCGTTCCTAAATACTCACCTAAACACGAAATCTGAGAAATGCAAACTGATCACTGCGTGTTTGTGCGCAGACTGACCTGGTAGTCTTAACTGCATTAGTAAATCTGCACGACGTGCTAAACCTCTTCGGATAGTTTTTTTTTCTGCTGTGAATGTGATGCCATTTGAGATCTCGTTCCGCAAAAGTTCCGGCGCTGACGTGGACTCCGTTCGTTGTAAGGGAAAAATCATTATTTTATGCGTGCCCAAAATACTGACAAAATTCAAATAAAATAAATAAAATTTCTGGCAGATCAGTGAAGTCGAATCTAGGATGTTTCCGTAGCAAGCAAGTGATCTACTACAAAGCTACACTTCTGCTTGTGAATAATGCAGTTAATGTTATTTTGTTACTTTGTCTGCTGAGAAACGCAGTAAAATTAGTTTTGATGTTTCACAAACACACGCGTCTTTTATACAGGTTTCACAGTAAAACAACTCATATGGCTGTATTATTGCATGGTATAAGTGTACAACTTGATCAGGCGTCAGAATGTGTGGTAATCATGATGACTTATGGTTCAATGATGTCTACCCATTACGAGAGACAGGCACGTTAACGTATTCCCTTCTGAAAAAGACTGTTGATTTTTTATTGTCAGGCTGTGATCGAATGAATGACTCTATGGATCATCATTCTTTCCGCAATACTCAATGACTTGCTTTAACACTTCGTCGACAATATTTTTGCTGAGAATTTGGAATAGAAATGTCATTGACTGATTTGTAGTGAAATGCCATTAAGGAAGTATTTTGTAAACAATATTTCTGTAGAGCACTTTGTAATAAAATTTTTTTGTATCATTTCTATCAAAAAACCGTGGACAAAATATTTCGTAAGCAATATTTCGTAAGAAAAAATAAGACGTGTGCCCGCGGCTGCATTTCCGATGGAGGCGGAAATGGTAGGCCGTGCGTTCAGATTTGGGTGCACGTTAAAGAATCCCAGGTGGTAGAAACTTCCGGAGCCCTTCACTACGACGTCTTTCATAATCATATTGTGGTTTTGGGACGGTTAACCCCATACATCAATCAATCAATCGTGACGCGCGCCCACTCATGTTCTCCGGCGCACGCGCCTGAAGGAGAGAAAAAAGAAAAAAAAGAAAACAGAAGGGAGATCTGCGGAAGCTGAGAAGTTTCGTGTGCGCGGTGCGGCGTGACAGTACTGAAACACTGGCCTATATGTTGATGCTCGTGTTCTACAAAACAAATTGAACGTGTGATAATAGGAAAGCATGGCAAAAAAGAAACAAATGGAAGGCAATGAGACAGAGAAAGATCAAAATGTAAAATCGGTTGGTTTGTGGTTTGCGTAATACGATGATGGACTTGAACACCAAGTATACAGAAATCAGGTGCAGAAGTCAGCTGGAGAGTGTATGCCACCGACATTTACTCACTCTTTTGAATATTAAGTACAGTTCTCATATTCTAGCATCGATTTGTAAGAGTGAACCACGATTAAGACAAGCAGTGTACTGCTGTGGACATAATGTACAAACTAAAAAATTCCAATTTTCTACAGAGCAACTGCGTGCAGTAACAATAAATATTTTAGGTTTGTTCTGCACCATTTCTGGACCCAAACTGCACGCGGGCGTTCTCGAAAGAGATTATTTATTTGAAGGGAGACCTACTTGTCCGTCACTAGTTTGTGTACGTCATACTTGACCTTGGCATGCGTATCAGCATCCACTTGAACAGTGGTGTGATGCTGAATAAAGGTAAGAGTAGCTAATTCCCATGAATAAGATAATTTAAAAACTGGAAACAAGTAGAAGCCGCTGTATATCGCGAAATATTGCGCATCAATTCTAATTGCAGAAATAAGTAATTGTCGAAATGCATTAAAGGCGTTGCTGGCCCAGCATGCAGTTCGCGGCAGTTCGCGCCTGCGAAATGCAAATGTTAAAGTAGCAAATGTAAATGTTAAAGTAGGCACGCTGAAATAACCATGCAGTGTTTACATGCGAAAGCGAATTGTCCTCAAATTGCTGATAATAGGCTGCTGTCACTGACCCGCGTGTACCTCGCGACACAAATAAGCGAAATTGCTCACAGTAAACGCACGCGCAAGCAACATACGCAGGTTTCAGAAGCCGAACACAGCCTCGTCGCGCTGGTATCCTTGAATTTCGGTGACGAAATACCCGAAGTTCACGGGAAAGCACTAAAACGACGCACGAACACACGTTAATTGTTCTTTCAGAACGGTGCACCCCGAACCGAAGTCGCCCCCGAAAGCGCTCACCGTTGTTGTCTCTAGTTCATGAAGCCCTACAAACTATTGGCTGATCAAATTCATGCGCAAACAAATGCATATGGGACAAATAAAGTTCAAATTTACGCCAACGGTTTGCAAAAAGACACTTAGTGTTTATATCCCCGCTAAACGGCGCAAAAAACTCGCCTTGATTCGGTTGCGCTGTGGTGCAAAGGGTGAGACATTTGCTGCACGCGCATGCTGTCCCGAGTTCGAATCCAGAGCCGAGTGTGGTTTGCATGTGAATCTCGCAGATGTAGACGATTGTGATATAATGTTTTTCTAATTACCTATAGTAATAATATCCACAGCATTATCGCGAGAAATCGCCTTCGAATACGTAGAATAAAGCCTTTTTTCGTATTGATAGATTTTGAATTGAAAGTTGAGGGCCAATTTTCTATACCTGTCAACAATTGCCTTAGTGCCATATTAATTGATCCACAACGTATGTTTCATCGCCATTTCAGTTTATCTCAATGATAAATTTATATGTAGTTCATTGATGGTTCATCAATTGAAAGTAGTACGCCAATTTAAGGCGATTCTTAAGAGAGAAAGGAAGAGAAAAGTGAGCTCAGTAACTGTCTGCTTCAGTGAGCGACAGGCCAATTTTCAATCCTGGTCAACAACTTTCTCAACGGTATTTTAATTCAACCATCATGTATTTTCAGTGCAATCTGTTGTCATTGCTTTATAAATCCTCTTTGTTTTTCAATAATAATTTTTGTAAGGGTTCCCTTAGAATCACCTAATAGGTTCATACCAAGTTCAAAAAAATTGCTCGTGGTTTAGAGCATACCACCAAATGATGAAAATGCAGCCATATGAGAGAGAGAATACTTTTAATGCTGAGATCGAGAGGTTTGCCTGGTTTTTCACCAGACAGGCTACTCCAGGGGCCGGACGATGACAAAGATATATACAATGATAAACACAGAACACATGCAGTTACATACTTGGATAATGGTCACATTACACCTACAGTCACTGAAACGCACTGAACTATTTACATCGTTTCGTTCAAGCCTGTGGCCCGTAAGAAAGTCAGTAGCGCTTTGTGGAGTTTGACGCACTGGAGCTGTTCTGCCATGGGCCTAGAATATTTTTCAACTCCAAGTTTGTGTCCTGCTGCATTTTGTAGGCCATCTTCAGAGACTGTCTCTCTGAAGCGTATATTGTGCGCTCACAGAGGACATGATTGATGTCGCCAACGACGTTACATTGTGCACAAAATGCTGAGTCGGACAGTCAGAGTTTCCGCCTGAAGTAATTCGTATATGCAACGTTTTGTCGGATGTGGTGTGAACATGTGTCATCTTGCTGTTGAGATTTCGCGGCATGCTGAAGTGACACGATGGATCAATCTTGTACAGAGGCCCATACTGTTGGCTAGGGTATGCTAGAGGGATCGCTGGAGGCGCCAGGCTTGTGCCGAGACTAGCATTGCTGCGTCTTGCATAGAGAAATGTATCTTGACGATTTCTGCTGAAGTGTCATGTCCAGCTTTGGCAGCGTCATTCGTCCGGACGTTGTCTTGTATTCCGCAGTGGGCACGTATCCACTGCAGAACAATACGGTGATGGAGGTCACAGGCTTTCTTGCATAGGCGTTTGATATCCGTGACGTGTTGGTCCTGTGTGCATGGAGACTTCAGCGACTGCAGCGCTGCTCTTGAGTCAGTGATGATGGCCCAGGACTCAGCTGTCTGGACGACGATGTAATAATGGCAGCCCACACTGCAGCCTGTTCAGTTTCTGTAGATGAGGTACCGTGACTGAGAGTGGCAGCGATATTAACATTGGCAGATGAAATCCAGACACCAATGGCAGATGATGTAGACGTAGCAGAGCTGTCAATGTAAATATGACGATGAGCTCTGTAGCAGTTTTCCAAATGCTCTAGAGTAAAATATCTGAGTGTTGGTCCGGGTGTGCGTCTCTTGCGTTTTTACACAGGCACGAAGAAGACTATGGTTCATGAAGGAGTTTTCCACGATGGTTCTGCATGCATTGATACTCTCTGATAGTATAGCTGGAGGAGGCTCCGCAAAGGACTATTGTCTGAAGCAAGCGGATGATCCGGCCCTCTGGTGTCATAACGCAAGTAGACTCGAAGAAACTACTGCTGCAGAAGAACAGTAGCTGAAAGGCGCATACTTTCAGCAGGGGTTCCGATGCTTGATGTGTTTTTGGTAGGCCAAGGCACACCCTCAGAGCCTTTGCTTGATCTCCAGCCAGTGCTTGTATGTTGGTTCGAGAAATTCCATGTATCGAAGGAAGGCTGTAACATAAAAGACCTTCACAGAGAGCGGTATACACTCGTAACATAGACTTCACGAAACAGCCACTGACATTGCCTGATAACAAGCGAAAGATGCTCCCGTATGACGCAACTGTTTCCTTTATTATCATAACGTGGATAGTCCACGTCATTAGCCGATCAATTGTCACTCCCAAAAACCTATGATTTCTTGCGTACGGAATGGGATAATGAGCTGCATTTAATGTGTAGCATGAGACATCATGCCTCGTAAAAGCAACGGGGGCACACTTTTCTGGAGACATCGTTTGACCTCGTTCGAGTAAGAATTTTTCGATTGAGTTGACAGCTTTCTGCAATCTTGCTCGTAGAACACGTCTGCTGCGACCACTGCTACATATACAAATGTCATCTGCGTAAAGTGAGATTTCTACCGAGGCAGGGATGCGCTTCTCTAGTCCGATGAGAGAGACGTTGAATAAGGTCGGACTCAGGGCAACACCCAGTTGAACTCATTGATGCACTGTGTGTTTTGTGTCACCTTCTTTTGTGGACATGTAGACTTTCCTGTCTCTGAGGTAGTCCAAGATCCAGCGGTACATACGATCTCCTACACCTAATGACCTGAGCGTGTATAGGATAGACTCATGAGTCACGTTATCGAACGCTCCCTTGACGTCGAGGAATACGCTGATAGTGATGATGCCGGCTGCTTTGCTCAACTTTACGCAGTTGACGAAATTTTAAACCCAGACATTTGTTTAGGGTATGCATTCTTGTTCATAAGCAACCAGTCAAGGCGTATCGACACCATCTTTTCCATGAGCTTTTCTACGCAGCTGAAAAGAGCAATGGGATAGGAGTTGTGTTCCGTGGAGGCTTGCCAGGCTTCAGAATAGGAATAACACGACCTTGTTTCCTGAAAGGTTCAAGACGGCCACTCTTCCAGCTGTCATTGAATAGGGCAAGTAGAAGCATCATTGCCGTGTCGCCTAAATAGGTTAACTCAGCTTGGCTGACAAAACCAGGTACAGGAGATGGCGCCCTGTGCATCAGTGCCAAAGCACAAAGAAGTTCCGTGATAGTAAAAGGGTAATCTACCTCAATGGTGCTTGGCGGCGTTGAAACTTGTCTTCATGCACGAGGTAACTCTGCTAGAGCCACTGCAGTGATCTTAGAGCGGAAAGCCTCCGCCATGTCTTACTCGCTGCTGTTACGAGACAAAGCAACTGAGCTGAAGGGATGCAGTTGGGTCAGTGGGGTTTTAAGGCTACGAAGAATACTTCATATTCTTGACAGCGGCTTTCTGTGCTCTAGTTTTGAACAGAAAAGCCGCCATTAGCGCTTATCTAGCGTGTCCAAGTGGCGTTTAATTCGCTTTTGCATTCAGCTGGCTCACAATGTCATCTGCAGAGAATTTTCTACGAGCACGCATTTCACAACGACGACGAATAGCCCGCAGCCTCTCATACTCCACGTCGACCGTTGAGTGAGTTTGAGGTGGTTATAGAGGCTTAGTGCTGCTTTGTTTTGCTCGATTCAAAGCAGCCACGAATTCCTCATACGTCATTTCAGAGAACTCTGCGTCTTTGACTGCAACGTTATCTACATCCCAGACAGTGCACCGAATCCTCCTTCGCTTTGTGTTCAGCGTAGGAGAGCCCAATGAGATGAAGGTGGGCGGGCACGTAGTGACTCCCACGACTTTCAATATCAGCAAACCAGGTGGCCAGACATGAGGCAGGTGGAGATCATGGTGACGTCCTGGGCGCTGCATCGGTCGTTCTTAAAGAAGTTTGGCCGCCCATCATTATTATTCACCAGGTTGTTTCGATGTGCGATGCCAAAAAGGCGTCTACCGTGCACTGAAGCCCTCCTGCCGCCCCAGGCTAGGTGATGTGCATTGAAGTCCCCGGTTAGAATGTGAGGTCCAAATGTTCTATGTATTGCGGCCTGCAGTCTGTCCACTGCAGCCATATCCGAAAGCTTCAGTGACAGAAGCCAAAGTCACCTTTATTGATTACACTGTAGTAATCCAAAATATAAACTTCTCCAGTAATCTACAATGAAAAGTACGCAGTTAGTGGTTGCAGTGCGCACTGGAGGCAGTATACCGCTAACTTAACCTTCGCCCTTTGCAGGCAAAGGTTAAGGGTCCCCAATTTTTCGAAACAGTAAGATAACCGGTGGATATAAGGTATTAGGCCAACATTAGTTCTTTTCTGTTGATGGCCGCTAACTACCGCTCTGGAGGCACCTGTTCGAGTGTTCTTGCTGCAGCTACTCATCCGCTACTAAGTGTAGGTCAGTGGTAGAGCATCTAACGCGTTAATTGAAGGTCGCGGGTTCACTCGCTGCCAGTGGCAAGTTACGTTTTCGCCCACTTTTCTTTCTTCACAATTACATTGAAGCTGCTTCTAATAACATCACCTATACTTTCTTTGGGATCAATATCGGTTTGTTCTCACTATTATTGTTTGTAAAGAAACAGATGAGCCTTTGATATACACTTTTTTCTTCATGTTTGTGAATGTATTCCAAGATTTGCGAGAAGCAGTACTTTGAAGAAATAAGATGATTTCAATCGGCTCACGAAAAAGCTGTTTTGTATATTGGTGGACATGTAATCTGCATGTAAGAGACGAATGAATTGCTGTTGCGCACCGAGTTTCATTTTTTTTCTCTTATTGAGAATCACCAAGTAGCCTGAGTGTTACAGAAAGCGTGAAACCACATTGAATGACATTGCTGTGTAAGAATGAAAGTGGATTACACTACTACCCGCGTTTTTATTTTTTTTTACCGAACGTTACTTTTTCGGCTTAAAACTTTCATTGTACTTTTAAAATGTGAAACGAAGTCGGATGCTCGAAGTGCTTTGGGGCACTTATCAAGTGGAGATGGCATAATACTAGAAAGAAACAAACGCTATACCGGGATCCTGGCAAACTTTACCACTGCGAGTTTGTAGTGCGTGTGCCGATGCCACGAGACAAGCTTTCAGTGCTTGGAGTGCGAGCGAGTTGCCAATTTCCATAAGCTGTCACTGCTGACTTTATTGCACTGCGTTCCCCACCCGAGCCTCCTCACACGTCCGCTTGAATACTACTCCACTCTGAATGCAGATAAGCGTTATTTCATCAGCGAAGAAACGTGTCTTAGAAAACACAAGGAGTGCTTCGTAGCAGCAGCCGAGCACGCGTTCACCATTTAAGTCCGCGTTCTGGTCAAGGAGACGCACGGAGTGCGCAAACATAGACGTTGGTTGAAAGAACAAACGTAAAAGCGGAGGCCCACCGCAGCAATGCCACGAGCTGCTATTAAAAATTAACGGTGCCTCTTTCTCACCCTCCATGCCTCCGAGTCTTCAAAGCAATGGTAATTGTTCTTTAGGTATTCATACAACTTTCCCTTGCGTCCGCTTATGAAATCTCCAAGAACACCACGTCACGCTGAGGGCACAGCGAACTCTGTGGGCCTGCCGATGCTCGGCATCACTGATTTTCTGCCATTTGCTTTCAGTAGCCTAACAGCCGCCGCTTACCAGCCGCATATGCTGGGCGCAAGAAAACGACTGCCCAAGAAGGAGAGGGACGCCGCTGTTAAACGTTGCGTGCACAGCGTTTTCGCCCATACCAAAGTGCAGAGAAGCGATGGGAAATTGCTTGCACAGATTCGGGATGTGGTAGTGGTTTAGCTCATCTATTTGTGCGTAAGCGCGTAGCACCGTTGTAGGCACGAATGTATCTAAGCCTTGCACCTTGAAGGCACATACTCGTTATTTTGCGCAATACGCTCCTCCACAACTACTCTCACAAACCTTACCGAAGCGAAAGCATTCAAGCCGGAAAGGAGGCAGCCAGTGGGAGCGGCTAACTCTGTTTTATGGCCGCGGGACGGCGAAGACGCACTGGTGCGAATTATTTACGGCTCCGACGTGCAAACTAAGATGTATTCCAGGAGTGGTGCCCCGGGGTCTCCCTCGCGCGCGAAGGCGAACGTCGTGCGCACGTGGCTCCTTTCTGAATGCCAGTCTCAGGTTCCTCCTTTCTTCTCAGCTTCTTTCTGCACGCTGCAAATTCACAGCCGACTTTAGACAGTCGAAGTTGCGGTGTGAGTAAACGTCCTGTCGGACTCCTTTGTGTATCTCAACAAGGTGGGTCGCTGTCGAGAGGGTGCGTTGTGCCGTCACGAGAATTGCTATGCGTGAACGTACTGCGTTATGACGTTGTCTTTTGCCACACCTTGATACAGCTTTCGGCATTTCAAGGTAGCTGAACACACGTAATACATGTCTGTTCGGCGTTCAGTAAGCAGGCACTGTTGCATATAAGAAGGAGGTAATACTAAAGATGCGTGAATGCCGACTTCGTTGTACCTCGGCGGAGAAACGTGGCAGTTCTGAGAACAGAGTAGTAAGCATGCTTCCTTGTCGACGCGCTTTGGCTCAAGAATTCAAACATTACGTTTGGTTATAGGTGTTACGAGGTGTTATGATCCACGTGCAGTGACTGTTCTTGCTATATTACAGGCGCCGGCGTTATCTGTCAAGCGCTAACACCATTACAGTGGCAGCCTTTGTATACAAAACGCGCCGCGTAAGAAAATTATCGCGGAGGGAATAGCGGAAAAGGCTTGAGCAACGCTCGACTCTGTCGCAATATAGTTGACAGATCGATGGTGGGTATAGATGAAATATTTATGAAGGTATCGCCGCTTGGTGTCTCCTAATTGATGATGTTGTGGACTCACGAGTGTGGATTACAGGGCAATGAAAACCCATAGCGTGAAGCTAACGTAAACACGTTCTTTATGACTGTTCCGGGCCGATTGTTTGCGAGCGGAGTGCAGTAAACTTCAGCGTTTGAATATTGTAGGAGTGGAGAGGGATTGCTGCGTTTAGCAGTAGGTGAGCAACGACGACGCCATGTAGGTGAGGATCTCTATGCACTTCCTCGTCATGCCTCGGTCGTAAATGGATAGCGATTTTATATTTATTTCAGATGAGCGCATAAACACACGGTACAAAGCCAAAGAAGCTCTCGCAAAAAATTTGATTTACGCTCAGTGTAGACTGCTGCTTTGCACATCTTCTTGAGAAAAATTTTTTGATTGGTACTTTGCCAATGTTGCCACACATGTTTTTTGATCAGTATCGGAGCTAATAATATTAGCGAAAACAAAATGATTGCAAGAGAACGGAACTTCAATGTTGTAAGTCTTGCGGAGATTGGCGATGCGCCACTCGGAGCCTGGTGGCCAAATGATCTGCTCTCTGTGTGGCCTGGAGCTACAATATGAGGATATAACAGGTCAGATCTTTCTCCCAGTCTTCAGGTGAGGGAGGAGGGGCCTTCCCTGCAGCACAGGAGAATACGGTTAAAAAGGGCTACTGACCGACTGTCCGAGCAAAGTATGTGAGCCTGGTGAGAGTACATATAGCCGAAAATAAACCTATGGGCGTCTGAATTATTAAGTTTGCAGTCGGAGTACGACAACATCCTAGCGCCATTGCAGCTTGTGGTGTGGCGGTGGTTTCAACTGCTGTTTGCAGCACTGAGCGAGTCATTAATTCTGATTGTTGGTTAACGACTGGTGCTATTTTATTGATTCCTATAACACGAAAAACATGGCCTCCATGAAAGACAAAGCACATGTATGCCTCAGGAAAAGCGAACCCCTAAAATTCATTTGTAAGCTGATAGGGACGCTTACCCGGCAAGTAGTGAGCGAAAAATGTGCGGTGGTTCAATACGCACAAGTGTGTGTAGACATAGATTCGAGAGTTGTTCCATAAATTTATTGTACCGGCCGTCACAAGAAATTTAAATTTTTCAGTAAAAAAACTTGTGTTGAGGCAATAAGAGTTCCTTACTTTTTATATATTTTTTACTTTTCTTGTTCAAATGATTCCCGAGGCTCTTCACTTGCGTAGGATGGCTAATACAAAAATTTGCATAATGTTCTCAATTTATTTACGCGTTGTGGCGCACGTCAGACGTTGTATAATACTCGTACTGCAAAGCATACAGCGAATCTCGCTTGTACGAACGATGATATAAAAAATGTTTCAAAAGAACAACCTCATAGAAAACTCCCAGTGGTTTTATTGTGTGTTTTACGGAAAAATCTTTGGGTTAAACGAACTTCTGAATAGCAAAAATAACAATTGAGTGAACTAGGCTTGTGAACGCAGACTAGTAGTTTTTAATAAAGAGGACTCGATGCACATCACTATGCCCAATTTAAAAGAAAAATCGTGATTATTTCTTGCTGTATAGCTAATTAGGTCTTTATTGTTAGGCTACTTAGCGACTGTGCAGCTCATTCACGCTCCGTATGAAAGAAGCGCACGAAAAGACGGTGATTACATGCTAAAAGAGAGATGACTTAGGGAAAACGGCTGCTTCTACGTGGTAACTGAGAACGAGGACACCGGAAAGGATTGTCTCTTCGGTGTTTCGTAGGCGAGACACAAAACAAGAATAATAAACTTTACGACAGCGGGGGGGGGGGGGTTTCTTGCCCAGGGAAACTTCGTAAGTTCAGCGATGAAAGATTGCACGAGTTTTGCATTTTATACTGGCTGGTTGAAGTGCGAAGTCTCGCCCATGCAATGACATAGCAGAAAAAAGGCCGACGGCAAAAGCCAAGAAAAATCAAAGCCCCACGAAACAGTGCATTGTTTCTTCCCAATTATTGGTGCCGGCTCGTTACAGAAGTCAGCCTGCGACTGAGGCGAGCAAGGACTCACAGGAGACGCTCGTAAAAACCCGTGGCATCGGTAGGCAACCCCCCCGAAAATGAGAAAGGTTGGCAAACGTGCATCAAAGCGCACTTCTGTATGTGTATTTGGAGACATACGAACACTTCCGCCCACTACGAGGTACGTGCATTATAGACCAAGAAGTTATATTGCGCTTACTAGGTGTATCGAACACATACACACGCACACACAAGTTCCCAAAGCATGTCGTAGCCTTCGAGACCGCTACGCCTTCCTTTTTGTTTTCTTCTCCCTCCCTTCGTTTTCGGTCCGACAATCTCACAATCTCGCATTCACTGTGAGCGGGAACTTTCACGTTTCTTTCTCTCCCTCTCTTCTTTTCATTCTGTGTACTTCATGAGGTTTCCCATTCGTTTCGTTCCCGTTTTCCCTTCGGCACACTCAGTGAACGGAATGCAAATTCTTTACGGCCACCAACCAGTTCCTCGTGCCGGTCGCGTCGTTGGTCTTTGACTTTGATCTCCGTCCGTGTGCGCCCTTACAAGAAGATCGCGACGACGTGAGTTCTGCCGCCGCGTCGTTACAATATCGAGGTATACGCCCGTCGATGCTCCGTGTCGAAGACAGTGCTTGCTCTTTGTGCTCGCTCGTTGAAAGGCTCGAAGTCGCTGCCGATGCTCACCGACGTGTCACCGTGCTCATGCTTTCCCCCTTTCGGAGAATTCCTGTTTTTACATTTCTTTTATTAACTTAGTTTGTCTTTTTACAACTCCATATCAGCCAGTGCGAGCGCGGCTTGATAGAAAAGGCTGTGGTGTGAAAAAAACAACAAAGAAATAGGGTCTACTGCAAAGCGTAGTTGTGCTTCTGGTGGCGGCTTTATTTTACGCACCTAGCGTGGGTCCACCTTCGCATGGCAAGTTTTTTTAATTTTTTTGCTTCGAAAGTCCACAAATTCCCGCCTGTAATGCAGCGATGTGACTTGGGTCGTGCCGATTAGATCTCCGCACGCTGGGCAGGTTGAAGCAAGTGATGCCACGTAGAGGTGGGTGTACAGGAGGTCAAGGTGGTCTTTTGATGTGACAAAATGAAAAAAAAATAAGAGCGAGCAAACAATAAAAAACGCAAAAGAGAAGCAAAGAAGAAAACTGAAATGTTTTGTGCCTACGTGACGCAAAAGTTATCAGGGCTTGATATAGGGAAGAAACGAAGACTGTCAGGCAAGCGATGGAGATTTGAGATGAAAAGTACACGCATCTCCGCTTCTACGTGATTGTAAAGAAACATGCATGACATGGACAACATGCTACGACCACATGAGCCACACTTTTCAGGGAGCTCTGCCGGTTTCCCGCAGGTGATCCTAAATAATTTTCCCTTTACTGGGTAAAAGAAAAAAAAAACAGCTCAAGGAGAGTACTTGATCCGACCACGGGTGATTTCTTTTTATTTTGGGCAGTCGGCATTGTTCCCAATCAGCTTTTTCTGTCTAACAGGCGACATATTTTCGTTGCTTTTGCATATGTTTCCCGAAGGAAGTTTTCCTTCTTTTTTGGTCGGATGAATGTTTACGTCAGCGGGGGGTTGTTGCACTTATGATTTTCGGTCACTATATACAGTTGATGTGTGAATGGCTGCTGAAGTTACATTTCCACAAGTTGTGCATGCAGATTAAAAATAACTTGCACATGATTCTTCAATTTCTTAGCGACAGTTATTATAGACCCTTCAACAGGGGAGCAAGTTGTGCTGCTAGCGAACCAAGACATGGTAATATCATGTGAACACGTAAGCTGGGCGAAGTTAAAACGCAGAAAGCAGCCCTGAGCGACTTTTGAGAGGGACCTTTATAGCTATTTTAAACCAATCGTAAGCCTTCTTGCATGTCTAGCGAAAGTGCCGTATATAGGACCGTCCCGGGCTTCGCTGAAAAGTGCCACCCAATGTTACAGCCTATTTCATATCACCCACGCACGGTCCCCGAATGAAATACTCCACTGTCCTCTCTCATAGAAAACTGGTGATGAATTATAGACAAGCGCATTGTACTGTGCACTCACAAGTACACATTAAGGAGCCATGAAAGAGGAATATAACTTTATTGTATTTTCCTGGTGAGCTCGTCCCGCAAATTGTAGCTCCTGCTGCGGTCAAGTGATGATGCCAGCCCATATTCCAAATTGGTCTTTCGCATAACACTGGCGTGCTTGCTCAAGTGGAGTGCTTAAGGGATTAACAGCTGCAACAACGGTTTTAGAAGAGAACCCTTCAGCCTTCTGTTGCTGTGCAACCGAGGTGGTCGCCTTTCGATGAAGCGAAACGGTTGAGCGTGGACTGTGCGATGTCATTGCATGTTAACGATTACCAGATAATAAGTATTTTTGGAGCCCTTCTCTAGCGCGTCTCGAATAGTCAAGTCGTGGTTTTGGGACGTAAAAAACTGTATATAACCATTTTGCTGTTATGAAACTTGCGCACACACCTCCACAAGCTTTCCTGCTGAGCTTTATAGGAGAGGATCTAAATTAACGTCAAATCATGCAGGCAAATCAGACTATGTAGGGTTCGGGTTTATTTATTTATTTTATTTGAACAAAATGCAGGCTTTTCACTGCCCATGCAAGAGTTGAGACAAGAAAATGCATACTAAGCATCAAAATAAATACATAACGGAATAACAAGAAAGAAGATACAATGTCAAACAGCTCATATTTCAAAATGGACACACTGTATTACGTTCGTAAATGATTGAGTGGTGTTACAGCACACTATATTTTTGTCTAGACTATTCTAATAGTGCATAGCTGACGGAAAAAGGGAATGTTTTTGAGCGTTAACAGGACTGAAAGGTTGGTGGATAGTTTTGGAACGGTTCAGTCGCGATAAGTGTTTGGGCGGGTGTAGCAGGTAATGAGATATTGGTATGCGGAAATGACCATGATATAATTGGTAAAGAAATTTTAGTCGCGAGATAATTCTGCGTTGTGAAGGAGGTTTTAAGTTTGCCCTTGCGAGCAAGCCTGCAGAACTAGGATTGCCTCGAGAAGTCTGAATATACACATCTAATTGCCAATTTTTGGATTCCTTGTATTTTTTATGAGGTGCTTCTGATATGGACGCCAGATGACATGGGCGTACTCTAAACATGATATAATTAGTGTTTTATATGCATTAAGTTAAAGGTGTGATGGTGCAGTGCGCAATTTCCTCCTTAGGAAGGATAGCTTCCTGTACCCTTTACGACATTTGGCTAAAACATGTGGTTCCCAGTTGAGGTTCGATGTGAAAGTAACGTCTAAGTATTTTACTTGGTTACTTTTGTCGGTAGTTGTATTTTCTATAGTATATGTAAAGTTGAGGGGGTTGGTCTTATTTGTAAATGAATGAAGTGAGTTTTGGTTGTGTTTAATTTAATGACCCAAGTATCGCACCAGGAATATATCTTTTGCAATTTGCAATGAATTGTTCAGTTTAACTTGACCGTTTGAATTGTGTACGACTGTGTACACGACACAGTCGTCTGCGAATAGTTGCATTTGAACAAAATTATTGACAAAAAATTGAATGCCGTTAATAAACATTAAAAACCAACGTGGGGCAAGTACCGATCCCTGAGATACTCCAGAGTAAACATCAAGTGGTTGCGATAGATGGTTGTCGATTGTTAATCTCTGTTTTCGTTTGGTTAGAAAACTGTTAATCCATGCTACTATTTTATATTCAATACCCAAGGCCGATACTTTAGTTATTAAATCCTTGTGTAAAACACCATCGAACGCTTAGAAATGTCTAAAAAACGGCATCTAATTGACTGTTCTCGGTAATTGCATTGGCTATGTGGTGAGGTAATTCAGCTAACTGGGTTGTAGTTGAGAGACCTGATCTGAAGCCATGTTGATGTTTGTAAAGGAGCTCATTTGTTTCTAAGCGAGTTATTATGGCCTTGAAAATAATATGCTCAAATATTTTTGCAGCACGAGCTCGTAAACGGCACTGGGCGGTAGTTGCTTATTTCTAGCTTTGAGCCTGGTTTGTGTATAGGGACTACTGTAGCGTTGCACCAGTCATCCGGTAATTCCGAAGTGTGTAGAGATAACGTGTATATTTTAAAGAGAGATTTATATGTATATTGCGCATATCAGCATAAAAATGAGTTAGTAATTTTATCGGGACCAGTGGATTTTTTTTAGATCAAGCTTGAGTGGAAGAGCAAGTAAGCCTTTTTCACTTACAATTATTTCTTCCATGGGTACTTTCACACCGTAGGGGGGTAGTACCGCGTAGTGGCATGTTTCATAAAAACCTGATTGAAAAAACTTATTCATCTCATTAGCGATTTGCTCTGGTCCCCTAATAACTTACTCTGAATACTTAATTTGCAAGATCGAATCTCGTTCATCTGACAAGTGTCGCCAAAATTTGTGTCGCCAATAACGCAGTGTTAAAGGAATGAGCTTTTGCTTCGAACATTTTATGTTTAAAGGCTCCGATAAGATCGGATGCGTTGCTCCTGTTTCTCTTTTCCCGCCGTCGTTTTATTTTTATTTTCAGTTGAATTATTTAACCAGTTATCCCAGGGTACTCTCTGTTGATGCGTTTCTTTTTATTCGGAATGAAGGTATGATCGCAGTAGTTGACAATGTTTTTAAAACGTGTCCGAACTTCTTCTATATCTTTAGCTTGATGAATTCATGAAACTGTGTTTCTAGGAAACGTAGTACAGCACGATCATTTGCACAGAAGTAATCTTTAAAGTAAGTAGGTAGTGGCTTTTTGTATTTCCGCGTGTAAGTAGTAGAACAAGTTAAAGAAATCACTTTGTGGTCCGAAATGCCATTCTCGATGGACACAGAAGAATCTTCAAATGTGCTACTTACAAACTCTAGATCAAGTAAAGACGATGATGCTGAAGTGATCCGAGTGTTATCAGTGACTAGTTGATTCAGTGAAAACGTGAAAGCCACGTCGAGAAGCGATTCTGAACTCGTGACGTCACAACCATCATGTGAATTATTGCTCCCATGTATTCCGGGAAGGTTAAAGTCTCCGGCAAGAACTATTCTTGACTTAGAGTTTGTATGCTTCAAATTGTGATCATGAATCCTTACAATGTAGTCAGGTGCCACATTTAAAGGCCTATATATTCCTCTTACGGTTATACTTTTGTTGTAATATGTTAACTTGCACCAGATACTTTCATGGTCAGGGTAATCAAATTATTGTTTATATGAAACTGGTCAGGTATGAAATTGTCGTTTATATGAAACCACTTTTGAACACGACAATCCTTTACCGCAAATGCACAGAAAATGCTGCTGCCACGTGCAGCAAATTAGCCCAAGTTCTCCATAAAGATTAGATCAAGCAGTGCAAACGCCCGCAGAATTTGTCTTTTCTCTGCGAAGCTTTTTTTTTGCTGTACGGGGAATCTACCGCAGTATTTCGGTTAGCGAGAGATGCGATAAGGAGAGGGCGACGTGAAGTAAGCAGAAACCAGTGCATGCTTCTTCGAATCAGCCTACGTCCATTGTGTTCATCGGCCTGTTATGCATAGTTGTCGTTCAGTTCTAGCTCACAGGTCGCGGGATCCAATCCCGGCGGCTGCGGCTGCATTTTCGATGGAGGTGAAAATGCTGTAGGCCCATGTGCTCATTTTTGGGTGCACGTTAAAGAACTCCAGGGGGTCGAAATTTCCGTAGCCCTCAATTAAAGCGTCTCTCGTAATCGTAAGGTGGTTTTTGGGACATCAAATCCCATATATCAATCAAACAGTTCTACGCTCCCCTTATCAAGCGATTTTCGCTGATTATGCTAGTGAGCGCAAAGCTGGTCTTAATGAACACATTAAAACATAGAGAGAACTATCACGTCACAAATGCGTACATTTATCTATCAAGATTGACGCTGAATGTCAAGCACGCTGACAAGCACACTGAGTATACGAGGCTTGGGCCAGGGCATACTGAAGGCTTTAGAAGCCCGACAATGATGTACAAATGAATATTTCTGTGTTCAGTCACTGTATGCATAAATACTGTTTTTTTTTACCTCGCAACAGATGGCTAAGGGAACAACTGGAGAATGCTCCAATCCATAATAAATGAGTATTCATTGGTGGAAAACTTGTAGTCGCTCCACGTTACCATTGCGCAAAAAGTCCGTCAAAGAGCTGGCAAAAAAACAGCTCTTCAATCATTGGAAGCCGTTTTTTTTTAAAAAGTTGACGAGCGTGCAAGTGACAATTGTGTTGTGCTGTACAACGCTGAAGTTCAATTTCTTTAGCGCCTTGTTAGATTTTTTTCTCGTTTTGTTTTTGTTTATATCAGCAAGCTGCCTGCAGAGTTTATTGACACATGCTCCAGTGGATCAGCCTTCAATAATATCAGCTTCTAGTATGCACCTGTGTTAGTCTGCTACTTCTTGGTGCCCTGTCTTGTTAGAACACTCCCAATGGTAGCGTATGTCGAAACACCAGCTCACCCAGCAGTCAACTCTAAAATAAATGAAAGAGCTCAGGAGCGCTGTGCAAACATCATTTCGCAAACACCTATTATACGAAGAACAACCGCAGCTCAGACCTAATGTTTGCAGAATGCATGCCGCACACGGGAGCTACACGGGTCGAATCTTGATACCACCGGAAACCCACCCATCAAGTGTCGCCGCAACAAAAATGACAAGCCTATGAACGCTATCACCGATAAATGGTGTGTCTTTTCTGTACGACCACACATAGTGGCCCGGCCATATAGCCCGTCATCAACATAATCCACGGCATTCACGGCCTAACTACGAAGGCAGTTGCGTGTGGGACCATCGCCATGGCTGGTAAATAAAGAAGCGGAAGCAGTTGTCAAGCTTAGAACGACGTGAACAAGAGCGAGTACCAATGTGCTGGCAGTGCGCTATGGCTTTATGCGTCTATATTTCTCCTTAATCCGAATGGCTGACCAGATTGGAGCAGTGGCTGCTGATTTCCTGATCAAGATCTTTTCTGGAATGTCCACTCATCCCGTGCCGATTGGGGACGACTTCACCCGAATAAAAGATTCTGTAGAAAAAACGTGGAAGAAATGGGAGGGGGGGCATGGATAAGAAAATCAAGATGTATGTCCCTTTCCAATTCCAGATTTTTTCATGGGCAGCATAGACTATTTAATGTTGTTTTGTAGGGAATAGGCCTTTGAAAAGCATGCAAAAAGTAAAGGAGGCTGTTACTACAATGGTTTACGCAGGAGAACTATGTGCAGTATACTGGACATCAGGATTCATTTGTTGCACATACGTATACACACACTCCGCAAATTTTTCTTAAAAGATCGTTGCTTTTGGCACTCTCAGAAGCTCAATTGCCTTAGCCAACACGAGCACTGCTTGTTTAGACGTAAGAAAATGTTTCTTGTGGCCAGTTGATGAATACAGTGTTTAGCGCAACAACAACAACAAAAAATACCTATAAGGGCGCATTCCTAGCGTCTAACAGTCAACTTCATCACACCCAGTTTCTTCCTCGTGCGTGGTTTACGCTCTTGATAGGTTCCTAGCATGCACAAGTTTTCTTTTTATGGCTGAATTTCAAGACTATCATGTGACGCTGCCTGCTGCTTACTTTTCCCCCTACATGTTTAGCACGACTGCGCCAACTGCCTCTTGGTTTCCAGTGCATTTGACATAAGATGCATTTTCACATGATCGGCAAACTTTTGATTACAATACCTACCTTATAAGCATGTTTCAAAAAGACATAAGACAGATCCCATGGTTTCAATAACTTGTATTTCGCGGAGATAGCTCCTAAAATAATTTTGTATCCTTGAGGATTTCGTGCGCGCGAGTTTCCACGAGATGGACGCCATTACTTTGAGATGCCCCCGTAAAAATATTGGAGCTGAAAGAAGAACTACATGTTAAAACATATTGCACGACCCTTACAGAAGCTGGCAAATTGGTTTAGATTTCGAGTGTAGCTCTGTTTATTTTTCTGCATCGCTTTTTTTGTTATATCCTGTACACTAATCACGGGGTCGAAAAAGTATATGTGGTATAGAGATTATGTTGCCGTGTGCGTGCTGTGCTTACTTTTACTAGTACAAAAAAGTGAAGTACACAGTATTTTATTGTATGGAGCTCAATGCCTTCTTTTTAAATGAATATGAATTTCTTTCTGTATTGTAGCTGTAAACGGGCAAGTTATCCACGTTTTGAAGAACACTTACTAGAGAAGACAGTTTGTCTGTAATTTTTGGAGTCTAATATTACAGCATCGATTATTCGCTGAACAAAACGCAGGATTCGTTGTTTATGCCATGCACTCTGAAACTTAAAGTGCAATGTGTAACTAAACAGCGAATTATAAGTGGCTCAATCCTGCGCAATGGTTTGCTAGGACTTCTCATATATACATAATGTGCTGTATCTCAATAACGCACAACTATCTTTCGACAAAAGTGAGAAGGCTCTGAATAATCAGTATATCATAGAAATATCAAGATCATTTGACTTTTTCAATGCAAAATTTGGGAAAGGCTTACACTTTAACTTCAGGAAAAGAACGTGAAAGAGTCATGGGTCTCGGTTGGCATCGCCGCCTGAATCCCTCTAGCTTGCTTTTCTCTGTAAACCCTTCAGCCGGGCCTCAAACAGATGGACGTCGGTGAGCGTAATATTTTTAAATGAGCTGGAATTCCAATTGCCCACAATGCCACAATTCTTCCACTGACTGATTAGATAGTACGAACTACGTGTTCGTAAGGAAATACGCGTGCATGTGGACACTTTCACTTTATGGATGCCATTGCTGACAATGATGACTAATTATCCTTGAAATCTGTGCCATAGATAAGACTTATATTCACACACTCCTGCATTTCTGACACGTTTTCACGCTTGTTAAAACTGTACGCCTCTACAATAAAATATATCATGTGTTAATGACACCCATATCCTTAATAAAAATTCAGCAAGTGTACTTCTTTGTTGTGGTTTTGTCGTACGAAAACAAGTTGCCACAAAGCCGGCATGTGTTAAATTATCGCGTGAGCTGATTTTTTGGGGGATTATGTATTTCATCTATTTCGAATTTTTGCTCACGGTCAACACTGACATTTCACTGACAATTTACAACCAACGACGTCGATACCAATGCTGAATCTGGAATGTCTACAAAAAGAGCTTTTTGAGGCGAGCACGTTTGAACTCATTTGTTACCCGAAGCAGCTCTCAGTAACAAAAGTTTACCTACCACAAGCATCTTAGTTTAAAAAGCCTACCTACCTAGGTAGGTAGGTATCTTCTAGAAAGGTACCTACCTACCTAGGTAGGTAGGTATCTTCTAGAAAGGTAGGTATGCTAGAAGTATACCTACCTACCTAATTACCCGTTCCACAGCTACCGCTACAGAGCACATCGTCATATTTACACTGACGGCTCTTACGTCTACATCATCCACCATTGGCGTCTGGATTCTATCTGTCAACAACACCATCTCTGCCACTCTCAGCCACGGCACGTCATCGACCGCCACTGAACTCAATATCGGTAAACCATCAAACTTTTGGGCGAATTGCCGAGACACCAGCGCCAAATCTAAACAACTGCTGTAACTAAAGCCACGTATATACACGTTCGACAGCCTTCATTCATGATGAGAAGTTCGAGGCGTGAGGCGTAGTGAGCGAGTTTCCGGCCCCCGGAATCGATTTTGGTGCTACCCCGAAGGAAGTCATCAGCATTGAAATCCCCAGTGATAATCCAGGGAACAGATGTAGCTGTCAAGATGTCATGCAGTCTTTCACCATAGAACTGAACAGATGGAGATATGTAAGCTCCGATAAGCGCGAAGGCTACGTTTTGTTTTGTAACACGGAGGTACATGTACCGATTTCAGTTGTGGGGTTGCATCACTGCAGAATCTAGGTAGAATCTGAGCGAATATATACAAATACTTTGCTGGGTTCACCACAAGTCGACGAAAAGAAGGATTCATAGGTGGAGAGTTTGATCGGTTCTGATAGGTTTGGTTCGCATATTACTAATATAGAAAATCTATTGCAGAACACATACCGGCGAAAACAGGGAATCAGTCATTTCAGTCCTCTGGGATTCCACCGGAAAACCATCGCACCACGCACTTCTTGACGAAATGAAGGCTGCGGACGAGCCATTGTGTCTACGCAAGGTTGGAAAGCACTGGACTAAAGGAATCCAATACTTGCAGTGCATACCGTGCTGTTGGGGCGTTCATACAACCTACAAGGGTGCGTATTGCATCGACGAGAGCCTTGATCATCGTCAAAATTTCACGGTCACGCTCTCAGGGCTTATCTGGGTGAGATGTGGGGCGTGGTGCTACAGGTGCATTTTGCACCTTATTCCCAACCATATTTCAACGCATTTGAAGGTCACAGGTTTAGCAAATTCCTCTTCTTCAGTTCACAGAAAAGTTAATTAGTCAATGCAAAAGACGAAGGTGGCTGAGACATGCGAAGGTGTCACGTTTGGCTTGGAGGAGGTAATTGGAAATGCAATGAAAGCGCTTAAGAGGATCATTACGCACACATCGAAGCGCGCAGAGTTTTATATGGAACTTGAGCGATTACGTACGATTCGAGGGCAGGCTAAAAAGAAGTACAGGCACACTAATTGAATTTATGACATCAGAGATGTTCGACGTTTATAAATAAAATCCAATGTCAAAGGAACAAGCTGGAGGGCCGACAGTAGAGGAAATTTTACGAATCACTCGATCCTCACAAACCATCGTCCCTTATATGGCAAATGATACATGACTTTTGGTCAAAAGCACAATTACGACACCCATTCAACACACTGGATCTCCATCAAGGCCACCTCCAAGTTGTTATTGCCGAACATTTCTGCATGAGGATTGCGGGTGATATGGTCACCATGAGTGATGAGCTTCTCAGTGATGCCCCTGTAGCGCGTGTCCCTGAACTAAATGTGCTTTTCTCACTCGATGAACTGGACGCGATCCTAGCTACCTGCAGGCGTTCATCGTCACTTAAGCCGTATGGCATCACGTATACTCCGTTATGCTATCTTAGAGGACGGGGCTGGGACCTGCTACTGGGGAGGAGGAGGAGGAAGGGAAGAAATGAAAGGCAGGGAGGTCAACCAGACGCACGTCTGGTTTCCTACCCTGCACTGGGGGAAGGGGTGAGGGGATTAAAGGAGAAGAGAGAGAGAAGTGAAAGGCAACGTATGTGTAGATGTGACCTTGTCCATTGCACGCTTATAAGCGGTCGCGTAGTCCGGTCGTCTTTAGAAAAATTAGTAGTACTCGCGTCGCTTTGCCGGCCTGCGACGCGTACAGCCATGAACCAAGGATCTTCTCTTCGGAGAAAGGTCTACTGTCAAGGGTCACTAACGTCTCGCGTAGCAAGTTGCGTTCGCTCGAAAAACGTTCACATGAACACAGTAGATGTTCTATTGTCTCGTCAGTGTCACACGATTCACATTGGCAGTTATCCGCCATTCCTATGCGAAAGGAGTACGCCTTTGTAAAAGCTACTCCTAACCACAGGCGGCACAGCAAAGTTGCATCCTGGCGGGAATGTCCGATAGAACTTGAAGCTTTCTCGATAGGTCCAATTTGCGTAGGCGGCGGTTCCTGACACTGGGGTCTCTCAGCCAAGTTTCCGACATGGTGTTAGCGAACGAGTGAAGGCCCCTTGCATCGTCGGTTCTCAACAATTGAATCGGGGTTGTCTGGGCGTCCGCGTAGGCGGATCGGGCAGCATTATCAGCAAGGTCATTACCGACAACACCAAAATGTCCCGGTAACCACTAGAACACTACGTCATGTCCTTTCAATAAAACTTCGTGAATCACTTCTCTTATTTCATTCACTAGTTGTTGATGCTCCCTTTGTCGTAAAGCTGATTGCAAGCTCTGAAGGGATGCCTTGGAGTCGAGAACACAGCCCATTTTTGAGGTCGGGCTTCCGCGATATAATGTATAGCAGAACGTAAGGCGGCAAGCTCCACTGCTGTGAATGTTGTCCGATGCGACAGTTTGAGCTTTATAGTGACCTGGTAGGCCGGGATGACAACAGCACCTGTGGAGCTGTCAGCCGAGACCAATCCATCGGTGTAAATGTGGGTCCTCTGGCCGTATTTTTCGTTGAGTAGCGACAATGTAACCTGTCGTAGGACCACTGTTGAATGACGGCTCTTGTTCTTATTCCCGGAATAGTGAGGCACACCTGTGGTTGTTGTAGGCACCACGGAGGTGACGCTGGTCTTGTTGCTGGAGTGAAGCTTAAAGGAAAGCATTCTCTATGGGCAGAAATAATCTTTGAAAACATCGCTTGTGGTCTTTGAAGTGGCAACACTGCAACATGGTGACCAGGAACTCGGCAGAGGTGTCTTACGTGGGCTCTCAAATTGTCAGTGGTGATGTATGTTTGAAGTGGATGCTCTCTTGCGATCATAATTGCCCCGTAGGTTGAAGTGCATCGCGGCAATCCTAAGCACACGCGTAGTGCTTGTCCTTGCAGACTTTCGAGGGTGCGGATGTTCGTCTTGCACGTACTTGCCAGTAACGGCAAGCTGTAGCGCAAATATCCCAGACACAGTGCCCTGTATAGCTGCATCATTGACCTTATCGATGTGCCCCAAGATTTTCCGCAAAGGAACCGCATTATATGGACGGTGGAAGTTAGCCTTCTCTTCAGGTAATTACAGTTGGCACTCCACGATAGGTCCCTGTCAATAATCACACCCAGGAAGCGATGGTTCTTCTGGTATGGAATATTTTGCCCATTGATGGTAACGGGGTATTGTGTCATGGCTCTGCGAGTAAACGCAACCAATGCACATTTCTCCGTTGAGACGGAAAGACCTTGCTTGCGGAGATATGAGCATGTCAGGGTGGCAGCCTGCTGGACTCTTGCACGTACTTGTAGACGAGCTACAGCCGAAGTTCATACAGAAATATCGTCAGCATATATGGATATGAGGATAGTACTTGGCAAGATTTCACGAAGTCCTACCATCACGAGGTTAAATAAAGTGGGACTTAATACAGCACCCTGAGGGACGCCATGAGAGGTGTAGTAATTGGTGGTAGGTACATCTGAGGTTTGTACAAAAAAGGACCTCCTCGTCAAATAGTCCTGGATCCATTTGAACATCCGACCACCGATTACAACAGCTTCCAACGAGTCTAGGATGGCTTTATGTGTTACGTTATCATAGGCCCCTTTGACGTCGAGGAAGAGTGCCCGCGGTATGCGCTTGAGGCTCTTCTGTTGCTGGATAAATGTTGTGAGATATATTACGTTGTCAAGATATGACCTACCTCGCCCAAAACCCATCATGCAGTTTGGGTATACGTTGTAGCGCTCGAGGTACCATTCTAGGCGTGTAAGTATCATCCTTTCCATGACTTTTCCTACGCAACTTGCGAGGGCAACAGGGCGAAATGATGTCAAATCAAATGGTGACTTTCCTGCTTTGAGTAGTGGCACAAGTCGACTTATCTTCCAATCCTGGGGAACAATGCCCGCCTGCCATGAGTGGTTGTAATAGCTTAACAACTGTCCCCTTGCCTCCTGTTCAAGGTTGGCTAGAGCGGCGTAGGTGATGCCATTGGGTCCTGGTGAAGACGATCGTCGGGAAGCCGCCAAAGATGCGTCAAGTTCTTCTATAGTGAAAAGTTTGTCCATTTCGGAGATGCGGGGTTCAGGGATAACACTCCTAATGGTGCCAGCGGACAAGGCGGACACACCAGCGATTCGCGTACAAAACTCATTTGCCACTTCAAGTTGGGTGTGGCCAAAATGTAGGGCTAAAGCCATGAAAGGATTTCGTTGTTGCGGAGTCAAGCGCAGGCCACGAATAGTGCTCCAGATGCGTGACAACGGCTTTCGGGGATCTAATGATTCGCAGAATGATTTCCAGCGTTCCTGTTCAAGTTTGTCTAAACGTCGTTGGGCTTTTTTCTGTATGCGTCGTGCCAGCCTCAAGTCGCATATTGCTTTCGTCCGCCTGTATCTTCTTTCCGCCCTTCGGCGAAGCGCACACGGTTTTTCCAGTTCAATGTCGTAATCTGAACGCTTGCCGGGGAACGGGAGGAGACAGGAAGCTTCCCTCATTGCCTCTTTGATGACATCTTCCAAGTTCTGGTCAGGGTCTCCGCGGCATGTATTTTCCATGAGTCGCTGAAATTTGGACCAATCGATTCTTCGTATTGTGGTCTTAGGAGAGGAGTTAGTAAGACCCCTTATTCGCATATAAGTTGGAGTGTGGTCCCTCCCATGCGTTTCGATGTCTGAAAACCAGTGCACTTCCGACCGGAAGTTTCTGGATACCAGAGTCAAATCGAGGCAACTGCTGTACGTAAGGTCCCACAGGTAGGTAGTACTGCCATCATTTAAGAAACATAGGTCATGCTTGGAGGCGAATGACACGAGGTTTCTTCCTTTAGCGTTGATTGTCGAACTACCCCAGATTAAGTTATGTGCGTTGAAGTCTCCAGTTATAACCCATGGGCCCGTAGTTGTTGTCAGTATGTCTCATAGTCGGTCTTGTTCAAATCGTCCGGATGGTGATATGTAGACACTAATGAGTGTGAATGACACTTTTTCCTTTTTAACACGTAAGCAGACATATTGATTGTCGTCATGCGGTTGAACTGCATAATGCACATATGTGAAATCCGTGCGTATGTAAACAACCACCTTGCTGCGTTCCTCGCACGTTGAAGAAACGAAAGATTCATACCCTGATAGTTAAGGAGGTTGTTGCACGTTTGGTTCATATATAACTATCATAGGAATACGATTCATGAATATATACTGACGGAATGAAGAAATGCGGCATCTCAGGCCTCTCGCGTTCCACTGCATTATCGACGCTTGTCGGACCTCGTTGCGGAAGGAGAAAATTGGTCGAGCCATGGTTGCTACTGCAGACTTGCAAATACTGGACTTAGAGCATCCAGTACTTGTAGTGCACTCTGAGCGAGTGGAGACTTCAGGCTGCTGCACAGCTTTCGCATGGCATCCAGCAGTGTTCGGAACATTCTGATGACTTCTGTGTCCTCCTCAGGCAGCTTGTCAGCAGCTGGCTGGAGTGATGTGACTGTCGATGTGCGCTTGGGATTTGCAGGTGGCTGTGATTTCGGCAATGAAGGCCAAACTGATTCATCTGCAACAGTGCTGCTCGTTGGTTTGTTGACCGCGCTGGCCGCCTTCGGTCTGGGAGGCAAGGGTGGTGGAAGAGAAGGGTGATGGAGTGGTGCTTTCGATGCAGAGTCTGCGGCATTCTTTGACGAACTGCGGCGACGATGACGCCTCTTTCGGACGGCTCTGGCAGCCTCTCGATGCGACTAATTGTCTCTGACCATTTGTTTCAATACCGCTGTTTCTCTTTGGATTTTGGGGCATTCTTTTGACGAAGCTGCATGTTACCCATGACAATTCGAGCATTTAAGGGTAGTTGCTTCGCAGTCTTCCGCAGAATGGGCTTCCGCGCAACGAGGACACACCGTCCTATTTTCGCATACGCTTCTCACGTGGCCCATCTTCATGCACTTATAACACTGTAAGGGCTTCGGTACGAAAGGTCGCACAGAATGCGGAAAATGGCCCACCTTTACGTGTGAAGAAAGAGAGTCGCCCTTGAACATGATCTTCAAGCAGCGTGAGTTTCCTAAACGGACAACTTTTGCCATGACGCTGGCTTCATTTGCCGGTTTGATCAGAACATCGAAGTCGGAGCTGTGAATGGCAGTATCCACATCGTAGATGACTCCAGTGAGGACGTTAGAGCTCACAGGAATGTAGGAGCGAACTTTCATTCCCCCCCGCTCGTTGACGTTGCGCAGTATATTAAGTGCCGCAGCATGCAAAACGTCGATGGCCAATATGTTCCTACGCGTGTTCACTCTGATGTCTGTGATCTCGTTTGGCACGAGTCATTCCAGCATCACCGAAACAGATTGCCTGTTGAGGCGCTTCGTGTCATCGTCCGGTACCTGCTACTGGAATGCTACAACCGGTCATGGAGTGACGGCGTCGTTCCTGATAGGTGGAAATCTAGCCGCTTGGTACCAATCCTCAAGACTGGAAAATCACCGCTTGACCTCTTATTATACCGACCTATTGCGCTGTCTAGCTGCATGGGAAAGGTGATGGAAAGAATGGTCCTCACACGCCTCGAATGGTACCTAGAGCGCATATATCCAGAGGCTATGCCTGGTTTTCGACGAGGCTGTTTTTCTATAGACGATGTCATCGACCTTGTGATCTCCGTGCAACAACAGAAATCGCTCAAGCGCATATCTGTTGCTATAGTATGTTCTTCGACGGGAAAAGGGCCTGCAACAACGTAATGTACGATGCCATTCTCGATGCCTTGGAAAGTTGACGGGACGCTACGATGGTTGGAATCGCTGGAGAAATGTTTAAATAGATTCGGAGCTACTTATTGAAGAGATACTTTTTGATGCACACTGCAGAAGGCCCCACCATAGACCATTACACCTCTCGTGAAGTTTTACAGGGTGGTGTTCTGAGCCCTACTTTGTTTAGCCTCACGAATATTATACTTGCCCGTGATCTGCCTCGATCAGTCAACTTTTCTGCATACGCCGGTAACATCTGCATCTGCACTTCGACAGTGACGCGACCGCAGGTACGGGCAAGGCTCCAAAAAGCAGTGACAATAACGTCGAAGTTTCTCCGTGCTCGTAGGCTAAGAATTTCCCCCGAGAAATGCGTCTCAGTTTCTTTCACTTGCAAGGTGATGTTCTAGTATTCCGTTTCCTTCGAGAATGTCAAAATTTTATGCACGAGATTTTATCGATTATCGGGCATCATTATTGACAGAGATCTTTCGTGGAGTGCTCACATCGTGCAATCGAAGAGATTGCTCAGCTCTTTCACCAATGTAATGAAATTTTATCGGCAGTAAAACATCGGGACACCCGTGTCAGCCATGCTTGAACCATACAGAATGCTCTTCTTGGGGTATTTTTGTTATAGCACACCAGTGCTTTTAAATATCGGAAAAACCAACATCCGGGTCTTGCATTGTATTGAAGGCCAAGTTCTTCGCACATGCTTGGGATTGACTAGGTGTGCTAACATGGTCGTAACTATTGCCATTGCCAAAGGCCACCCGTATACGACCTAAATAACTGTCGACACACTCCTGGCGCACATTCACCATAGATCTAGACTGCCTAACCACCACCTTGCTAGCCTGCCACTGGAAAGACCGAAGGCAGTGTTCTCCAGAGTGGTGGCGGCAAACCAACATTCCATCTCCTGGAGATTCTCACCCGTGACCATACCATGTTTCCCGGAGTGGTGCCTGCAAAGACCACCTGTACACGTTGAAGTTACGGGTATAACAAAAAAGGCTAGCCTGTCATCTGCAGCTCTCAAGCAGATATCATTGGATCTTTTGCATATATCATATGGAAACCAAACTCATATCTAACGGACACTTCAGTCTTGAAATTTCGACCGGCACTTTTGTGATTCCATCTCGGTCAATCTTCGTCAAGTTTACGACTTCACACGCCATAACATCTACGGGCTCCAAGCTCGTCACCCTTCTAGTCGCAATTAGATTTGTTATGCGAGAATCCCATGCTAAGTGGGCTATCTTCTGCGACTCCAAGACGGCCCTTCAATGTATGCGAAGCCTACGACGCGGGAACTACCATCAGATGGTATCTCAAATCAATGAAATTTGTCATCGCGCCCTAACAAATGATATGACATAATATTTCAATGACTGCCTAGTCACTGTGTGATTGGTGGTAACCACCTCACCAACAACGCTGCCCATTGTGCCCACGATGCAGCAGCCACGCTGCTCATACCCCTGTCAAAGGTTGATGCCGCAAAAGAACTTCGCCGCATAACGCATAATACCACAGTTATGCATTGGAATCTTCCACTGAACACCACTCGATGCCCATAGAACCTCTCTTCATTACTTCAATCACAGCCGCCTTCAAAAGCTTAGCGACGGGACGCTACAATGCTGTGTCGGTTGTGGGTCGGCGTTGCCTTCACAAATTCATTAAGGGGTCGCATTGGTGTGGCTGACTCCCCCAAATTTGATAACGGTCATTGTGCAGAAACTCTCGACCATGTCCTGGCCCATTATCCAGATTTTGAAGAAGATCGCCAGACTCTCTAGTGTGCCTTAAGGAGGGTGGATTATCGACCCTTTACTTTGGAGAAGATCTTGGGAGCGCGGCCTTTACGTACTTCTGCCCAGAAAGCCACACGAGCCCATGTACAATTCTTGAGGGCAGCGTCACTGTGCGACCGCCTGTGAATCCTGAACTGTGTGTGCGGTGCTTGTGTTATGTGCAAGGGTATCTCCTCCCCTCTCCTTTTTTATCCCTCATACCCCTCTATTTCGTGTAGGGTAGCAAACTGAACTCAGTCTACTTAACCTCCCTACTTTTCTGATATTTTCTCTTCATCTCTCTGTACATCAACGCACAAGTTTCCAAAGGTAGGTGAGCTTTTTTTCTATGCAGTAATAAAAAGAAACAGCTACTTATACGCGCATCTTTAGAACAAAATCAAAGCTCCTCGATTCAAGAAACGCGCTCAGACATGTCATCGCGGTGCGCGGGCTTTTCGTGAACAATGCGAATCCAAGCCAAGTCTGAAGCACACAATTACCAGCATTTTCAAGCGTCCAACAGATCGCAGCACCAGTTTTAACGCGATAGCGTTAAAAAGCTCGTGTCGCAGATCACCCGCCGCCAGTGTTGGCCCCGTTGGTTGGGAGCAAAAAATCATCTGTGTGTCTGTGACCGAAAAATCAAGTTACCGAGATAGCCGCGGGAGACCACTACTTGTCCACGAATGCGCGCGACCACACTGAAAAACCGTGCATTCGAAGAAAAAAAAAGTGCTCAAGATCACGAGGCGTGGTAGTTTCTTTGCCCTCCACCCCTTCTTGCTTAGCTTCCAGCGCTTTCGTCGGGACGAGAGAAGAGATAATGCAGTTGCAGCATGCGACAAACCTTTGTAACTCCACTCGCACTAGACGCATTCTCAAGATATTTTCGGCGTTAAATTCGTGAGGCGATAAGCTCTTCTAGTAAATTCATTCCATGGTTACTTGAAAACTGTTAAGGGACCCCCTAACGCATTTTGTTTGGCAAGTGCACGAAGAAAACGAGCCCATTCGGCGATGATAGCACGTGCTGGCACAATCTACTGTGTGCGTGTTTGTGTGCGTGTGTGTGTATGTAACAAAACATATAAATAAGTATGCACTCAGCGGTTGAAGGGTGCACTAGGGGACGGATTTCGCTATCACGTTCAACTCTTAAAGCCAAACCTTAAAGTTCCCCAATTTTTTTCTCTAGGTAAGTGTAAAAAGTTTCATGACTTCGGCATTCGCAGTGCGGTGAAAACGAAATATCTGGCCTTTGAGAAACCCCAATACTTTTCAAGACGCATATTTGTGGTCCGGCTTTTTTTTACATACATAATATAATTTGTTGAGGAGGACATTACTTTTAATTTCAATTTGAGTACTCCTTCGTTGCTTCAAGAGGTCATTTATTACTGCCTGAGACTGGATATGTTAATCAAGTATCAACAATGCGATTAGCTTATGATGTCAGCCCGTATTGTCCTCATTCCAAATTGGGAGGAGTAGAGGAAGCCCGACATTGTGTCCTTGAAATTCTATAACACGTCCGATTTTGAGCATGAAGAAAAAATGTGGTATAAAAGTTCGGGTGTTCAATGAGAGATGGCTGATTTGGTTTCTGGTAGAGCAAGAGTAACAAGTTAAAAATTCTAAAGATAAAAACTATGGTAGCTAAGGAAAGTTTTCCCGGCCTTTTACATATTTTTAATATACTTGTACTACTTATAAGGCACAAAAAACCAAAAGGCATGAATAACAATTTTCTCACTATGATATAATGTAATATTTATCGTTTCACATTCATATTCGCTACTTACTTGGTTTATATTACTTCCTTCTCATTCTACTTACTTAGTCACTCACTCACTCACTCACTCATTCACTCTACAAATGACTATCCTGTTTGCCTAATGATGCCTTAATGGCTGCTACTTGCTTAATGAACAGCTCTCTCCATTCCTCGCTTAGTCAATGACTCGCGCCCCCTCGCATCCACTCACTCTGCCAGCCAACTCTTCGACCGCTTAATGCTCGCTTGCTCACTCACTCACACACTTACTCACTCACTCACTCACTCACTCATTTACACTCTCACTCGATCATTCACTCACTCACATCGTTTCGTTGAACTGAAGTGACATCTGTACCGCTAAATAAAGCCAATGCTACATAAATGGACTCCGCTTCAAAGCTCGAATCCGTGGTCATGCTTGAGTCCTCACACAGTGCTTTTGCGACGTGACCCGGGAGCACGTTTACATGCATGAGAACTTAGTCTGAAAGAAATAAAGATAAAACCGTGACCATCTATTGCATGTTGTAAATGTTGAGGGAGTCTAGGGCGTATTTGCACTGAAGGAAAAAAAGAGTAACATAACTAAAGTATAGCATCAAAAACGAAGAGTTGGCGCGAGAGACTGTGCGCAGACATCGTTAACGAGAAGTCACGAAATGGAGCAGCGTTTTGTCGCGACAGAGCTGAGGGACATGGATAATTTTCGCGATGTTCCACTTCCGCAGGGAATGTCAGCGAAGCGTAGACCATGTGATTGTGACTCGTGTTGACAGAACTAACTCTGGCGGGGGTCATTGCGCTTTTCGCTTTTTTTTCTTTGTATATTACCCACAAATGAGTTGTGTACCTTAGCTACGGCCCAGCGGGACACCTCGGGGCACAATTCGCTGAAATGCATTCCTTGGGTTTTCGAAAACGTTTCGCTAATAGTCACTGGTGGTCATTATGGCGGCTACTAAGCTGCTTGTTGGGCAGTAAAATGAGAAAAATGTCCTACGAATGTAACAAAATCCTTATCCAACATGACACTGAAGAAGACATAATGTACAGTTGGAAACGAACAGGGGATTTCATAATCGTAGAAAGTGCATACAAAGCACAAGGGCAAAAAAAAGCGGTGGCATTCTGCACCGCAAACTATCACTGAGTTATTATCTATCCTATTCCATTTTAGCATCATTTTTACAAAAACTGCAACTACTAAGTATATATACGAGGTGTTTTAGATATTGCAGCTTTTCGTAAAAATTTTATTGCTGTAAAGGTCTGGTTGTTTCCAAGCTCGAATTCTACGTCGAGGCAGAATCACTTCGCCACAAGTGAAAATGACATTGAAGTGTCTGATTAACGAGTTTGTTATTTAGCATCTGAAGTATTTAGCAGAGGAGTCCATATCAAAAAGTTCAGTGGGTAACAATTTAGGGCATACAATTTTCGCAAAATCCCTGATGCACGAACTGTGAGGTGTTTGTAATTTATATTTAATGGCGATCTCAAAATGACCGCGCCCGGTGCGCAGGAAACACAACTGCGTTGTGCAACAAGGTAATGTGTCCACCAATACAGTCTATATGAGTATCACACTCAAACTCTGACACCATGCGCAATGATAACTCACTTGGCGCGCTTACTTTGTATGAAGCGTATTTAAGGTTAACAACGCGAAAGAAACTGTTAACTCAGCTCATTCCGTGTGTGCAGGCTTCATGGCCGTGTATTTTTTCCTGATGTTAACCGTAAGCATAGACATCCAATTAACTAGCCAAGTGAGCTAAAGAAATATATATATATATATATATATATATATATATATATATATATATATATATATATATATATATATATATATATATATATATATATATATATATATATATCATTCCACGAAAGATTGAAAAGCACGATATACTTCATAACTCTGTTTCCTCGTATTTTTTCATACTATGCCCGTATGACCGAATGACTCGAAATCCCAATCAGTTTTCAAATAAAAAAATTTTTATTCAAGTAAACATCGAGAGCCATCGCCGGGGACCATTGGCCCTTCTACGAAAAGTGCGTTTCCGTAAATTCGGAATCATTCTAACAGCGACGCATCTATATCACAAATATCGTTTCGATTAGCCTATGTAGAAGTAAGAAAGAAATAGCTCACTTGATTTTATCGATTTCTGAGCTACCTAAACAGTTCAAAATTCTCGAAAAACGCCATGTTCATAAAACTTACTCGTTTTTGGGGCGCGATTTCCACTTTTGTGAACGGAATTCACAATTAAAGCACTGAGAGTTCCATAAGTGAGTAATTATCTTCTGCATTTTAATTTGTCTATAATTTTCAGAAGAGAAAATTTTCTCGCTTGAATCACCAGAAAAAGAAAAGTATTGGTGAATTTAAATATCTATACTAAAAAACTCCACTCTAAATATCGCTAAATTTTTTAAAATGTACTCTGAAGACTGCGTTTCAACAAAAAATTGTTGCACAATTTAATCTAGAACAAACTTACAAATTTTCATGCATTCTGTTCTCAGAGCGTGTTCACTACTTCGCAATTGACATCTCTTTTGGCGAAACAAATAACGTTACACGGTTTTTCCTTCTCTAATTTTGCGATATACCTGTAATGAGATATACATGACGAGTAAAAACACTTGTATTTACAGCTGCCTCTGCCGCATTGCAGCCAGTCTTGCGTTCGAAAACACCGTCTTCTCAGCTGGAGTATGTCTCTTTTTCTATAGTGACTCATGACAGCAACTGGCAGCTCGGGTATCGTTGTGGCGCGACTTACCTCCAGATAATGCGCGTTTCGACATAAAGTCACTTCAACCGGCCCGTAGCGATATGCTTCGGAGCATTTGATGCGCAGCATCAACACACATGGCCCGACATAACATCACAGCAGCTTTGTGAGGTGAGTGGTTTCTACGCAACCATATCGATGTTTTTTTTAGATATGGTTGGACACATTACGACTAGCCTGAATAATTACGCTGTTGAAAAAGGGAGTTGGATTTGTTGTTTTGGGCGCATTTCAAAACAGCACAAAACGAAACACAAAAGACGACTGAACACGAGCTCTCTATGACTGCTCATTAAAAAAGAAATGGCTGCAGATTCGCGAACTGAATGCTGATGATGGAGTGGAGGTATCCTAAAGTCCATAATGCCTATGTTGAAGTCGCCGACTAGTATAAACGACTGACAAGCCGGTTTGACACACGGACAGACGGATGAACCAACGGATAGATGCAAGGACGGATGGAAAGGCGGGTGAGTGGACACACGGACGGATGCACTCAAGGATGAACGGACGCATGTACAGATGCACGGACGGACTATGGTCTACTTCTAAACCATATTTGTGCTGTGTATGCTCTGTTGACGGTATCGCACGCAGAAGTTACGCACCTGTGCTTTGACAAGGGACGACAGCGGGCCTCCGCGACAATGGTAGGACATCGTGAGGGCCTGAAAAGCTTCACTCTTAGAAAAAAAAGAAAAACGCAAAAAGAATAAAACATGCGTGCGCAATATACGCCCATGACGAGAATTGATACTTGCATCATAATTACTTATTATCTAAGTAAGTCATACGGTAAGGTTTACTTAGGGCAAACGGGACGCTGACTCAACATTTTCTTTCATGAGCACTGAAGGTCTTCATAAGACACGCACTATTCCTATTAGTCTGCTCCCCGTGCCGTGCAGCTTTTGGTCGCTCCCCAAGGTTGAGCTGCATAGTCAACAATATCGTTAAGATGTTTCCTGCATAAGATGTACCACCAAGGAATTTGTGATATACAAAATAGCGACACACTTGCGAGCACACCATCAATGTTATTGCTTAGCTGCGAGTGAACATACTAAATATGCTGCAACCATGCAATATTTTTGTCACGTACTGTGGTTGCGTGTTCATTCTCCGTTTTCTTCTACCCTGCATTTTCTCTTTCAAGAAGGCACTGAGTTGTGAGCAAACGGTTTGTGTTGTTCAGCGTTCTTCTGTGTGTTTTCTCTTTTCTACCGTTTTAAAATTTCAGAGCAAGAGGGAAGTGTCAGCGACATCAACACATTGAACAAATAACGCACCCCAAATGTCCATGTATGTTCTCCAAGAAGTTCTGCCTCTCTGTGAAGGGAGTGTATGATCAGGAGAGATTCTGAGATAACAGTGATCGTGGTACAGGGTCTCCACAGCTACCTAAAAGGGCCCTGCCATAGTTTTTGAGCATGGTCCGAAAACGCTGCCGATCGGTAGTAGAGGCTCTCGACAACACACGAGCTAAATAATATAGCGCAGCACGCGGCCTTGAATTCCCATAAATTATCAAAGTCAGCTAAAATTGCTTTCTGTTTTCTCGAAAAATCACGGAAGACGCTCAAAAATCACTCATAAAAAGCCCGTATATCAGCTGTTGGCTTATTTGAACATGGCGCACTCGGTCGTTACAAAGATTGCCGCGGGAGGCCACACCTTGTCTACGCCTGCGCGCACAATCACACTAAAAAAAAAGTCATGCATTCAAATAAAAAATAACAGAAAAACAGCTCAAGTTTACGAAACGCGCGGGACGTTTTTCTTTGCCCATGCCATCCCTCCCTCCTTAACGTACAGCGCTTTCTTCGGGACGAGAGAAGAAAAAATGCAATTGCAGTATGCGACAAAACTTCGTAACTCCACTAGCACTGGACAGATTCTCAAAATTTTGGCGGCGTTGAATTTTCGAGGCAGTAAGCTCTTCCAGTGAATTCATTCCATGATTACTTGAAAAATTGTTTCTTAGTGACGGGAGAAGAGTGTGAGGAGGTGCTCCCAGCTTGTGAAAGCAATGTTAATTGTTTCCCCGGGGATTATTGTACGCAAATATTTTTGTCCGGAATTTAGCTTGTGATGTTTTCCTTTTCGCTGTCGCGAGCGGGTGGTGCATTATTCATTCGTACAAAATAAAAAATTAGGGTATAGTGCGAGGAAAAGTAAAGGCACGAAGGTTAACCATGTTGTACTCAATTCGCTACTCTACACGGGGAAAGGAAAATGAGAAGATATGAATAAATAGAAGGAAAAAAGAGAACAAGTATTACGGGGAAGTACACATCAACAATCACCATGCACTCACAGTCACACGTGGCAAGTGTCCAAGGCCAGTTTCTCTACGGTCGTTGTCACTGGTCCTATTAGTTAGGGAGGCAATCACCAGGACAATTTCAAGGGCCGACGTATAAACCCCCCATACTACACTAAAAAACACGAACAATTTAGATTTCGCCCTATTAGACGTACCAGCGAACGCCGGCTGCAGTCAAAGAACGAGGAAGAGCCAAGAGTTGAAAAGAAAACGGAAATATATTCTCAAATACGGCACATCAAACAAGGCACAAATATGCACTGTCGGAAATTGTCCATTACGTCTCCAATCACAATGTGCTCTAAATAACGGGCACACAACAGAGCAAGATGTACTCAAAAATACTGGCACAAACAACAACACGCGCTACAATGCAATCTCACGCACTAACCAAGGCACTTAAGACTGGAGAAGCTCTTCAAACTCATTGAGTTCAAAGTTCTTAGAAAAAAGCTTGAATGATTCTGTTCAAGTAACCACACACTCAAAGTCCAGCGCAAACTGCCGTTCCGTAGCTCCCGATGTTTCTCTCCCGGATAACGCGCATCGTCAAACGTCCGTACTCAAAAAAAAAAACAAAGCTTCTTCGCCGGTAACAAGTCAGCCACTCGCGCTCTGCGGCTTCAGAATGCGTCTTCACCCACTGGCGGTAAACACAGACTCTTATACTGCTTGTAGTACAAGCATTTACCCGCAGGTGGAAAACCTCTCTATCTCCTGAATACCCCCATCCGCTGCTTGTTTATATTTGTTCGCCTTGGGTGGTGGTAGCGGTTAGAAGATGAGAAAAGGCACCTAATTTCTGCAACCCGGTCGGGAGCATGGCGCAGTGCCTGGCCTTGGGTTCGGGAAGCTTCGTCTGCGCGCTGCACAGCCAAAGCTATCGAAAGAGCGAAGCTTTTCGAAAACTCTCCTCGATTCGTTACGCAACCAGGGAGCGACTCACGCTTCCCTTCTCGAAGATTCTGGCGTTCACTCGTCTATAGGTGTGAGGGGGTTGGTCAGCGTAGCGATGACGCTTTTCGAGATGGAGAGGTGACGCGCTCGAGGAGTCCTTTGATGCTCGTTTTCTTTGTTTACGCTGACTTTTGGCGCGTCCAAACGGTGTCTGGTATTGTCGCCGTCTTTATAATTCGGAGGCGCGCGCTTCCTTGAGCGCTCGTTTGTGACAGTTGTGTAAAAGTGGACTGGAACCCAAGATGCTCAATATTGACTTGCAAAGACTGGTTCTGAGAAATCCAAAATCTTAAGCCTGCCTGCAGCTCCAAAGCTTTTGAAGTTGTCTTTCCTTTGAGTAGAGTTTACTTAGTAGTCGTGAGAAATCTCAACAAAACGAGAACTTGACTGTTGTCGTCATGAAAATCATCTCTTATCGTAGGTGCACGTTGCAGGCCATTCTGTACCGGCTCCTCGTGGGTGTACAGTGGTGGCAGTGAGGGCCACGTGACGTCCGCCGCAGCTTTCAAAGCCTCTCCACCTTCTCAGCTCTCCGACTGTGATGCTCTGAGAGGTGGTAGTACCGTCAGTGGTGGTAGCTAAAAGAAGGACGAAGGTCTGTCGGAGTAGCAGATCGCGTGTCCATTCAGGTTGGGCAGCAGTAGCACTAGAGGTTCATCACCGATGTGAGCTTCGTTCTCTACTTCTCACAATATTATCCACCTGTTTGTGCACTTTCCAGTTCTGTACCATCCGTTTCAAGACAATCTGTTCTTTTTCACTCAGGGACAATCACTGAAGGACAATCTTATAATGAAGGTTTGTGCGATTTATGACGGTGGAGGCATATCAGGGTGGTTGCTCGGTGGAATTCTATGTCGTGATGTTTTGCACAGCGGGGCAAATCATCACCTTCAGCAAACTCTGCTCACATGATCATTTTTCTGACATTTATTGCACTAGAGTAGCCTTGGTGTATATGGACTGACCCTGTAATGAAAGGGTCCCACCCTCACGTGGGGTAGCAGTGTGTTGTCCTTGAAGACAATCTTTACGCAACATCAGTTGCCCAGCCGTGAGAGTTGGCTAATGCTGCTATGGTCTCCAACTTTCTTGATCAGCATTGGAAACTTGTGTGAGGAAATGAAGATATCAACCCGTATATTACAACGACCAGCACGTCGTTGTCAAGTGGGATGTTGGCTCTGACCTGGATACCGTAGAAGTTTGTGATCTTAGTTAGATCAAGAACAGATGCCTGCTGTATGATTTGGATGACAAACATTCTTACCAGGGTTGACTCGAAAATCTTTGATTTAGTTTGGCCCGAACGACTCAAGTTTTTTTCGAGATGGTCTGCCTATTCAGGTTACTCAGGTGGTCCTATGGTGTAAGTGGCCCAAATAAAACGGTGTATTGTGTTGCAGCTACCTTTCGCTTCAGAGTAGATGCGGTTGAAGTGCTGACGCACTGAGTGATCTACGATATATTCGCGGCTGTGAACAGGCATGAAGTCATCGTCGCAATCGTCGCTGCCTGCCGAATAGAGTTTGGTAGGCTCACTGTCAGCGTCGCTGAGTTCGCTCTTACGTTACTTCGAAGGGTCGCCGAGGGTGCTGGCATACCTGGAGAGTGCACCGGGGAGTTTGTGTACAGTTTCACTAAATAAAACGCCAATGGATCCGCGATAAATACAAAAAGTAGGCATAAACTTACATTTGTTTAACATAGCGCAGTACGACAGGTACGCTTCATCTTCGTGTCACAAAGAAAAACAATAATGCATAGGTGCAATAATCGTAAAATTTTCATGAACGACCCATTCCAAAAAAGAAAGTAATTACCATGGCTAAATGTTTGTCATTACGTAATTGTGTATGAACTCCGCGGTCGAGAAAAAAATCAGAGTTTCATCCGTGCAGTTTTCCAGGTTAAATGAAGAATATGGTAATTAGATTAGCTGCAAGGGCTAATTGGGTCAGTGGCCGTAACAAACAAATACCAGAAAGGCTGCAAAAGTGTACCGTAAGCAAATAGTATAGAGGTGTACAAATCATATAGACCTATGCTTCGCATGAAAGCTAAGACGACTGACTACTTAATGTATTGCACATGTAAGCTGCGGAGAAAAGACTAATAATATGAAGATTTATATTTCTCTGGACATTGCATAGTAACCAGATGTGAAAAATTACCGTGTTACAACGTATCTATACATATGAATCGGTGTCTTGGTTTTTGTCATGTTGGCGATCGATATGAATATGTTTTTCAATCAAAGATAGATTAAAGATAGCACGTGTTACTGTTGTCATTAATGGTGGAACTAAAACAGAATTCGGTAATTACCGGCCAATTTCAGTTCTGTCAATTTTTTCTAAGGTTGCTGAAAAAAATAATTTATACACGTTTCTTTGGCTTCCTTTCCGCAAATAATGTGATAAGTGATCATCAATACAATTTTCAGCCTGGGAACTCGACTGAAACCGCATTGCTTTATATAAAAAATGTCTTAATTCGAAACATTGAAATGAAACACTTTACTATCAGACTATTTCTCGACTTCAGTAAAGCGTTTGATTTGGTTGAACATGACATTACCTTAGCAAAATTAGAAATTTATGGAATTCGTGGCATTGCAAGAAGCCTTATGAAAAGCTACCTGACTGCACGTCAACAATACACAAAGCTACATAACGACACTCGCTCTAACTACAAAACAATAAAATATGGAGTGCCTCAAGGATCAATATTAGGACCCCTTCTGTTCACTGTGTACATAAATGATATTGTAAACATTCCTTCATCTTCGAACATTATCCTATATGCCGACGACACTAACATCTTCTTTTCTGGTTCCAACCTAAAAGAACTTGAGCAGAGAGCGAATAGTTGGCTTGAAGAATTAGAGGGATGGTTGAGGGCAAATCAGCTGAGATTAAACGCGAAAAAAACTAATTTATTTTATTCCGTACTAAAAACAAAGCAATACACCACAACCCAAAACTCTATTTTGATAATTCAGAAATAACATGTACCAGTAGCTGCAAGTTTCTGGGCGTACACTTCCGCAATGACTTGAGCTGGTCTGATCACGCGAGTCATGTAAAACTGAAAATGGCTCGATCCATCGGTGTTATAAGCCGTATTAACCATCTTCTTCCACATTCGGTGGCAAAGCAGCTATACTTTTCTCTCGTTCATTCGCACCTCACATACTGCAACTTAGTTTGGGGCACATGTAATAGGACCAATGCACAAAAATCAATTACCATGCAACAAAAAGCATTGCAGCTAATAACTAAAAGGCCAGATAGACATAGACATAGCAATTTATTTTCTGTTTTTCGTGTATTGTGTTTCACTGAATGCTACAAACTTAAAGTAATGGTTCTTATTTATAATCGTATAAAACAAGATTTTGCTTCATTCAGCAATATGTACCTCACTCGTCACATTGAATATAACTTACGAAGGACGTCACTTGTTTCAGCACGATCTAGAACAAATTATGGTACCCAAACACTTGACTATCAAATAGTAGATATATGTAACAGTTTTCCTTCTGTAGTAGAATTATCACAGATAAGCAGATCTGTACATCATTTTGAAAACAAAGTAAGATTACTCTTCGATCCAGGATGCAGTGCTTGATGCAATATGTTTTGCCACTTGCGATGTATACTTTTGTTCACCAGGTTGTACTTCACTGCGTTTCAATTGTTAAGCTACGCACATTGTTAGCTCCACTTGAATTTTGAATTATTATGGATACTATTGCACCTCTTCATTCATTAAATCTATTCACAACTTTATTCCGATGGACATATCAACATGAAATGATTTTTATAGGTTTTCGTACTTCTATAGCGAAATTGCTTGAAATTCCATGACTTCTCTACAATGATGCTGATGAATTGTGCTATACTGGATGTTTTTTGCTTTCCTCAACGCTGCCTTTGTTTTTTCTGTTTTTTTTGTTTTTTGTTCACGAAACTGTTTACACGAGTATATGTCTCACTCCTTTTTTTTGTTTACGAGCCAGGATGTAGGCATAGTCAGGAAACAGTTTCATCTGTTCCCTTTTGCCTCATCTTGGTGGCATGTAACTGTTGTGTACACATGCCAGAATAAAGTATTATTATTAAAAGTATTAATTCCTTACGCCAATTTACCTTCAGAAATAACCCGTATCTGGCACATGAGAAAGTCTTTGTTTCAGATGTGGATGTTACTTGACCTTTTCTCCAAACGCGAACCACCTCCTCTATTCTCGCTGAAACCTTCCCGGCTTTGCCAGCATTTGCGAAATTAAATTTCGTGATTATAGTCCTCTAATTGAGATGAGCTTTACAATATTGGCATAAGGCGAAAAAAGGCACATAATTAGCTTCATGCTATATTATAAGCTGGGAGAAACATTCAGGAAAAACCAACGGTGCAGGAGTATTGAGGCACCAACTTGCTTGTATCTTATACGTAACATATTGTTATTTGAGAGATACAGATTGCTGTAATATTTGCAAGGTATCTTTGAAGTACAGCAGGGGGGACAAAATCTTTTGAGAATTATCGATACTCGCTTCAGAAAGTAACTGCGATTGCACACTCTATTGCTTGAGCCGTACTTTTAAGTTAACAAAGTGCGTGTGAATATGCATATACTTTCACTTTCGACATGCGTTGAGACGAGCCCCAGCGAATTTGACTTTCGCCCTTCTGGTTTATCCCCATGATTTCCACCTAAGGTTAGTCCTACCGACCGAGCCCATACAAGTGCTATTGGCACTTCTGGGTTTCAGAATAGACAACTTTCACGAGTGAAAATGACAATACAGCACAGCCGCGGTATCATTAAACCTAAATGAAGCCTTTTTTATGATGTACGGTGTACGCGCATAAACCGACAAATATCGAGGCAACGCGCTTGCAGTACTTCTACCAAATGTACGCCTCCCCTCACCGACAGCCGCTAGTCGCACTCGCCGGCACTTTACTGGCTCTTATGCGAAAGCACAGACACGTCAATTGGTATGCTTACTGAACCAATATGATAGCATAATGTTTCCGGCGCACTGCATTCGTTTTGGCCAAGCCGTTATGTAGTTGTTCCTAGCGACAGAGCAACAGCGGTGTACTGGCACGACTGCGCTGTGCGTTGCGCGAAAACATCACCATCAATTATGTGGGCGTATCTATCGATTGAGCATAGGAGCGTCATAAAGCCTGAACAGATATCGCCTTTGGAAGAAGCAAGAAACGGATATTAAACTTTGCAGTAACCGCCGCTAAACTCTACCTGCTCCTCAGTTCACCGAGGTGTTTTTTTTTTCCTTGCGGTTGTAACTTGGCATTATTGCAGTGGCAATCGTTACAGGCAGCAGTTGTTCGTGTTTATCAAATGTGCAAATTTTAGTAACAGGTGCAGATCCCGTCCATCTCGAGTAAGCGACAAACAGAACTGAAGTTAAACAGTGAGTTTGTGAGTTTATTAATTCTTTAACACCAAAGTTTCCATCTGACAGCGTGGCGCAGCGGTTAGTGTGCTCAGTTAGACATCCAAACATAGCAGGTTTAATTCCGCACTGTCACACCTATTTTTTTATTTTTTACGGGTGCTCTCTACATCGTTTTATATACAATTATTTTCATTGTTTCTTTAGTAGCAAGTCGTCGCGGTGGTTCGGACGCTGCTTCGCGCTCCAGCATTGCCGGCTGGAGTGCGCCATGCGCCATCCGCTCCATCATACACCACATGCCACTAATACTTCCAGCACCACAATCCACCAAAATGGGGGATAGTGAAATCAAGCATTCCCATGTTGGACATTTCTTCAATGGGGTGAGGTGTTAGCGCTGTTTAAAAATAAATCTGTTTGGAGAGTCATTTCTTTCCAATGCATGTAATTTGGCAATAGTGGTGTAGCGTCAGTTATTTGGTGCTAAAACGCAACAATAGCGTAAGTTGCCACATTGCTGAGCACGTCATTTCAGCATATGAAAAAGAAATAGTGCCGATGATTGCTATGTACACTCGTATATCAGTTAAAATGTAAGTATTCCGTATTTAGTTCATATAACTAACTGGTGTATATGTGTAACCAAAGCTGTCGTTCAACGCGACTCATTGCGACAAAAAATATGACCGAATGTCTCTAAATGAGGGAAATCTACAACACAATTTGGTGTCAATGTTCAGACGGTCGAATTTTAAGGAAGTGGGAGCAAATATTTATCGCACACTTTTCAGCAAATATTTATAATTACGACGTAAATAAGTGCGTAATTGTAGCAGCGAGTGATGTTTCATTTTTTTAGCAGCATTTAACGACCGGCCCAAATCGCCACGATAGTTGTCTTTTGGTAGCATCCTTTCGTAAAAGAGTACAAAAAATATTTTAAATACGTGACGAGATGTTTCACTTACAAATACTCGTTAAACACAGTTGTGCCTTCGCCAAAAATGATCGGGCGTAGTGAAATATTTTAGCGAAGTCATAGGTAAAGGAAGTTTTGGCAACAAAACTGAATAATCTGTAAGTCGTTCAGCGTTTGCGACCTTCTTTGCAAATTCTGCAATTGCTCAAGTTAGCAACTTCGTAAAAACAAATGGAGCAAAAAAAGTCATTTTCATTCTCAGTTTAGCAGTAGCAGTGTAGCGCAGTGTGAATGTTATAAGAGTGCTAAATGCTGGGACATGCACGCGCTAAAGTTGCAGAATCTGGCGTAGTTGCTTGGCTTGCTTTTGTGTCTATAACAGCATTTTTTACTAGACAGCCCTAAGTATATTCTAGGATACCGTAGACTATGATACAACCGTCGATTTAAAAGAAGTAATATTTAGCGCAAGACATTAGGTAACAATACTGCGATTGCACTTAGACCACAGCTCCACTCAGTCACCGAGCCAATTCGACTCGTTTAGCATTAAAAAATTACATAGAAAAAGTGATATAGCGATTACTCTGCAAACGACGTGAAGGCCCCTCTATAGTCCGAAAAAAAAAACCCATCTGACTGCGTAGCCATCCAATTGACCCTGAAACGTACGATATACGCCAAGTGGAGTTATTCCAATATCTTAGGGCACTTATTGCTCTTCTTTCACATATATATATGCATTCACTTGTTTTTTCTTGTAGGTTCCGAAAAAAATCTCAAAATAAAGTACATTCGCTCAACGGAAACGCGCATTGCGACGCAAGCGGCCGCTAACGATGGCTCGAAGAGTATTAGTGGAACGTCACGTCGTCGAGTGCAGTGAGGCGTTTCTGAAGCTGACCATGATTCGGCCGCATGAACGAGACGGTCGCGGGAACACGGTTGTCATTACCTGAATTTGAAAGGTCGATCTTCAACTCCCCCCTCTGTTTTCTCTCGCTCTCTTTGTCAGTGATTCAGCCTCACAATACGCTGAGGTTCACGCGAAGGGAAAGAGCTCGGTTGGTATAGTCCGTAGGCACTTTCCGCCCTACTGTAGGTTACGAAAGGCTGGTAGTGTGATATAAAGAAATAGAGAGAGGGTCAGAGTGAGGGAGTCAGTTCATAACATCGCGGGGGTGAGTCTCTTTCCATTTGTTGGCCCCGAATCGTTTGAAGTGCGAGTAAATACCTGGCTAGTTTACCGGCGCTTAGCATTTCGTTCGCCATAGATGACCGAAACATCGGGCGTTTGTACGCTGACCGCAATTATCGCTATTAAAACCACCCTCACCAACTCATTCGCTTGCCGTGTTCCCCCATGCGTAAGATCCGTTATTCCGTACCGTCCTCTCCTGGGTGGTGGACGCTGAGGGGGATACTAATTGGTCTGTAGCTGGATACATGCCACTTGAACGAAAAGGGAGGGTCGCGAGGCTGCGCGCTAATGTAAATACGAGAACGGACGTATTTGTGGCACAAGGGATCAGGCTGGGATGACCGAGACGAGTTGATTACACTACTGCGGTTGCTTTGAACCGCTCAAGTGTGTGTGCCACGTGACGCGAAGGTTCGGGGAGAGCGCGCCAGAAAAGGGTGATGAGGCATCAAGCTGCTGGAGCTCTCTAACGAGCTTTCGCGTCATTAGAAAGTGGTCACGTGCCACGTAGTGCGGTGTATGACGAGCTGTTGTGAGTAGCGTGCATGAGTGTTCATGTCTACGAGTAAGCATCTTAATCTTTTTCGACGTATAGCCAAACTGCATCATTTTGTCCGATTTTGTTAAACGCATCGGGAAGGCCCAAAATACATGTCCCCTACCTGAAGTTAATAAATAGAGAAGCCTGTCGCAAATGGGAAGGAAGAAAGGAAGTTGTGAAATATGGCGTCACAGCCCTACTTTAGAAAGGCGTAGATTTGAGTTACATTGAGGTGAGTTAGAGTGTGAAAAAAAAGCACAGAATTTTTAACCAGACACAAAGGTAAAGGATAAACAGAAGACGAGCGCTGGTTATGAACGCTGATGTCTCGTGTTTTTGAGTTTTCGTTTTGGTCTCCGTTAAAGTTTTGCGCTCTTCTTGACAAAATAAACTACCCATTTTTTTGCTTTCCTGTCTTCACGTACTAATGCCCTTATATTTAACATATTCTGAGAGACATACGCTTATCGTGTCTAGCACTACCCTGAGTTGAAGAACAATACATTCAAGGATTTCATTTGCGTTACACCTTCTTACTAGTTCAACAAGCAGTACGTGTCTTTGAATTGCAGCTTGTTCCATTCCTAAGAACTTTGATTAAAGGGAACTAAATGCTCTCGTTCGCCAATATCAAATTCCAGGAGGTTTGTAGACGCTAATTATATTTTTGCGTAGAAAACAGACTCGATGATACTGATCATCCCACACCAGGGTACTCTCTTCATCATCCTTTTCTTTGCCATCTTCCTCTCGATGCCATTGGTACGTAGCATGTGACCTCCCCCCCCCCCCCCCCGGTGGCGGAACCGCCGTCCCGGAGCTTTAAATGTCGTTGTCGGCACACCGTTTGGAGCTAGAGCGTTGGGACGTGAATAACATCGCAGGACCGAAGGAGAGATGAGGATTGACAGATGGTGCTTGTCTCATAGGTAACATATCTTATTTGACGATATACACAGCAAGATCCCGCGCAACGAGGCAAAAGCTTTTGTGATAGCCCCACTTGACAATGAAGGAACCAGAACGAAACAAGCGTCTCGGTTTGAAGTATCGTACCGACGTTGTTTGTTGCTCTGCGACGCCTTCGGCCGAGTGTGGGTGAGCTGACGGGCATAATCACCTTGCGCGAACGCGTTACGGGCACACTCGCTCGCGGACGGGGTGTCAGCTGAAATTAGGGAGTCCAGCGGTAAGGTCAGTTCTCTGCCGTACCGCAAGTAACAACACATTTCGTAAACACAGGCTATGTCGAGCCAACACCTTTTTTATGTCTTTCAATGGCAGTGCAAACGCGCGCTTTTCAACAAGATCCGTCGGTCCGCCTTTGTTCAGTAAGTTGTCGTGATGGGGCGCTACTTGATGGGTAGTCTTAGAGTTACTGTATATGCTACATTTAGGTAGCAGAGTAGCGCCAAGGTACGCCTTCTTGGGTTCAAAAGTCTTGCGGGAAAGCCACTCGCCCCCACGTAGGAGCAACGCTCACGCTTCAGAGTGCTTCATTGTCGCTCAATATTGAGGAACTATTATATTACCCTGGCTTAATTTATTTTTTTCATTTTTTTTCTATTTTTTAATATATGAGTAAAACTCGGTTGCTCCGGTCACGCCTAAAAAGGCTTAACTTGATGCTTACGCTCTTGGTATGTAATAATAAAGCAAAGGACTTCGGCTCGTTTATCCATTAAGATGGTTGGTTTATACTAGCTTTTTTTATGGCTGGTTACACTAGCTTCGTCTTTTTTCCACAGTTGTTTTTTTTCATTTACAAATACGAAAACATTTTTGCACTTTTGGTCGCAACCGAACCAGTTAGGAATGAAGTTTTTTCATCGTGTTGGACTCATTCGTTAACTTTGTGAGGAAGCGAGGTATAGTTTTATCGCATTTAATTGAATTGAGCTGGACAGCGATCGATAGTACCCGCGCGACGCCCATGTTACACGCGGCTTTGTACGCTCGTATACAATCGTGGCTCACGACAGGTAATTGATGTGAATCGTTGTTCAACGGCCCTGTCGCTCTCAACATTCCTTCCGCGTAAGGTTTGAAAGTGGCATTGAATTCACGTAATTAACGCGGTAGCTACAACACCTTGCCGGTTTGAATAAGTATAGTTTAATTTATTCTTCCTTTATTTGTAGTGTTATACCAGTCATACCAATGGGGACGTATGCAGCCGACACACGCTGACCAACTCTGCATGTATAACGTAATCGCTGCATCTGTGGGCAATACAAATTTAGCAAGTTTGCAGTGCCATGGACAGATAAAAAGAAATCTCTGATAGCAGATTGCCTGAATACGACCCCCCCTCCCTCTGTATCTATGACACTCGACCAAAATTTGGGGCAATCAACCATTCAGCCTGATGTCAGAGAAAGAGTAAAGTTATAGTTAACTTTAACATGCATAAAATTAAGACTATTTGAAGAAAAACCTATATTAGGTTTTTAGTTTTGGTTGTTTGTCCCTTGCTCACCTACGAGATTTCCCAAAGTCGGAAACGGACTGTATACTATACCACAAAAAAGTGGTATGCGATACGCTGCACGATACGGTAGAGCTTGTGAATATAAGGTGATGCAGTCCGCAAATATTTAGTTTAGGAGAGATTTAAAACAGCCATTCAATTTTTTTTCCTGAATGTTGTTTCTTTTTTGGTGCTGAGAACAGAACTCCTACGCCATGTGTCGAGGCAACTTTTTACAGTCTGTGAGAAACCTTGTGTATATAAGGACGTTTTGCTATAGGACTGTGTTATATTGATTAGAGGTGTAGTATTTGATTTCCATGTACTCATTTACATTTGTGAATGTCTTTTTCTGTTGCTGCTGCATGGGTGGCAAGGCCTAGTCAAGCAATGTTTGCCTTTTGACGTGTCTCCTTGGACAATTGTGTAATTGTTCTTGATAAACTTCTTGCTCCATGAATGAATGTGTTATCTGCCGTTGCTCTCAATCTGCCATTAGAGTATATATTTCACACCCACAATCTGCCATCGGAATTAATTTGCTCCTTTCAGGGCAGAAAATGTTCGTCTAGATCGGCCATGTGGCTAGTCCTGACTCACCGAAAATGTTGACGCTTAATCTCTCGTTTTTCCTGCAGGGTGAGCGCTCAAGAGTACTAGTTAAAATTGAAGTTCGGAGAAATCGATCAGAAATGTTTGATTGCGAACTAGGTGCAGGGTGTGAGCCAACATTCTAAAAGACAGCTGTGTGAACCAAGCTTGAACAAAAGACTCGCGGAGCTCTAATATAATGTCAACACTGCTGTTTCCAGCCATTTAGAGGTGCATTGCGGAGATGATGGTTGTGCTCCGCGCTTTTGTGGCACGACAGTGCTTAGCCGCTCATTAGACAAGAGGTTAAGATTAAACATCGAAGCTGAACACATGAAAAAACAGGAAGGCGATTGTGTAAGCTGGCGTCAATAGCAGTGACAGAGTCAGAAAAGTTAGTTCTAGACTTGTAAAGTTAGATCAACAAGGAATCGTTTTCAGTGGACGATAAGTGGGAGATATGGGTGAACAACTTTTTAATGTTTTGAGTTTGCTATATTTTTCAAGCACTGCGGAAAATAATAATAATTTGTTAATTAGCCCTCACGTGGGTCGCCCCTACAGTCAGTGACCCAGGAGGTAACACTATAAGCCCGCGCACCTCCCCGTACCTCCCCTCAATTTGTTTATTTTTTTTGACAAGCATGCATACGCTAATTGTCCGATTGCCAGCCCGGCCTCCACTTTAGATCCAAGAAATGCACCCTACCTCCAAGAAAAGCTCTTGTAAACGCTGCCTCGCCCTGTCTTTTTGCGCTGTCCAGATTTTTTATGTTAGAAAGCTGTCAGACGGACTAGCCCGCGAAAAAGCATTAACTAAAGGACAAGTAGATACATGTAATACCTAAGAAAGAAAAAAATTGCTGTGTTGTGAACGCTCATTTTGAAAACACAAACTCACAATACGCACGCACGCACACACACATAAGCACACAAGCTCCCAAGCACGCACATACACGCACATGAAAAGCAGCGTTAGCTCCAAGCATTCAGAATGCAAACTTAAGCAGCGAGCGCAAAACCTGCAGTAAAAAAGGAATTGAGCTAGAAGTACCAAAAAAAGAACAAACAACAACAAGAGACGTAGGTAAATAATTTAGGAATGCAGCGGGAGACCTCGCATACCGCACGTCGAAAATCAGAAACTAAGCAGCTCCCACTGCTTTTTTGACAGTTATTTTTCAGTTTTTTTCTGAAAAACCTGAATATTCTGGAAATAAGTGAATATTTTAAAACAACGACAATAAAGAGAACGCATGAGTTTCCGAGTAGAAAAGGAAACCCTCCACGGCAGTCTTATGTACGTAGTGGAAATGCCAGTGCACCCAGAATTGTTACGGGGCTCGTACGTAGGCAGGGCGCATAACTATTGCTGCGGCCGCGCTGGATGCCGTAGTTGGGATGTAAGGGCGAGGGAGGGGGGCGTGAAAGTACGATGGCGTCAAACCTCACTCCCCATCGTTTCTCGACGTTTCGATGCGAGAAAAATGATCCTGACCTAAGATTTTATTTTTTCGCCCCGAAGGACCCACCTTCTTGAGTTTCAAAACGATTTTTTTTCTTTTTTCTTCCCGAACTGACGACGAGGTTGCCACAAGGCCTGTCAACGTGTCGACTCCGGCAAAAAATTGAAAAACGGAAAGACAAAGCAAAAGCTCTAGAAAAAAGGCAATAAAAAATGCAAACATTGAAAGAAAACAAGAAGTGTGACTGAAACGTGAGTATCGACTTCGTTCGAAGAGCTCGAGTTTGGCGGGAAATCAACTCGCATTTTATTTGAGAAATCGAAGACGAAATGACGCGGAAAGAACTTTTGAAGGTATCTAAAAGCACGGGAAAGCACTCCAGAGACCGACGACACTTCAGCCACATAAACTTGACTCTCTCGAACGCTCGCGTGCCGAAAAAAATGCAACAAGAAAATAAATGGTTTCACTGCCCCTTACATACCATCTACTCTATTTATACAAAAACGGCTCACGTATACCGAACGTTACACAAGAATCAGTGGTGATGTGCACGGTTTCCTTGAGCAGCTTAACTAAAGTGTGCTACTGAAGGTTAAGACGACAGAATGTTGAGTTCGCTGTCAAGAACTGTTGCTTTGGAACAGTGGTTCCTAAATGTAGCTGCGCGGTGATCCAATTAAAAAAAAAGTCGCGCACATGACACTGTGATGCTATTTTAAGACCCCTCCACCCTTTATTTCTCTCTCTACAAGGGATGTCTCCTATATTGCACCAGACCATAAGCTTACCTAAAATTGAAGGCTTAGATACACTCCTTAAAAGAATGTGGAAACCGTAGAATCATTGAGTTTCCAGTAAGTAAACTAGAGGGAACTCTGTCGCTAGTGTTGTGAGAGCTGCAACATACGCCGCTTCCGCGAGCATTGAAATGATGGGTAGGGCACAGATTTTGTCCAATCTTCGTACTTTTGGCTCCATTTGGGCCTCGAGTGGCTTAAGGCTGCATTTGTCACGAAACGAAAATCAACGAACGTATAGCACTTGCACTTCGCAACCTCAACCTTGTAGACTCACCATTTCAATTTGGTTCATTAAGTTCACAACCGTCCGTTCTTTCATACGAAACAAAACCAAAACACAGCAATAAACAAAGCAACAAGGGTGTTCGAAACCCGAAAGCCCGAAGTCTAGCCTAACAGTATTTTTAACCCTTGTTAAGCTAACCATATAATATTATGCTTGAATCAATCAGAATGAAACCTATTAGTATCCAGATTCGTTATTTCAAATTGCTTTGGCGGAACCTCTCGTTACTTGCTGGTAAGGACCTCACAGAGCAGAAATGAAGCTCGTCTCTGAAGAGCTCGAAATAACAACATAAACTTAGGTGTAACTGTTCCCACGCATAGGAGCGGCCCATGATGTCACCCTAAGAAGGGGCACTTCTCCAGATCATTAAATGAAGTTTTCCGTACCGTACTTGACCAACACACGAGTGTCAACAGTAAACTGTCAGCTTGACCTTCCTTACCTCCTCTCGTCATAAATTTTCATGCCTATACATATAGTTCAAGTTCTTTCATTCCTTGCCTTAGACGATGCATTCATCAGGCTTCCTTATCGGACATTACGCCACAATCATTCAAACGCCATCTACCCTGCATGCGCCCGAACGCAAACCTGGGAAAAATTGTTGATAATGGTGATATGTAGGGTTTAACGCCCTAAAATCAACAAAACCACCATATAATTGTGAGAGACGCCGCAGTGGAGCGCTCCAGAAATTTCGACCACCTGGTTTTTTTTGCTGCAATTTTTTTTTCATCCAACACAAGATAGGAACGGCCTTCCCGCCAATATCACCACCTCAACTAATTTTGCTCAATGGAAATCTACCTGGAAGAGCTATTAATCGTCACTCTAAGGGTGTATACTGATGCTCGTTTGTGTTTGCTGCTGTTCCACTTATTTATGTTTTTTCTGAATAGTTAATTTCTTTATGTCCACTTCTCATAAAAAGTCCTTCTTGGACGCTCCAGATGTGAATAAATAAAAAAAAGGAGCTTAACCCGTGCACTTCCCGTCATTTCCATGGTCGCTGAAGCATAGCAGTCCCAGGGTCTCCTGTATAGTCAATTTCAGGAAACCTTATGTGTAAAATAACGCAAAACTGAGTCACTTCACTCGGAAGAGAGCTCAGCCGCAAAAAAAGCTTCCAGGACAATTAGTCCTGAGCTAATAACTGAATTAGTCAGCTGTTTTGATTTTCAAAAATAAACGAACGCGACTATTGCTAGCTGGTAGTATATAATCGAATGACAAGCACTTCTGCTGACGCGATCTTCTCTGATGTTTGCCCTGTAATTACGAGGCACGCCGTAGTGTGGTTCTCCCGATCGCCATCTACCATCTGGGATCGTCTAACGTGCTCCTAAGGCCCTAACCGCATGCATGCGATTTCTTCGCGACAGCGTCAAATGACAGCGATGGGCGACAGGATATGCTGTCGCAGAGGCCCATCCATCGTTGCCGCTTGTCGCTTCGCGCGCTTCTGGAGAGTTTGAAAAGATCGCTTGTCACCCGGAAGCCAGCGCGGCGTGTTCCATGCTACATGGCTGTGCCCATGGTCATCACGTCGTTGAAATTTGCTCTCGATGCTTGTTATGGACGCCTACTTCGAGGAATGCAAGGTATCGACTGTCTTTTTTACATTCGCGTCTCACGTGGAGACTGATAGAGCAGCCGTGTTTTTCTTCAATCTCGTTATAGAAGGCTTGTTTTGATGTCCTGATGGCAGTTTGTCACAATAAGGTCGCTTGCTACAATGCGAAAACATCGTGCGAAGTGTGTCGTAGCTGTCGTAGCACAGACTTCTGGGTAACCTGTCATAGTTAAGTCAATGATTGCGAGAAAACAAGGTCATTAATTGCATTTGTGCTGTCTCTATGTCACTCAAGACAGCAATAAATTTGGCACGTAGGGATCGACCAACTTTTAAACTTCTGTTCGCAATGTACTGGTATTCACGCGATAGTTTTCCTTGGAGCAACAATGACACATTGCTTCCGACATGCAGTTGCAGCTGTCGCGACGCGACGGCGCGCCAGAGCAAGTCTGTCGCTTGCGCTTGTCGCTGTCGCTAGGAAATCATGTGCACGCGGCTCGGGCTTACATCTAATCATGCGGTTTTCTGTCTAGTATGCCCGCGCTGAAAAACAGCGCCGTGGCTGGAGTCAAACTCGCTTCCTGTAGCCAATCAGAGCGACATTCTACGTTCTTGCCCACCGTGGCGGATCATACTGCAATAAACTAGAGCCAAGAGATTTTATCGTAGCCACCGTTACTGTGATGAGGGTCTTCAGAACACTCAGAGAGGATACCAATGGCAGCAATTCTAAGGCTGCAAACACAGCCTCGTAGTTAAGGAGTGGAAAGGTTAAGCTTATGAACGTACTGAGTGATTACTTACAAGGAACAGATGAAACGCAAGTGGCTGGTGTGTCGTGCACTTACAAATGATGTGCCGATTGGTACCTGAATGAATAAAAAAAAACAGCCAGGAACACTACGTATACGAATTCAAAAGTGACTGCGAAAGCAGTTACACATAGGTGGCTAATTACTTTTTTGCGTGTTCTTTTCTGCGCAATTTGTTGCTCACTGCGCAGAAAAGCAGACGAAAAAGGTATTAGGCCTGGCGGAAAATAATCAAAAAAACAATGTTTGAACTGGGAAAAAAATGTTCATCCGATCGGAGTAGTTGAGTTGATCAGCCGTATGTCCGGCAAGGTGCAACTGTGAGGACGAATGGTTGCCCGGTAAAGTGTAAATGTGGGGATTAACAGTTGCCCTATAGGGTGCAATTGTGAGGACTAAATGTTAGTCATATGAGGTGAATTGTGGGACTAACGTTTTTTTTCATTCAGGTGTAAATGTGAGGTATAAATGTTAGTCCCTTGAGCTCATCTGTGGGGACTAACTGTTAGCCCCGGCGTTGTTAGTCCTTAAAGGAAATAATGGTTATAGCAGCCCCATTAGTCCCCAAAAGGACGAACCACACGCCCTTTAACACCCTTTTGCCTTAGAGTGTATATACCCGTTGTATTGCAGGTGGGTTGAGTATACCACCGCATATTTCGTGAAATGGCTGTCTTAGCCATGCGAAGAAAAGCAGTTTGAGCCAAGTAAACACGACAACGTGCACAGTATAAAAAGAATCGGGCTTTGTTCGACTACGCCGGGCTATGCGAGCGCAAGCTGGTTGATGATTAGTGGAGTTTATTGGCGCAAGGGCCAGATGTGGCAAAGAGCGCCAGAGCGATGATAATGAACTGTGCGATGTGCAGTGTACATAAAACAGAAGTGACGTGGCTGTATATGGGCCTAAAAAACAGTCGCTGTAGGTGCGTAAATATATATATATATATATATATATATATATATATATATAGTAAAATTATGGCAATGACAAATGATGTGTGCTATGGAGACATAAACTGGTTTAAAAGTGATATGTATGTGAAATAAAAACTTGGCATGGAGCACCAGTGCCTCGAGAGAGCCCTTAAAACTAGAGCATGGAGGCCTGGGCTCATTGAAAGCTGCTATCACAGCGGCTTCCTCTGAACAGAGGATGCGCTAGGAGGTTTAGTTCAAGTCAAGAAGCTACTAAAAAGGGCCTTAATAGTAGAGAGTACCCTGTACTCTAAATCGTTACCCACTTATTCTAAACCCCCCCCCCCTGAACCTGTTGGGCTAAAAACATTCAATGTTGGGCTAAAAACATTCAATACTACATTCTTTAAAAAGCTTAAAACTGATTTTGCATCAAAAAGTGGTTCTTCACCGAGAAACATAATCGGATCTAAAGGAGGATTATAGCGGTATGCTAAAGCAAAATATTTCTTTTTCTCACTTTCCGCTTCCGGACACTTCAGGAGGACGTGGAGGACGGTTAGCCTCTCACCACATCTACCACAAGTAGGAGGTTCATCGCCAGTCAGCAGAAAGCTATGGGTACCATAAATGTGTCCTATTCTGAGGCGACAGAATAGGTCATCAGTTCGCCGTGTTTTTGTAGCGGAGGGCCAGTAACCCAACCATGGCTTAATCAAGTGAAGCTTATTATTTAGTTCCGTGTCCCACAAGCGTTGCCAGTGCTTTCGCTGTTTCTTACGTAAGAAGGGTTTTAGATCTGTTGCAGGGACAGTAGCTGTGGGGTTAATAGCGCGCAATATAATTGACGTGGCCATTTGGTCAGCTAACACACTGCCCTCGATGCTTCTATGACCAGAAACCCAGCAAATAGTAACATGCTGGTTGGACATATACGCTGTACACAGAACAGAACGGAATACAGCTCAATTATTACCGCCTTTCTGAATCTGAAAAAGGATCCTAATGCATTTACGACGCTTAACGAGTCTGTGAATATAATAGATTTTTGTATGTTTGATTTCCGTATATGCTTCACAGCCGATAATAGTGCATAACCCTCAGCCGTAAATATACTTGTTTCCGGGTGCAGCACACCCGATTCCGAGAAGATGGTCCGACGGCTGCATAAGCCACCCCTGCATGCGACTTAGGAGCGTCAGTATAAAACTCTACGCATGAGTAGTTCGACTGGAGTTGTCGGAAATGCATTTTAATATGTGCTTCTGGTGCATGTTTAGTGATCTCGGCAAATGAAGTGTCACAATGTATGAGCTGCCACTGCCACGGCGGTAAATGTTTTGTTGTGGGCATAGGACAAAGTTCTAGCAGCGGAACACCCATTTCCTCACTTAAGCTTCTCACACGCAAAGAGAACGGCTTTCTCGCTGTGGGTCGATTTTGGTAGAGGGTCGCAGCGGTCATATCGTTTATAGCTGAATAAGAAGAATGCTTTATGTTTGCGCGTACCTTTATAAAATAAGTGAAACTGCTATATGATCGCTGTAGGTGAAGTTACCACTGATTAGACTCTACATAGAGACTCTGGATCGGACTTGTCCTGAAAGCACCGGTTGCCAGTCGGATACCCAGATGGTGAACGGGGTCTAGGATTTTCAAAGCACTTGGCGTTGCGGAATGATAAATTATAGAGGCATAATCGAGGCGCGACCAAAGAAGGCTTTTGTACAAGTTGAAGAGACACTTCCGATTACTACCCCATGTTCTACGTGATAGGAGCTTTAGGAGGTTCATCGCTTTCAGACATTTCATTTTTACATGTTTATTAGGGGGAATAAACATGAGCTTAGAATCTAAAGTGGTTCCTAGGAATTTGTGCTCGCTGCTCACAGAGAGTTGGTCTCCCTTGATCGCAATATTTGGTAGTGGCATTACCCCTCGTTTGTTGGAGAAGAGTACGCAAGTACTTTTCTGGGTGTTTAATTTAAAACCATTCTCATCCGCCCATTTAGAAAATTTATTCATTCCAAGCTGCACTTGTCGTTCGCAGATAGACATATTGCATGATTTCAAGCTCATCTGCACATCATCAACCTACACAGAATAAAACATCGCGCTTTGAGCAAGCTGGTTGAGTATGCTTGTTTATCCTCGTAGTCGAAGCGCAGTTCACCAATCCAATGATGTGACTAGTTGAATGTGCAGTCTTGCATGCATTAGACATCCGCGTTTTATTGGTTTCCGAAGCCGTCGCCGAGGTCGCTTGCTGGATTTCGTGCCGACCGGTTGTGCCCTCGTGATCTCCAACGACACCGCAGCTCTGGCCGACTGGGCTCGCCCTATACGCCATCTTCTGACGCCGATCTCCAACGACAGTGCAGCTCTGGCCGACTGGAATCCACCTACGCCTTCTCCTGACGCTGACAAGAGCTCTCGTTGAGTGGTGCCCGTCCTCAGACTCCTACGACCGTGTCCATCTTTCCTATCTTCTCTTTACTTCCGTTACTCACTGTCCGTGCACCTTGCTCTCTTCTTTCTCTCTGTATATATACACTTTAATCCTATCCTTTTAATCTCTTCTTACCCCCATCCCTTGTGAGCTACTGTTGAGGTGTCGCTCTTGGTGCAGGCAGTTACGGGCCTCACTTTTCTCTTCTTTCCCCTTTAAGAACCATATAAGAAGCCGTCGCCGCATTCATCGCGGGAAACGCCAAGCCCTTAAACTACCAACAGACGCTCGCATTCGCGTCTTCCTTTGCTGGTATATGTTCGCGTTCCTGCACTTTCATCCCGGTCGCTGAGGAAGGGAATTTGGAGAGGTAGGCAGCCGAGCCGATGAACGCGTTCTTTGTAGCCTCTTGGAGTCTTGCACAGTTGCAAAAAAACTTAAAATTTATGCGGCTTGCCATGGTATATTCGTTCTTCCCTTAATAGACACGCGGAATCACACCTAAACTCACTCGACAATGGCGAAAAAAATCGCTTTAATAATTGTGACGAGGATATTTGATGGGCAAGCTCTCGTGTAGGTTTGTGTAAAAAGAAAACCACACATTAAACATAACCGTCATCGTGAAATGAGCTGACAAGACCATTTGCTTCCACCCAAATCCCCAATACCTAATATATTTATGAAACCACCAAAAGAGAGTAAACAACAGACAAAGAACAGAGCATGCGTGAGTAGAAGGAGCTTAACAGGAATAAAAGATGGCTAAAATATTCGAGTAGTATGCGGAAATAAATGGTCACTGAAGCAAACTCCTTATCACCATACAACAGGACGCGTTCCTTGAAGTGGATGCGACGGAGTAACGGCGAAGACGCACTTGTGCAGGAGGGGAAGACTGGTGAATGGGCTGAGACGCTCACGTCATTGACTAGCATGGCAGGAAGCGTAGGGCTGGTTGAGGTCAGTGACCTTTCAGCGTTCGGCAGCCGCAGCTCGCTACGAAGTCGCAAACGTTTCTTGGCCAACGCCGGAAGACCAGAACAAGCCTGGGCAACGAGAAGCATGTTTGTGTCCAGGTGGGAACCCGCTGGGACCTTGATGCAGGAGCTCTGCTGGCCGCCACTTCCGCGCCTTGGCCACCTTCTTCACTCGGTCCCGACTCGGCCACGTCTGCCTGGCTTCACTGTTGTTCTCCCGTGGCTCTCCTAAATCTTTGCGGAGGCACCTGTTGTTGTTGTCGTTCACCTATTGATAGTGGTGCATACCCACTATAGGGGATCGGCCAAAGAATCAAGTGGTTTTAAAAATTACGGTTCAGATTTGGAATAATCGAGGTATAACAGAAAGATTACCGATAGCATAGGAAATTGTGGTGCTTAATGTAATGCAAACAAATATTTACATAAACGAATTTATTTGTAGAACAGAGCAATAATCTGATTTTATACGTATATTTTTATGTGGACATGTTCGGATAATGGAACTGGTTAATTAGTCAACCTATTAGTTTCATAAATATAGTCCCGAACGGCCGCGCATACTGTCGCATTAGAGAAACCAGAAATGAAAGCTCCAAAAAACAAAATGACAGGCACAGATAAGTCCCTACCAATACCACGTAAATGTATTTCTGAACGAGGTTTTCGTAATGTGTTAAACCACCTGCCGGTCAAAAAAATTATCTATTGTTTGCAGTTCATCACAGAACGCGCACAGTGGCGAAGGTGCCTGAGCAGACCTAATTCGCTTAAAATCTTCACGCCCACAGGTGCCGCAACCGAGCGTCACCTTCATCGTCCTCTTCGGTACAGGCTGATGGCGTGGCGCACTTTTCAAACGCGCACAATCTCATCTCAATAATATAGTATGCGATAGATTTACTTTTCGTGTTTGTGGGTCCATCTGTATGTGTCGATCCTGAACGGTGCAGTATATGTGCACTAAGCAAGAAGGCTGTTGACCCATAACTCAAATATGCCCTATGTGCTGCATCGTTATTTTTGTCGTCCTTTTGTTTCATAACCAGTCACACAGATGATTTAATATCATAAACTCAGTTTTCATTTAGTGATTGAGCATAAAATGTCTATGGACTCCATATATGTGGTCAGCACCGTGTATGACTTTTCGACTTAATGCTTTATTGTAGGCCCACTGCGAGGACACATGCTTCCAGCATAGGAGGAAGGACGGTTTGAAGAAATTAAAGCCAGATTCTTTTTGGATGCTGTTTGCAATATAATCTGACCTAAAAAAAACTTGGTTTGTCCCTTGTTGCTCACCTTTGCTTTTCTTCTCGCCTACTATACAGTCATGTGGGGAGAAGGGAAGGGTCGGTAAAGCATGATTTAGTGCCCTACAATTTTCTGGCAATGCTTACAGCTTGTCAGTTTTTTAAGCAGTTCATTGTACAGATTAGTTCACAGGAACTAAACTTGCTGCAGGAAATTATATTACTGACAAAAGTAATATTTAGGGTATGAGAAACAGGCTAGCGGAGTTATGCGGTTTATAGAGAACATCGCGAGCTACCCGGTTGTTTGATCCACCTTGTTTGTTGTTATGGATACCGTGATATAGTACAGCATGGTATCTAGCCCTGAGCTAGAAGGCCCTTAAGGTGTCTCTAGTAGCAAGCTTATTTTGCTTCAGGAACCCCTGCAGACATTGAAGTCTGTTCACATTGACATCGAGCTTCTCTCTCTCGCAGATGTAGGCTCTTTAAGTATCCTCCACCAATGTGGTGGGTCAACCAGGTGGGAGAAACCAACCGTTTTGACAGTATTTTATACAAACTCGAGTAACGAACATGTCTTTTCGGGTCTACAAAATCGCAGGTAAGCTCAGAAAACAACCCTTCAGCCTTCTGAACTTGCTCTATAAAAAAACTACCCCCTTCTCGTTGAAACCCATGCTGCCTTCAATGTAAATAAGTGACCGCTCTGAAGCAACGTGGTGGCCCATCAAGTATGGTGGCCGTTTTAGCCAGTTGTAAGCAACCATGGTCGAAGTTGTCACCACCCTAATACACAGAGACGTGCGCACATGAAGGCTCCCTAGTCACACATGAGACATGAGCGCTATCTGGCAGTTATCTTGGAAAACGAAGCGCGCGGCGTGCGCGCCCGTCTTGGAAGCGTTAAGGTGTAGAACGCAAGGGGACGGGTAGGTGCCGCACCGTGTCGTCTTAGCAAGGCGTTGGAAACACTTGACTTTTCGTGCAAGCGTTGCATCGTCAGCGCAGCGTGATAAACGATACGGTACTTATAGTTACCTAAATGTACCTTTTCTAGTAAAAGTCCACACATACAAAATATTGCCGTGTTGTTATGGTGTCTCAGATATGCGCAATAATTGCTTTCTAATTGAGAATCACACAAGTATGAATGCTGAAATTTGAGCAATATTGGTGGGCGCCGCTGATGAATTCGGCCGTTTAGAGGTTTGGTGTCGTTTGAGGTGTCGTGAGGGGGACAAACAGACAAATGTACTGGCAGACAGACAGACAGACATACAGACCAGTATTTAAAACGAGAAGGAGATACAGACCATTAAAAAAACGAGAAGGAGATCGTCTGTTGAGTGACCTCGAACCAGCACTTCTCCATTCGCAGCGCACAGTGCTAACCACTATGCCAACGAGCGTACGTTGTCAAAGATGCTAATGGCAAGCCATCTATATATACACCCTACGCCGTTTCGCAGACTTCAGAAATTCAAAATTTTACCACGTTTTTGTTATCAATATTCAGATGGCGTGACAGGCGCGCGTTAGGTGCGGGCTGAAGGTTGTCGCCTCCACGGTGCGTGGTCTATCATGCACGCGCCCTCGTCAGACTCGCAATTCTAGAGAAGATGAACGTCACTTCGATCGCTGCCATGGCCACGTTTAAGAGAGGAGCACGCTGCTGACACACTACGAAATAAGATTTGAGCTTTTCGCGCTTCTCCTGTGTGTACTTGTGCACTGTCAACAACCGGCAGATCCCACGTACAGTGGGAATCGATGATATGCGAAGCACGAATGATAAATGTTGATAAGTCACTTTCCAATCGGCCTAACGTTAAGAGGTGGAGGTAAATGATGTCGTACATAACTTCCGTGTGATGATTATCATGTTTGAATGTGTCATTTTCCTTCGTTGTCTATTCACGTCACGAGATAATAAATTTAGTATATGTGGAGCCAGCGAAAAGGCCGTGAGCACGCCATGCACGTGGTATGTTGTTATTTTCTTACATGACACGCGTGTCAAGATTATCATGTTTGCAGCAGTGATATATTTCGTCATCGGTTCACGAAATATATTACTGTTGGCGGTAACACCAAATTTTGGTATATGTGGAGCCAGCAAAACGGCTGCGAGCACTTCATGAAGGGCCCAACACAATCCAATGTAGCGTTGACGCGTGAGCACGCTGGGCACAGTGACGCTACGTAAGCAAAACGCGAGCACTTCTATATAGTCTGACGCCTGGCACAACCAGCGTCCGTCGGCGCGGCCCGACGGCAACCGGTGCTACATACGACATGCTGCATTCCGCGCCGATGCGCTACCCTGACATCCGTGCACCTCCCTCTTTTCCTGACGGAAGGATGCCGGACGCGCTGAAACGTGTATGCGTCAAAGGAACGCAGTGCAGCGCGCCTGCGAGTTTATGGCAAGACCGGCGCCTGGCGTGGCAACGCCGGCGCGACGCGATAAAATGAATGCCGGAAAGCACGCGCAACGCGTCACGTCGAATTGTATTGGTGCCTTGACTGTGGCATGTAGTCATGTTCTCAATGACACGTATCTCATGTTTATCATGTTTGCACGAGTATCATACCTTCATCATCCAATCACGTCCCGTAATACTAAATTTGGTGTAAGTGACGCTAGCAAAACGGCCGCGAGCGTATCATGAGCGTGGCATGTAGTCATGTTGTTACATGATGCGCATGTCATGATTTTTATGTTATAGTCTGTTGCTTGTGTTCGCCATGCAATCATGCCATACCATATCAGTTTTGCAACATGCCATGTGAACGAAACCACCGCAAGAGCTGCAAGACTACGAAATGTAAATTGTGTAATTTATACCACGCATGTCACGATTTTCATGTTATGACTAGTCAGTTATGTTCGTCATGCAGTCATGTAAGATCATACCAAGTGTGATATTGATACCATTACCGAAACGGCCAGGAGAGCTAAAAGAAATGAAAACTGTTCACGAGTTTAGGGAGGTGACCATGAGATCAACCAGACGTAGGCTTCTCGATAGATAGATAGATAGATAGATAGATAGATAGATAGATAGATAGATAGATAGATAGATAGATGTTCGCTAAGAAATGCGTCACATATAAAAAATACTCCAAGGTCAGAGTATAACGCTTGTCCTCTAGCGACCGCCCTATTCGGAGTAATTTCTGCTCCGGACCTCCGGAGCAAAGTGTTTACTCCAGCTGACTGAAGCGATTGCGTGGTACATTGGGATCATATATGACTGATGTTTCACTCCGGCCAGCCGGAATAATTGCATGCCGCCACCGGAGCATTTTTACCGCCCTTTCGCTCATGCTGGCTTGAGTGATTGCGTGGAACCTCCGGAGCATTTTTCGCAGGTTTTGCACTCCCGTTATCCGGGGCTTTTGCGAGGCACTTCCGGAGTATTTTACGAATGTTTTCACTTCGTCCGGACGAAATTTTAGTGGGATGTATTAGTATTTTTATAAATTGTTTGCTCCTCATTTATTCGTTACTGAACGTGTTAGCATCGGTTGTATGAAGAAATTTTCAATTATTATGCAAGCACTGTAGAGTTGCTGTGTATTTTTTACACAGAGCTCTAGCAGATGGAATTGAAAAAACATTTGAATTTTTACTTTTTATTTATTCAAACTAAGCTGTCACTTCTGATTAATTGCCCTTCATTTGAGAAAAGAAGACGAGAAGAAACACACATGCAAAAAGTCACCAAAATATAACAAAAGAAGACAGATCACATGAAATCAACAGCACTCAATTTTGAAGCGCAGAGCTTTAAAATGAAGCCTAGAATGCTCTAAAACAATGTACGACAAAGGAAGAACGCGTGCCCACCGAGAACAACCGTTCACCGTCCCCGAAGGCCCATTCATCAGCTTAATTGTTGACTCAAGAGTACAGCTGATTGCTTGCTGCATAAATGAGCGAAACAAAATATTTACACATGCAAACTGCAAATCATGCGAGCGGCACGAAATCTGAGGACACTCAAGCTACGGGTACTCGTTAAATTTTGTACAGCCTGCGAGTACACGAGAACAATTTTACTGGCCTCATAAACCGACCTCCCAAACACAAAAACACAGGGCTAGCGTGTAATATTAGGAAGTCGATTCTATGTACTCCGGTGTCAGACAGCCAGAAGAAGGTACGTCACGCGTGCCACGAAACCTTGAACACTTTTTTTGTGTTTCTTTTGTAGCGTAAGCTACAATGGCCGAGATTGAGTAGTTTACTGAGTTGTTTCGCATGACTCATTGATGGCCGTGCTGCGCATGTCCGAAGAGCAGTGAGGTCACATCGCGCGCAGCTGCCACCCGCAGAAGGCTTGAAAGCTCTAGTAGTGTCGTTTCACTAGTGGTATGGTGCGCGCTTGATTCGCGTGACCTCGTTCCCAAGTCTGTTCGTCAGTCCTTCGATAGCTTCCGCAATGTATATTCTGGCTGAACTAGACAACTCCATTTTTTTCCCACACACGTGGCGAACTAGACAACTCAAAATTGTTTTTCACACACGCGGCTTTCGAGTGCGATCGTGAGCACACGTGTGGACACGTCACGGCCCTTCTACGGAGGCTACAGCAACTCCCGAGGACACCATGCTCAAACCAGCCAATGGCGTAATACTCAAGCCTATGATAGAATAATTGAGTGTATTGTGTTATTTGTAGAGAGAATCGAGTGATATTCAGTTGATTTTAGGAATTTATTGCAAATTATAGACCACGTGCTGCCCTATATTATTTAGCTCGCGTGTTTTTGCGAGCCTCATCTATCGATCGGAAGCGTGTTTTGACAATGTTCAAAAGTTTTTCTAGGTCCTTCTAGAGCACACCACCAGGTCTTTCAAGTCCTGGGCGTCCAGAGCGTCTTGTGCGGTGACCATCAGGTTTAACCCAGCCTTCCCGCAGTAAGCATTGCTCGGTCACGTTGAGTTCGCTCGCGTAAATCGTGCGCCTAATGATACTTCACTCAGTCACTCACTCACTTACTCGCTCACTCGCTCACTCACTCACTGACTCTGTTTGTATTGCTTGTGTTCGTCCAGGAAGTGTCACACAGTTTTTTCCTATCTGTCAAGTGAGTACACACATATTGACTTTTCTAGCCAAACACAATCTGTGACACAAACGATGTTTAAATTTTCATCAATTCTGAAATGAGACACCACCGCATACCTTCGACACTATATCTAGACGCGCAGGTTGCGGGATGAAATCCTGGCTGTGGCGGCGGCATTTCCGATGGAGCCGGAAATGCTGTAGGCCCTATGCCCGTGTGCTCAGATTTGGGTGCACGTTAAATAACACCAGGTGGTCGAAATTTCTGGAGCCCTCCAATACAACGTCTCTCAAAATCATATGGTGGCTTTGGGACGGTAAACCCCACATATGAGTCAGACAATATACCTAAAGACACTGGGCAAAACTGTGCAATAAGAAACGTGCTACCGAATCGCTTGAACGAATGCGCTTATTGTAAATAAAACAAAAGTGATTGTAACAAGTTAGTAGCCATCCCGCGACACTAAGCAGTAGGACCGCAAGTTGCAATTAGGCTTCCCTACACTAGACACGGCGCCTCTGCCTATGAGGTACCTCGATGACAGTTCGCCGAGTAGCGCACGTTGACGACAGCTCGGCGCCGCGCGTACTTTGGCGAGACGCCTCAACCGGCGCTGACAGTCTCGGCGCGCGCGCGAACCATATGCGACGCTCCGCCCGCCGCGGCTGCGCGCTCGGCGCGGACCACCAGCTGCTGGGTGGAGTCCCAGCCCGGAGAGGCGGCGCGAACCGCTGGTCCGGAGTCCCGTCGCGACGACGCACTTCGTGTGCCCCTTCCCGAGGTCTCCCGAAAAACTCTGGACAAATGTTCCTTTCCCTTCGCACGGACACCCCGCGAGCTCTCGGGACCGGCGTTGCGAGAGCCCCTCTCGAGAGATACGGCGGGTGAGGGTCGTCAGCAGCTCCAGCCGCGGCGCGGCGCTCGCGCTCCAAGTCCGGCGGAGAGAACGGGGCTTTTATAGAGTTCTTCCGGTGGGGGCGCACCGTTTTAACGTGGTCTGCGTCTCGGACCCGACTCTCGTGGCCGGCGCACGGTTTGAAAACGTTTCTAAAGCGAGCTTTATTGTTTTTACATTTCGCTGCTCGCTTCCGAGTAGCGTGCAGTACTGCCAATCGCCTGCCTCTTCGCAATCATGCATATGTCCTCCTAGCGAAGCCAGCGCGGGATTAGCGTGAAACACTGTTAACTGTCAGACACGTACGCGGCATCCACTGGCCGAGTGATGTGAAATAGACGCAGTGTTACCGTACGTTTCAGTACACTGCTAGAAGAAAGAAACGATTTCGACACCGAATTTTGAAGGAGAAGTGAAGGAACCGACAGTGCCAGTAGTTTCACAGAACTGTCACCATGAGTGCACTAGTATCCACTGCTCCTATTAGCTACGGGCCCCACAAGCACTTCCCGGGAACACTTGTGCACATCGTCATCGTGTTGTCAATGGGGCTGCAGACATCTCTGCCGAATGGTGCATCAGCGCAGTACATCCAGCAGCAAGGTGAGTATGCTCAAGTAGACAACCGTTCACCTATAAGATACTGATGCTTACTGTTGTATGTTTTGACATATTACCAAGAATATACTTCTTTCTCTTAGGTGCCTTCTTTCACGAAGTTTACGTCTGTGTTGCGCTTTGACGTCGCACGTTGCGTCTAAATATAAAAATGTCAATAATGAAACAAACTGCTTTAAATATAATCAGGGCTGAATTAAGCTCGTTTTCACACGTACTTTTAACAGAACCATGAATGAATGAAGGAATGAATGAATCTTAACCTGTATCGCCAATAGTTCACGCCTATGGAGTGTTACATGATAAAAAAATAAAAAAAAACATAGAAACTGAGAAGTGTAGTAGCGTCACATGAACCCATCACACACACTTTAATCATGTCTCTATTTAAGGCACACCCATACTACAGTTAGAAGCACAAAATGGGCTGTGACATGTACATATCTGTCTACTTGTGCTAAGTAGCATTGTAAACATTCTTTACGTACGTAGGCTTTTTCGATTGAGTAAATCTCGTATTTAAGAGAAATCTGATGTAGATCGAGGGATGCTACTGTCGCTAAAATGCGCATCTGTCAATGGTGATCAATCGAATAAATCGAAAGTAATAAATCGAAACCTGCTAGGTTTAATTTCAGTTAAGTCTGAATTTCAAATTTTTTAGGTGATCGCGAAATGGGAAGGCTATTCGCGGTGGCTGCCATTCATGCGTTTTGATTCACCTGCGGCATTGAGCCTGAAACTTGAATTCGGGTTTCGCCATTTCTAGTCTCCAGTGCACAAGTCACTCGGAGAAGAGGTGTAGGAGTAGATACACGCTTGGTCACGGAGTGTTAACCTTAATTTTAAGGTCGCTTATTGTTCGATGTTGGTTCATTTGCCGAATTACACCACTTTTACTTTCCTGTAGCCCTCAGTGGACAGACGGAAGAAGAACTTTCCACAGCCAGTAGCAACAAGTTCGCCGCGCCTGAGGTGTCAATTTAGAGACGTTTCACAATCCTAATTTTATTATGAGAGAGGAATTGTAAGCAGTAAAGAAACCCATACCCAAAATGTCACATTTCCGTACAGGTCAGTAGCTCATCACAACAATTTCAGCCATTGGTGAAGTCCTATTTAGGACATGCGATGATAAAAAACAACAAGAACAACAGAAAGTGCTACAAATTGGGTTTTGAACCGAGGAGCACAAAACCATAGAAAAGAGATGAGTGATGGAATGAATAGAGCCATCAATCGAGGCTATCACTGCTCGTCCGCGAGTGCATCGTAATCTAGTGGCACGACTAATATTTACTTATATTATCTCAAGAAAGCAATCTGCGTACAGTTGCAGATTATATCTTTTTTGTTTCTACCACCGCTGTCTAAGCGATATACGCAAAATGGGTGTACCAGCCAGGGATCGATGCCACTGTGTGTGGCGTTGTCTCGCGTGTTTTCGATTAAAATGTGGGGTGGGAATCAAAATGGACGGCTTCGAATCACTTCGAGCTCGAGTCTTGGCTGAATCGTTGTGACCACTTTGGCGACGGGACATGTGTTTTCTCGGACAGTCGGTGAGAAGCTAAATGAGGTCGCTACCGGAAAACAACGAAGATGAAAGACATGGTTCTCGAATGCATTAGCTCCTTCTTAATCTGTATAATATGTAGGTCTTTTGGGCCTTAGTTCTGAACCACGGCTGCTGTCAGCAATCCTGCAACAGACCCTTGACAGTCATGTTGCTATAGGAATGATAGATCGTTGACGATTCGTTCAATACTTTGTATAATATAGGTTCATTTCAATGCACGCAATCTTGAATCGACCTCAGGTCACCGTCGCGGCAAAATCGAAATCTGTTAGTTGGCTTTGAAATGAATGTATTTTTTGTTAGCTAGCATGAGACATAAAATTTAATTAAGGCTGAATGATCTCTCGGGACTACGAAGGACATCAATGTGGTAGTTTATCTGCAATGTGATATTTGATATGCCACATAGGTTTCACCTTATCGAAATGTTAACATATAATTCTTCCAGCATAAACTAGTGTCGTTTACCAACTTAAGATGCAAGAAAAAATAAGTTCTATATTTTTTGCGTCAGTATGAGATACGTAAGCGGTGCATAGTGAATCCATCGGAAATTTTAAGAAACATAATTTGTACTTCCACCTAAAGGCAATCTATTTGTACCTCCACAAAGCGGCAAACTAACCATAAAGCAGCTAAAGTGGCTGTTTGAGCATGTTGGTCTGACATATTGGAGAGAAATGGCACGAAAAACGAAAAATTAGGCAAATACCAGCGCTGTTGTATATGTTCTTCGCCTCGTCTCTCGTAGTTCATTTTCCTCTAATATGCAAACTAACTGTTACCCTAAATCCCTGCCATATCACCGAATATATCCTGAGATTTATATAACTGGCATCAGTAAGGTCTGCCAGACAGACGCAGCTACGCTTGCACACATTCTATGAGAATGAGAGTGGAAAGCCAAATACATTAGTCCCAATATTCTCTCTGTGAGATAGGAAGCAGCTATGCGCAGCTGTAAGCTCGCCTATCAATTCTAGGCAGTCTAGTTGGTCCATGAAATGGTGAAGAGACAAGTCAATGACGTCGTGATATCGAAGACCTGAGGCCGGGCCATCGATTTGCCGGACAAGTATTAAAAATTGCTCATACACCCATACTTTGTTTGTGTTTCACCACACACCCAAATTTATGTATGCGCGCGTTTTTGCATTTCGCTGCATCACAAATTGCTATAGAGTGGATTGGGAGTCGCACCCACACTCCCGAGCATCGCAGTGAAGTACCTTAGGCACTAATTTCAACGACTGCTTCCCTACATCATATAGCAATGATTCTTCCTCGTTCACTGTCAATGCATAAGCGAGAAATTATTTAGGATTCAGACTCCGTCCCCTTTCGTATACGATAGTTTCAAAGGGGTGGGTGGGGAGTATACTCTTGTGTATATAGACATTTGTACTGACGGGGATACTTCTGCGAACACAGCTGCTTTGGCAACTATGGACAACTATAAACTCCCGGTGGTGTAAAAACACATCATATTGCGCTTGACCCCTACATCCTCAGGCCGAACTTTATTGCTACTACTAAACTACTTCACGCATCACTACTTCTTCACGATTCATGATCAGATTCCGCTTTAGAAAAACAACCAGATCACGTAGGCCAGGTTTTTAAATTCATTTCTAAAGCTTTCATGCGCACATACTAATCCTTGCGATGTAAATGGGAGGAAAATAAGGCCTCACCGATTTTTTTTTCAGAAAAAAAATGGGCCGCAATATTCTCAAGAAGGCCAACGAAATGCTTTGTGACAATCGTTTAATGAAGTTGTTCAGGTATGAAGAAGCTGTAAGGTTATGCACTAGCACAAGGTACAGACGCCGTTATCCTACGGTGAGTACAAGAATTCATGAATATAATTTAGTAAATCTACAGAAGTATTGTTATCCGCAAAACAATATGTCACTGTAATAAAAAAACGCTAGCCCGGCGCGGAAAGCGCAGCATGCACAGTCACAGCGAAAGCTAGAAGTGCGGCCCTTCAGAGCTTTTTCTAAACACTTTTTTGATTACCGCTACAAGAACACTGCTGGTTACCCACTACGCCATAGATATTCATAGTTTTCTTTGTACAAGGCCCTATTCACTATGCTATTCTTTGTTATTCTTTGGAGAAGCGTGGTATCCGCTACATCAATATTAAGAATTTCATGTCATTTTCTTATGCAGTGCCTGGCGACGATGAAGAACTATGCCTGAAGTGAATATGCGCCACAGTTAATAGCACAGTTAATAGATGATAAAGAACAAGTTATATAATGACTTTGAGCTGTGGACAGTTCACTCATTACGTAATTCGCATTGTGTGACGCCTGACTATTCTTTTGATGTTCTAAAACGATTTTGTTCTCAGGTTAGCGCGAATTCTTTCCCGATGTCAAGCATGCCTAAGGCCAGTTTATAAACAAGTTCTAAGCCCTGGCGTGGCTCAGTGGTAGAATACTGGGCTGGCACGCAGCGGACCCGGGTTTGAATCGCATTGTGTCATTGTCGTTTTTTAGGTGCGAAGCTCTGTAAAGCGACACCCGTTCATCCCTCGTCGTAGTCGTAGTGCGTAACCAGCCTTATGCTTTGACCTGCAAGGTGGTGCTGCTGGGAGATTTCTCCTGTGCGTTGTTGAACAATAAAAAATTCGCAGCGTACGCGTTAACTAAAAGCCGAATTCTCCTGTCTCTCATTCCCCAATAGCAGCCATTGGCATGTACATGCATTGAGCACTACCTGACAAGAAAGGGTTCCCAGGTTATACTCACTGGGCGTAACCTCCTTGGTTTTAGAAAGGTTTAGCGAACATTGGGCCGCAGTGCCATGCATACAGTGAACTAGTATATAACATGAACTCGAGGTGGTTAAAGGTGGGAAGTAGACATGAAGCGCAAGCCGTAAGAAAGTTTGAGTGTGCCACCTCTCATTTAGTCCTTGGAATGTCCACTGGATGTCGGTGCTTTTATATGCGTAATGTATGATGAAAGGTGCGGGATGGTGGTACTTGGAGTGTTGACTAGACGGTTGAACGGATACACAGACAGATGCATGGACGGACCCACGAATGGCTGCACGGACGGATGGACGCATGGACGGACGCAGAGGCGGATGCATGGACGAACGCAGGGACGGACGCACGAACAGACGCACGCACGGACGGGCGGATGGACGCACGGATGGTCACACAGACGGACCCACGAACGGACGGAAGCAAGAAAGAATGGACGGACGAAAGTTTCGCCCGACTCTCCATCATTCACCCTGTGGATGTGCTGCCATTTTTTATTTACTAGGCTTTTTTCTCTCGATACTGGTTACGAGCACCAGCCGCGGCTGAAAACTACGGCGACGCGCGCTACCTTTGTTCTGATCCCATAATAGTTCTCGCTGTAAAAAAGCGTCAGAGTGTACAGCTGTATATTCATAATTCATTCTACACAATGATGGTGCACGTTAGTTGCTCTAGTGGGCAGGACTATTCTATGCTAGACTTTTCGTCATGTTGCCCGTGACTGGAAAATGTATGCCAGCAAACAAAGAGAAGTTGTTGTGAAATAAATACTATAGGGTTAAAGGATGTGCATACTTTCGAGGTCTAGTAAATGCACTGCTCTTCGATATCACACTACCTAAATGCTTTTTAGCGTTAACACAAGTGCGTAAATTTTCACTTTCACTCCAGTGATTGCAATAAGTTGGTCTTGAGATATTCGAAAAACTTTTGAGTGCCTGCTCCAAGTATATATCTCTGGAAGCTCTGTACAAACCTGGAAGCTATTAACGTAATGAGATACAAAGATTTCTCTGAAGAACCATTAGAGAAACTGAAAGTCAAAGTTATAGTTAAATGAAAAGATTTGATACAGGATGCATAAATATTAACGTAGCGCATCACATAACCTGAGAATGAAACCGGGCAAGGATTATGTGATGTAATAAGTACTAGCTACGCCGTAACAATAACCGGTTGCTTTAAGGTTGCACTTTGTGCACGCCCAATCCCTTCTAATGTAGTTCGATGGAAATGCCCTGTAGTTAGTTTAGATTCAAGAGGATGATGGAGGAGGCCGATACAGCTCCGACTTACAGGTAGTTTTCTTGTAAAAAACAAAGGAATCAGCAAAATGTACTACAGCTCCGACTTACAGGTAGGATTCTTGTAAAAAACGAAGGAATCAGCAAAATGTACTACAACTCACAATGGTTATAGGTTCCAGAGGGCAACTGTTTGCTGCTCTGGTATGTTGTGTTGTGGAATGCGTTTTAACTGAGCATGGTTGATTGCACGTTCCTGTAGGTCACGAAAAAGCAAATGAAGTACAGAGCTACGTCTACGGATTCACCAATGCTTCCATATGCTCTTGTGTAAATGCGGTACCCTCTGGCTTGTCTCTCACTGAGTGTTATTGGGCTTTTTTTTTGCTCCACCAGTTGACGTGAACTTTTTGGAGATTGAAACAGAATTGTTTGGCGCCTTTTATTCAGGCTCTTGAAGAAATCATGCACACACACATTATATATATATATATATATATATATATATATATATATATATATATATATCATCAGCGAAGGGCCCACTGCGCGTCCGTAAGGCAAGACATGACCCTACGCAGCAGCTTCCTTTGTTTTGATTCAGTGCAGCTGGTGATGATTAATTTTGTCTCATCTCTTCAGAATGGGGGTGCTTTAAAACCCTCACTAGCGGCTCCGTTCTCGTAATTTGACACCTCGCTGGATTGTACTCTTCTGCTATGTATAGTAAAGTGTTAATAAGACTACGTAAACCACATGGAGTATGAGTAGTGTTCTTTTATGTTCGGTAGAATTTTCAAGCGATTACTTGGCTTTGTGGCATAACACACCCTCGCCTAGATTCGACTCTCAATTTGAACGATACATTTTTCGAACTTATTTTGTTAGCATGTTTCTTGCTTTAAGGGTCCCGGAGAAGACGAGTTTTCACTCACAAACAATCGACGCTTCACCGACAACGACACCACTATTGCTGCGAGCCGGGCTATTTGGCGCTAACACGTTAGGATCATGGCATCATATCGTATGCGGCCCTTGGTTGCGAAACTTTATTGAGGTCCTGCAAGGCGCGCGTCAGCGCGCAGCGGGCGTCTCCCACGTCGGGACCGTTAGGCCAAGCCTATCGGCCGCTCCGCGGGCCTGCTGGACGGCCCAAAGTTGGTCGGCCAGGAGGGAGCTGCGAAGGGCCGCTCGCGCGGAGACTATATCCACTCCCTCATCCAAATCTTAATAGGCCACAAGCCCTTACGCTCAGACTACTGCAGACCGACACGTACCCTAACCTGAGATCCCTTCACGTTATTTATCCTGACGTGTTCCCCAATGACGCTTGCCCCGAATGTGGGGATGTATCACGCTTGCGCACATGCTCTGGGAGTGCACGGCAATGTACCTCAGGTATGCGGCCCTGGTGGCAAAAAAATTGACGCGAATTCGCGTGCCCGTACCCTATTTGTAACAGCTCAGGCCACCCTTATACAAAGTCCGTTTCCTCGAATGATAAAAAAAAGTTCTGGTTAAGCGTTTTTCTTTTGCTAATTATTTCCTTTTTTTCTCTGCACACGCTTTCGGGACGTTCAACCACAGCAATTAATATTTTTATTCGGCTCACACCAGTGGTGCTCTGTCAACATTAGTTGTTAGAGAAACTTCTGTTTTTTTTCTGTTATGATGGTAGCTTGGACGAAATAATTGATAAGTTGATGTGCAGTCATTTTAAATCTAGGCCGTCTGGCTCCGCCAGCTGTTGTTTCTGCGTATTGAATTTCTGGCATTTTGATTTATTTAGCGGAAGCTGTTGTGAAGCAATTAGTGTTAACGGATCATATTTCTCACAAGCGCACTTTACAGTTAGTGATCTGGAAGGCATAAGGATCTTTTTCTTCCTCTACATGTTTTCTTTGTATGTGATATTAGAACTTGGGTTAGGTAATAAGGACGTTTTCTATTCGCTCAACTTACAAGAGCCAATACTGTTCAATGAGAAAGTCATGGAAATGAAGTGTGAAGTACTGTAGCAAAAGTTGCACAGAAGGCGCAAGCACAGCAGTCAAATGGACATAGCAACTTTCAATGAGAAAACCAGAAACAGTCAAGGTGATATGTCAAACAGAGCTTCGCTATAAAATAAAATAAGTACTGCGGGATGGCTGAAAGCGCCGCATACATTACTTCTTCCTACAATCGTTCGCCTGAATATCGCTTGTAGAACAGGCATGCCATTCCCTGGATCTACCATGTAAGCTTTCAGCGTAACTAGATAACGAAAAACATTATTTACGATAATTTTATGCATGAGTGTTTATTATTGTTTGAAAGAAGAGGAGGGATAAGGAGTTGGGCAAAAAGTGCGCGACAATACAGACGGAGTGAAAATTTCGCGAACTGGGCTTCCTTATTTGTGGATGAGGTCCACTTACGGAGGTAAAAAGACGGCGTTTTGTGTAAAGAATCGTCGACAGCGCGTCAACACTATCCCATGCGTTGCAGGAGAGTCAAGATGAGGTGCCGATATAAGTCGGCTGAGGAGACGGCTGGCATTTAAGACGGGTAGGATGTAGCAACTGGCTAGCAAAGCTAGCAGTGGCAGTTTACTTAGTTTTTTTGGCAGAATATTGCTGTGGGCTCTCAGCTGATATAAGACTGAGCTCCACCAGGTAGGTTGTGAATGGTGAGCATTAAGCGCAGACTGAATCGGCTTCTGCAGCTATTATAGCGAGTAGAGTATAGGGACTTATATGTGCATCGGCAGTAGTATTGTTGTTTTAAAAAAATATTGATTGATTGATTGTATATTTGATTGATATGTAGTATTTTACGACCCAAAAGCACCATATAGCTGTGAGAGACGCCTTAGTGAAAGGCTCCGGAAATTTTGACTACCTGCTGTTCTTGAATGTGCACTTAAATCCAAGCACACGGGCCTCAAACGTTTTCGCCTCCATCTAAAACGCAGCCGCCGCAGCAGGATTCGATTCCGCGACCTGCAGGTGAGCAGCCAAGTACCTTAGCCACTGGACCACCACGGCGAGGCATGTCCTGGCTAATTTCCACTCCTTTTTCTATCAGTTGGTTAAGCTATTCATAACCAGTCGCGGTGCCCTTTCGCCATTTTGCTGATTCCACGCACATTGTAGTATAGTGCTCTATAAATACTCTTCATTCGATACATGTATAAGTTTGCCTTGAATATACGAACAGTCAGGTCAAGTCGTCGTTTAGGGCGTTCAATTGAGAAGGAATATCAAAGCGAATCACGGTACCAATACACGAGACATCACGATGTTGTGTTACGCTGCTTGTCTGTCATCGCGCTCATAGCGCCATTCATTAAACAGGCCTACAGTACCGAGCAGTAAAGAATACCCCACCGCACTTCGACATACGCCGACGCCAGTTTGTATCCAGCCCCACACATAAATCTTCGATGCAGAACTTCACACCCAGTAGGTAGCGGCTGCAAGGAACCGCGAATGATACGGAAAAATAGGGCCTTGACTTTGGTGAAAGTATCGTTAGTACCATAATAAAGTAAATTTGCATATTGCAAGAGCGAGTCAATTTTGGAAGCTATTGTAAAATTTTTTAGAGAAAGACCGAAAGAAAGGTCTACTTGCCGTGATAAAAATATTGACAAATCGTGCTTTGAACCCAAGTTTTAAACTGAATGGTACTTAAGTATAGTGACTTCGATAATGTCATCGCAGCATAATCCCATTGGCACTATCCTCCTTTATATGATGATAAGTCGGCTGGTGCATGATTAAAATTTGCGTATTAAAAGACGCTTAGCATATTGCGCAGTGATATCCTAAAGGTAACATCCCAAACTTTGCCTCCCGCAGCACATTGCTCCACATAGGTGGCCTTATTGACTACAGTGCAAGAAATTTATATGTGATGTTGGGCGTGCATGAATACATTGCGTACCTTCATTTTCGGAGAAAAAAGTGGTGCACATTATTGCTGACGTTGAACACGGTCGATATGATGACTGCACCTTAAATAATAAAGTGAGATGTGTGTTTTACGTGCCGAAACCATAGTATTGGTACGCGTGATACCAAACGAGAAGACAATGAGTTGATGGTTACTATGAAGTTTTCTTTGGCGCGCACCCTACCATCAGCGCATGGACATTTTTTGTATATTTTACTAATTAAATGGGTCTGCAGAGGGCGGAAATTTAACTACGCCTTTGTTTCTGTCGGCATAGCTTTACAGTGCAGACGCTACCGCGATGAACTTAATGAAACATTGTAAACATTCTAACGAGACATGAGCAGTGTTTAAGGAAAGACATCCACTTTTTTTGTTAGTGCTGGTCGACGTTGCACTAAACTGCTCACATTAAACTCCAACCCGCAAAGGTACGGTGAACATGGGCAGTGTTAAAGCTTATGTAAATCTACAAGAAACAGTTAACATTGTTCTACATTTGGCTTTGACAAAGTATGTCGAAGTTGCAGACCTGGTTAATTGAGATCACATGGGAAGCGATACAGTTTAGCTAAACAGAATTATTTCCTTGCAGAAGGGCTAGAGTATACCATGGTCGTCGTATACCGATCCACGCCGACACATGCCATCGAAGGAAGTCCTAATTTAAATAAATGGCGAGGCAAGCGGCTTGCTAGGAGACTGTCTGGCAGCCCAGGGAGGGCCACGCCAAAGGTCAGTGTTTGGGCGTGCACAGAAGCCATGACAGTGTGGCGATGAGAGGAAAATATAGGTGTTCGTAAAAAAAGGAAGGACGATTTATACGAGTTACCTCTATATTCCCAGATTGGAGCAGACAATGTGACGTCAGGTCCCAAAGCTGCAACAGGATAAGGGGAAATATTATCGCTCGAGGAAGCAGCACGATTTATTATCTTGGGTGGCATCAGTTTTCGGCGGATGTGCGGTCGAATGTGTAAACCATTGAGTCGTAGGTAAGCAGCGGAGTGCACCGCTACCAGGAAGGCCTAAGGATACCGGCCATGTCAAATTTATGGCGGATGCATTCATTATGATTTGCCGTGTACTACGGGGAATATATATATATATCTCTATATCTCTAAGCGATCGCGCTACCCACAAATGGTGTGATTGTCATATAGTTTTGCATCGCGTATTCGCAATCCACTCGATGAAGCCCATGATACAAAGAATGCTTTGCAATGATACAGAGAGCGCGGTTACGCATTATTTCTGCACGTCTACCGCAGTGAACTCCATCCGTATCACCATTAGTCACGCATGAAGGGCTTCTGCGTATGGGGCCGCCAATTTATTGATAAATGTACAATTTTGTGATTCCATAAGTACATTACTTTTGATAAGCTAGATCATGGCCAGAATAAATGAAACCACGGCTGGCACGAAAAAGAGACACGAAAAACGGAAAAGGATCCCCTTCTTCTTGGTCTGTCTCTTGCTCAAGGGGCAGTTGGGCGAACGGATTATCGAAATAATAACTGTTGGAGTTTAACGTCCCGAAACTGTGAAATGATCACGAAAGACGCCTTAGTAGAGGGCTCCGGAAATTTAGACCACCTGGTGTTCTTTAACCAGCACCTAATGTAAGCACACGTGCCTCAATAAAATTTTGCCTCCATCGGGAATGCGGCCACTGCGGCTAGGACTGGAAAACGCGACTTCCGTGCCAGGTGACAGATTATTCAAAGTAAAGAGTTAACATATACACGTATGTGCAAATGGGCACATGCAAATATCAAGCTCTCTTAATGGTCTGTCTGCTGCTCGGCTCCTGACCCGATGGTCGTGTGTTTGGTCATGGCTGCGTGGGCAGCATTTCTATGGGTTCGAAGTGGTAGATTCCCGGGGGTTGTGCAATTTCCGTGCGCGTTAAATAAGCCGAGATGGTCACAACTTCCGGAGGCATCCGCCGGGGCACCTTTAAATATTTAATTTTGGTTGGTTTTGAATTGCCAAATCCAATGTCATTTACACTATATAAGGCTCATTGGGAATCTGCAGCTGCTCTTGTGTACAAACAATAGACAACGTTGGCTGTCAGCCAAAACTTAAAGGGATGCACGTCACTCATTTAATGTCAATGTATAAAAGCAGAATGAAGAAAAAAGTAGTAAAGAAGTTGCCAAGAAACAACTGAAATCAGCAGCAGAAAAGCAAGAAAAAGCAAAGAAATACATTTTAGCTTGAAGAGAGAGAAAAAAATCATTTATTGAATGAAGCTTGTGAGTGGAGGTGGGAGGGTCCCTTACTTCAGGAAACCTCTGGCTTGGTCAGCCCGCCGGGCTCGAGCGACGAGTTGACGTTGCTCGATCAGGTCAGGCTGGGAGATCACAGCCTCCCAAGCTTCACTGAGGAGGTTTTGGTCCGCATGTGGTGCACTGCTAGTTGTCTTGGGATGCTTACTTTGCCCTGCAGTAGGAGGTGCGCCAGAGTGTCTGCCACATTACAGTGAGGACAGATGTAGCTGTGCAATGTTGGCCTGATATTGTGCAATAGTGCACTGTGAGGGAACGTGTTGCTTTGAAGACGCCTGTAGTCAGTGCCTTCGTCTCTTGTGAATTTTAGATGTGGCGGAGGGTATGACCTGCGTTCAAGCCGATAATGTTGCAGCAATGCATGATACGTTAGTGGTGCGGGATCTCTGGCCTCTGATTCTGATGTTGAGTGAAAGGTGCGTCGAATCTCGTACGGGAATGCCCTTTCGACACATTCGCGGGCTGCAGTATGTGTCGCTTCGTTTCTCTCGCGACCTTCATGACCCGGAATCTACGCGATGCATTTGTAGGAAGGAGGATTGTCTATGCACTTTAATAGCCAAATCGCCACCATGGAGACCCTGCCTTTCAAGCAGTTCCGTGCCGCTGTTTGTGAGTCGGTAAAGACCACAATGGGATCCTCACTCGTATGTGAGGTAAGTGCTACAGCAGCCTCTTCAGCTGTTTCCGTGTGTTTCGCGAGGATAGTCGCCGATGGCAGTACCGCGACCTTGTAATCCGTGACGGTAATCGCGAAGGCGTTACATCCCGGATATTTGGCTGCGTCCACGTATCGCACCTGCGGGTCATTGGCTTGGTGTTTCCAGATCATGTTAACCCTGGCGAGTCGCCTTGCTCGCTGATGTTGAGGATGCATTTTCCGAGGAATCTGCTGAAATTCGAGGCATTCTCGGAGCTGTGACGGTATTTTGCTTTTGCGTTCTTCGTTGAGTTCTAGGGTGGTCTCGTATCCTGTGCGTGGAAGGATGGCTTGCCCTGTGAGTGACATCTTGAGTCTCTTGACCTGGTTGTTCAGGTGTGCTTCAGTGAGTTCTTCCCACGTATGGTGAACTCCCATGCGAAGCAGTCGGTCAGTGGAGGCGGCTGGCGGCAGTCCTAGGGCAAGCTTTGTAGCCCTTCGTATCAGCAAATTAAGTTTTTCGTTTCACCGCTGTCTTCAGGTTGAGGTAGGGAGTTCCGTACGTTATGTGGCTGTAAAGAAGAGCTTTTGCTATTTTTAGTGTGTCATGCTCTTTGAAGCCACTGTGGTGGTAGCCACCCTTCGGATTAGGTGAGTGAGCTGCGTCACAGTGTTCTGCAGCAGGGGTAGGGCGGCGAAGCCAGACCCATCTTTATGTATATGTAGTCCAAGGACTCGAAGCGTGTCAACTTGTGATATTTGGACTCCCTGTAGAAAGACTTGTGGGTCAGGAGCGTCGTAGCTTGGTGGTCTACCCCGGGGGCGTGCCGCAAGTATCAACACTTCCGACTTTTCCGAAGTACATTGGAGGCCGCAGGTCTTGAGATATTCTTCTATGATGTTAACCGCCTCTTGAAGTCGGTCCTCCTGTTCACCCATTCTTGCACCTTTTGTCCACATAGGGATATCATCAGCATAGAACGCGTGATGTATACCAGGACAGCTTCCAAGAAACGCAGAAGCTTAAGGAGGGCCAAGTTGAGAAGCAGTGGTGATATCACTGAGTCTTGCAGCGTGCCTTGTTAGGGAGTTGAAAAAGCTGGCTCCGGATATCGGCAATCCCTACAGTGGCTGTGCGGTTGGTAAGAAAAGCCAGCATGTAAGGTGTATGTTTTGGCTTCGCAACCGACATCTTCCAGGCTACGCAGAATGGCTTCGTGGCTCACATTGTTAAATGCGCCCTTTACGTCCAGAGCTAGAACAGATGACTTACTGTGCTTGCTCAAGTGGAGAAAAATATCTTCCTTTATCTGCAAAAGGACGTCTTGTGTGCCGAGCATTTGGCGGAAGCCGAACAAAGTGTTTGGGTAGTGACCATTGTCCTCGAAGTGTATCGTGAGCCGCTCATTTACCATGTGCTCATAGTTTCCCAGCGCAAGATGTAAGGGAAAGGGGACGAAGATTCACAATCGAGATTGGCTTGTTTGGCTTGGGCACCATGGTCACTTCCGAATGCTACGAGGCTTGTGGTAGCTCGCCCTTCCTCCAGCAGTCGTTATAGTGCTGAAGTAGTGCCGTCAACTCCCGGGGTGGTAGCTATCGTAAGTGCTTATCGCTCACTGTCTTTTCCTGGGCTCGTGTTGCACGTAAGCTTAGCGAGGGCCGCGTGAAAAGCTGGTCTAGTGCTTCGTTCGGGGCTCCTCGGTATTCCCTGGGTGTCGAAGGGTTGATATAGGTAGTTTGGTGGTTTATTTCTTTCTTTCTTTCTTTCTTTATTATACCCTGAGGGTTTTCACATTACAGAGAGGAGGGGCATGTTACATGTCAAAAAGGGGAAACAACACTTGATAAATATATACGAGAACGAAATTTAAATATTTGGCAGAATAATAAAGAAATACGTTATATATAAACTAGGTCAACAAAGACAACATAGCAGTAGCGATAATGCAGGTAGTAAAAGTTCAAGAACTAAGCAAAGAACAAACCCCCAAAACAACAAAAAAAACAAAAAAGACATGACACAAACTCCACACACACACACACAAACATATATATATATATATATATATATATATATAGGTAGCTGATCGTGGGAGTAGATTCCATTGAGATGTAGTTATTGGAATGAAAGCGTGCAAATGGGTTGTGGTTATGCATTGAGGAACATGAACTTTCTGCGGGTGATCAATTCTGGGTGATATAAATGAGGGGAGTTTAACAAAATGTTTGCGAAGGCTATTGCTATGATAATATAGCTTATGAAAGAGACTTAGCCGGGCTATTTTAAGCCAAATGGCGAGTTCAGGAAGGTTGACCTGAGATTTAATTTGTGTAATACTGACCGTGCGGGTATAATTGGACAAGATAAAGCAAACTGAACAATTCTTGACTGCTGCCAATTCACGTGTTAGTGTAGTGCCGCCAGGATCTCAGATGGATGATGCGTATTCAAGCGATGGACGAATGTAGGTACTGTAAAGAAGGTTCTTAAGGGATCAAGGTGCCATGTAGAAGTTTCAGTGAAAATACCGGAGTTTACGGTTAGCTTTGGCGATGATGACTTCAAATGATGGTTCTTTGTCAGGTTATTTGAAATGTGAACACCTAAATACTTGGAAGATGAAACAGCCTCGAGGTAGGTATTGTTAAGGTGATACTGTGGACAACCAAGTGATGTGCGGCACACACGCATTGCTTGGCATTTAGAAATGTTCAGTTCCATCTTCAAAATTGGAACAAAGTAAATATGTTATTTAGATCCACCTGAAGCGAGGTAACATCGTCCTCGTTACTTGCTTTCCGATAAATTACGCAATCATCAGCAAACAGGCATACCTTTGATGAGACGTTAGTTGGTAAGTCATTCATGAAAATGAAGAACAGCAAGGGTCCCAACACAGAGCCTTGGGGAACGCCCGACAGCACCGGTTGGACGGGGCAGCAAACATTGTTAGCAGAAACAAATTGTGTTCGGTTAGAAAGAAGGCTCGAATCCAGTTAAGCACGTTAGGATCCAGATTTAAATGTTTCAGCTTAAGGATTAGTAGCTCATGACTAACCCTGTCAAGCGCCTTCGAATAATCTAAAAAATTACAGTCAATGGTAAATCCACAGTCGAGTAGGACATGCAGGTAGTTAGTACGGACAAAGAGCTTCGTGTCAAAGGAGAAGCTTTTACGGAAGCCATGCTGGAAGGGTGTGAAAAACTGGTTAGACTCGAGAAAGTTAACAAGGTGAGTGAAAATAACGTGCTCAAGTATTTTGCATGCGACACATGTGAGTGACAACGAAGGGAAAAAATATTGGATTGTGTGTTACCAATGATTTGTTAACTGGCACTATCTTACAAACCAGCCAGTCTTCCTGAAGGCTAGAGTGCTGCAAGGAGTGTGAAAAATTCATTACAGGATAGTATAGCAGTATGCAACAGTGTTTTTCAGGAATTTAGTATTGATTCCATCAACGCCACATGAGGACGAGGTTTTAGGTTTTTAATTACAGCACGCATACCTTTAGAGGTAACGAAAATAGCGTCCATGGGTAGGTAATGGGGTGAAGGCAAAGTGATTTGGTTGTCGATGGTCGCCTTGTGTGAGAAAGCTTTTATGAATGAATCGTTTAGTAGGGAGGCGCATTCTACGTCGGACACGGGATGCCCATCTGCTGTCAGCAAAACTATAGCGCGATTCTAGCTGCCACGCACAAAATTCCAAAACTGTCTAGGGTTATCTTTCAGCATAGTTGGTAGAGTTTCACTGAACAAGGAAAACTTTGCATGTTTTAGTGCAAATAAATAAGTTGCAGCGGCAGATTTGTAAATTGACGAACGTTGATCAGATGGGGACTTGGTAGCAGCACGATAAAACCTTTTCTCATGGTGAGAAAGACGGTTAGCGTATCTGTTGTACCACGAATTACAGAACACTTTTTTGATGGAGATATATTTAAAAGTTAGCTCGGATACTTAAGCCTTGAATAAGTACCAGTTGCTCTCCTTCGATCTTTCGGTGTAGTTGGGTAAAAACTTATCTAAAAAAGTGCCCAAATCAATGTTTATTGAGTCAAAGTCAGCCTTTTTGTAATCGCGTATTGTTTTAGGCTGTTTAAGCTTGCGTGAGAATGGTAAAAAGATATGCGCCTGAATAATTTTGTGATCACTGATACCAGGTACATTGGTCACAGCAGATACGATATCTGGTTCTGATGTCAAAATAAGGTCGAGAATGGATGATGTAGTATTCGTAACGTGGGTAGGAAAATTAACAAGTTGCGTAAGACTAAAATCAGAACAGATGCCAATTAAAAATTGTGCTTCAGCTGAGTTAGGCAACGAATATGAGTAAGAATTAGACCACACATTATTAGCAAAATTGAAATCGCTGAGTAGAAATACAGCTGCACGGGGAAACAATAGTTTCAGGTGACTCAGACAATTATGCAAGTCGTCGCAAAGATTTGAACAACCGGCAGTAAAAGCCACACTGAGGACACACTAAGTTGCCTCTAATACCGAGTTCATTGAAACAGCGTAGCTTTGAATTCTCTCATTTACTGCAAGAAGAAAACCACCGCCGCATCTATCACGTCTGTCACAACGATATCTTTTGTATTTTTTTCGCAGCACAGCGATTCTTCGTTCCAAATTTTGTTGCAAAGCCACGTTTCAGTCAACGCAATAATATAGGCGTTAGAATCTTATAGCTGCTGCACGAATTTCATCGTTCTTGGACAGGAGGCTGCAAACGTTGGTGGAAAGCATGATCAATTTTCTGGGGTCATCGCAAGTGCCCTCGCCCCTTGCTTTTTCCTAGCTCCCCGAGGAAGCATGTAATTCACGGCTTGAACAAAGTTGCCGCGAAGAGAAGTTTGTGACACTAGCGGTATTAGTTACGGATCTGGGTGGTCCAATTTCATGCACATTATCAATAATGTAGTCATAGCCTTAGCATTTCTCATTAGCAAAAAGTTTGTTGTATTGCAGGTGAAAAGGACAATGAAGCTCTTTGGCGAAGTTGGTCAGCATCACTCTAGCACGGCGAGCATTGACAGAAATATCTTCTCGCACAATCACTTTGCTTCCTTTGAGCTTGTGAAGTTTTGAAAAAAAACCAATTCTTTGCCTTTGTACGTAGAAAATTTGACTATAATCGGACGAACTTTATTAGCGGACAAACGGCCAATTCTATGTGCGCGCGCAATGTTATCACCAGACAAAATTAGGTTCAGGGACTGGTGAAATAAGCGCCACAGTATTTCCTCAGTGTGCGGCGCAGTTTCAGAGGCATTCTCTGCAATACCAAAAAATAATAAATTCTCCCTCCGAGAACCATCTTCGGCCTCATCGAGACGCGGACATAGCCCAAGCATGTCCATTTGCACTTGCTTTGTAAGTTGATTTGTTAATGTTATTTCGCGATGGAAGTTATCTATACTAGATGTCCGACTTTCGACTATTTTCAGACGTGCCGATATATTGGAAATTTCTTTAGTAAGCGAAATATGTTGTTGCTTGCGCTCCTGGATGTCACCTGACATGGCTGATTGCATGGTTTCAACGCGAATCGAGCGTTCATGCATATCTTTCATCAATTTATGTATTTCGGTAAGTTCATAATCTTTGGATCCCGGGTTCTGTTTGATATCACCACATATTAACAACAGCAGTCACAAAAAAGCACTAAGAGGGCTTCTGGGCATGGAAGCACCAGAATACAAAGATTGTCAGATCGAAAGCTCCTACCATAGTAGTCTGTTAAAATAACTCACCTGAAAAGCATATGGAAGCACGAATGAGTACATGGCTCTGCCAATGCTTCCATGCCCACTGCCGGAGGTATGCGTGTGACACAGTTTTATAGGAGACACTTATGTCGCTGACGTCACGGTCGATGTTGATCTTGCTGCGGCACGTGAAAAATCCTCTCTTTCGAATGGTCAGCTCTGATGAAATGAACTGCAGAGCATCGTGCGCTGGCTTCTATCAAAGTAGGTGCTGTTGGCAGCCACCAGGGAAGTCACGCTGGATTGTACGCTGAGCAGCAGTGATGCTCCGGCCTCGGCTGTACTCCAGCACTCAATGAGAAACTGAAAAACATAAGGAAGCAGAAATGAGTACATGCCTCTGCCAGTGCTTCCATGCCCACCTTAACAGGGCCACGCAGCTTTGCTTGAAGCTCTTGGAGTAACTGGTGCTTAGTGCCCTCATAGTTGTGCATGAGCCGCTGAATTGTATTCATTTGATTAGTTTTAGTGTGGGTGTCGTCAATCAGGGCTCGAAGAATGCGCCAAGTCTTCTTTGTGCTCTATGTCTCCTGAAGTTTGTCGCAGAAGGACCGCCAGTTCTGGTGTGCAAGGTTTTAGGCGTACTTCTGTGCTTGCGTGGTGCGTACGGCGATGCGGCACTTCAGCGTGCGGTTGAGCTTTTGCCATTGCCATCGTTTAATAAGCGATCTTCAAGCTGCCCATAGGTGAAGAAGATGATTATCGACTGTCGGCTTATCCTCGCTCAAGTGTATTGTTTTGGTATGTTCGTCAGCAACACTTACAACACTGTTTAACCAAGCTTCAATGTTTTCGAGAGGCAAGTCAGCATCAAGGTCATTCCTGTAGGCGGGCCAGTCCTTGAGCCGAGCTTTTTCTGTCTTGAGCGAGCGCTGAGCCTGTTCGATCTCTATCTGATTGATGCAATGGTCGCTCCCTAGAGTGTCCGGTAGCCTTGTCCACGTTGCTTTGTGCTCGTCTCTAGTGAACGTGAGATCAGGATTAGTATCCCTCGACACGCTGTTGCCCACTCGGGTTGGATGGAGCAAGTCATTTCACAGCGTCAGACCGTGTTGCTGTGCAGCGTCGTGAACACGCACCGCCTTCATGGTGGTGCTGTGATAGCCCCAGGCCGCGTGCGGAGCATTGAAGTCCCCAACTAAGACGAGTCGGTTGCCGTTAACCATTTGACCAGCTCGTGCACGAAGTGGTCGTATTGGTGTAACTGCTCCCGTGGGGGGCTGTAAAGGTAGGCCAGGTATAAGCTCTGTTGAGTCTTCCGAGTGGGGATTATCTACACGATGGTGTGTTCGATACCAATGTCTTCAGTTTCATGGGCCTGTGTAGTTAGAGTCTTCTTGACTAGAATTGCATTGCGGGGTGAGCATGTGAGGAGTGCTGTAGCCAAGTAGCTTGATTTTTTCTGTGCGGGTTCCTTGCAACATGGTCATATCTGGATTATTTGTTTTAACATATTCTTGCAAGTTTGCAGAACAAGGTCTGTAGTATCTGCAATTACAGTGCCAAATTTGAAGAGTGGGGAATGGCTCAAACTACGTGTGGGAGCTGCCATTCTGGGCAGTTGATTTCCGGCTGATGCCGGTCGTTTGGTGCTGTCGATCAAATTTCCACTGCAGTTTCATCCCCTAATGTCTTTTGCTCTTTCCGCTTGGTTCCTGATTGCTCCACCAACTGCTCATGGATAACGAAATTTTAGTACGCAGAAGTTATGAAGTTGTGCTGTTGGGCCATGAAGCCATCAAACTTGGCGTCGAGCGTGCTTACGGTATGGATCAGTGAGTCTACTTTTTCCATAATTTTAGCAACCACTTTCTCTGTGATTATGTCTATGGATGTGAGGAGTCTCGCAGTGAGGGCTTCCTCGAAAGCTTTAAGGCGTCATTCCACGAGGTCAAGCATCTTCGCTTCATGTGCTTGCAGCTTTTTTCTATCTGCTTTATTATTCTGCCTTCCATCTGTTTTAGTATGCCATCGTCAAGTTCTAGCGTGCTACACTCGGCTGGTGGGCGTTGTTGTATCATCCGTTGTAGATCTCGGACTTTATATTCTAGAGCCCGGATGGTCGCTGTCTGAGCAGGCGAGATGGCCGAGGCACTTGTGGTATTTAGAGAACTGGGCCCGTCACTACCGGTCACTGCGGCGGCGTAACTGTATATCCTAACGGAGCGAGACCATGATGGGGTGTGGGATCCAGAGCGACCTTTTTTCATAGAGCGAGAGCGACTTCAGCCAGATTTTTGAGGAAAAGAGGGGGCTTGAGAAATTTCTGTTGTGATAAGTGACCCGGGTAAATTATTGGTGTGAGCGCTCCAGCGATAATAACGGGCGCGGGCGTTATCGAGCTGCTCGCATATTACTTTATAAGGAGGGGGGTTGCTGCGGAGTTTCTTCTTCGATTCCTTTCCAGCAGTCTGATGGTCTTCTCCGCAGATCTTGCACATCGGTTGGCAGCCGTGTGGTTCTGTGTCCGTGCCCTGGCCGCATTTGTAGCAGAAGTTTGCTTTCGGCTGAGGACAGATGTCTTGTCGGTGATCTATGGCGCCACAGGTGCGGCAAAATTGGATGGGCTTCCAGTATGGCTTGTATCAGTAGTCTCCACTGAGGTACGTTACATAAACATGAACGTGCGGCCTGTTGAAGAGATAAACAAAAGAAAGGCCTGAGTGGGCGGCTACTATTCCTGAAAAAAAAAAACTGCAGATAAATGGGAGTAGAGCGTGCGGTAAATGAGAAGCTAGAGTACAATCAACAGAGATGCAAACGAAGATTGCGGCTTTAACTTTCGAAGTGGCCCATGATATTTCATGCACACAGGTATACGTGATATTACTAGTGCAAGAAGTTGACTTGCTTACAATCATAATTCAAGTGAAGAAAGAAGCAGAGAGAGGAGGTAGTGACCCGTTCAATCGAAGAGTGCATAAACAAGAGACCCTTCCCTGAGATTAGTTTTAACTCTTCTCGTAGCTCAATATGCGCTGAAGACGTTAGTGTATTGGTCTCAACTGTAGTTTCGCAAACAAAAAAGAATAAGCTGGTCTTTAATAAGAGGACAGGTAAACAGAGAGCTTACTGTTTTCGTTGTATCAGTTGCCATGTAGGAACAAAGTATATCGAGCGGAAGTAGCATGACCAAGTAATAGTTGTGGTAGTGACGTCAATGAAATGAGAGAAACTTCCAATCCAAGTCTAAGCGGGCTTTGGGAAGTTAATAAACATTATTTATTTTTAATTAGACACCACGACAGTGAGAGCAAATTAAGGGCACCAAAGCATGCTACATAAAAAATCGTTATGTTAGCCGACGCTGAAATAAGCGTCTCTATGGTGGCATCGCTTTACGACAAAAAAATTACACCATCATCGAGAAAAGCAATTTGCATGTGCGAAGACAAATAAAACTGTCTTATACACATGACACCGTTTGCCGCGCGCACAATGAGTGTAAGGTAATGAGCGACCGGCAGGCGCACAGACACGCAGTATGCATGCCGTAGAAATGTAGAAGCCGTGCCCACTATTACACTTCACTACTTTATCGCAGCACGAAATAAGCGTCAATTATCCCTGCGCACGCGTCAAATAATCTGCACACGTTAATCTATCGAAACGAGACTGCCTTCTCGCGCGACGCTTCTTCGCAAGTCTCCCCTGGGTGGCGTCCAACGGTGTGTCCCAAAGCAGACGTATGTGCAGGATTGCCTATACACCGATCTAGCATGAACTGGGTTCTCGTACGAAAACCAGTGTCAACAAACGTTTCGGTGTCCGTGGTAGTGGCGAGAGCCGGCTTCAAACAGAGCAGGCGTGTCGTACTGATGAACCCGAACAAATGGAGCGGCCGTGGACCGTTTCTGTGCCGTCATGTGGAGACACCGTTTAATAATGAAAGTGTCCCAGTTGAGTTGGTGCTAACACCACAATTATGCGGTAAATGTTGGCGATGTTTTGTAATAAATATGCGCTAACTTGCACCTACTAAACAGATGTAGATTTACCACAACCATCAGATTGGTTGTAATGAATATAAACGTTTAGAAAAGAGGTATTTTCGTTTGTTCGATTTACGCAATCACAGAAAATGTGATTTTTCTTGTCACTACATATTTATGCGATCTAAGCGATTAGCTGCAAGCCATGGTCCTTAGGCAACGGCCAAGGCTCCATGGCCGCGACTCATTTCTGTACGTGTAAGCCAGAGAAGCGCACTTATGAGTCGTCGACGACAACTACTTGAATGAGGTTTTGCCCATCATTGGCCGAAAATTTTGGAAACTAAACTCAAAACCATGAACCTGGGGCTGAATTCGCCATGAATTGAAATACGGTTGCGTTCCACAAAGAGGGGATCGCCGCCGTGGCGGTCTTGTGGCTAAGGTACTCGGCTGCTTACCCGCAGGTGGCGGGATCGAATCCTGGCGGCAGCGGATGCACTTCCGATGGAAACAGAAATGTTATGCGCCCGTGTTCTCAGATTTGGCTGCACGGTAAAAAAACCCTGGTGGTCGAAATCTCCGGAGCCTTCCACTACGGTGTCTATAATAATCATATGGTGGTTTTGGGACGTTAAGCTCCACATATCAATCAATCAATCTATCATAAAGAAGGAAAACGTGAAGTTTGAAAATTAGTGACGTTACACTGAAAACGCACAGTAATGTGTTGTGTAATGCAAGTAACTGCGAAAGTGGTGTACCAAGCGCATTTGCATATGATATGGTTACTTAGAATATATATTACTCGTTCACTATAGGTGTTTTCCTAACCTGATTTGCGGTGATATTGTTCTAAGGGCCCAGTTACAGTGGCGTAAGCTTCATAGACAAGCGTCCCAAGGTCTACCAGTTTTAAAAATATTCTAAAGAACATTGACATCTGGCAGTAGTACAGATTATCTGCTATGGCTGCAGACGCCTGCGATGCGAATGCTCATATTACCCGCTTGAAACAGGAATAATAAGTATTACCTAGCAAAGCAGGCGTGCATGCTACTTGAACAACAGAGGAACAAGCAAAACAGTAGTGCTGGCTACTATCAGCATTTCAAGTTAAACAGAAATTAGCAAGAACTTGCCAAATTTGTCAATTTTCACATTGTTCCGCTCTCTGTGCTCGTTCGGATTTTATAGCATTGGTTTACAACAAATGCCAATGATCACTAGCTTATTTTGTACAGATAGCAAATGTGTCAATGTGTGCTATATATAGTTGCGATGCAAACAACACAGCAAGTACAATATTATGACCAGAATATGATTCTCAACACGGCCTCAGAGAACGGTTGGAGCCTGTCCATATAGGTACAAGGGAGATATAACCTGCGGGCACGCACCAATCGTCGTTGTCGCCCATTATGCCAACCAAGCCAGTGGTGGTGTTGCGAAACCGTCCTGTCGCCCACTGCTGTGTAACATGCGCTGGCTTTGTATTATTGTGTTTATCAATTGTTGATAACTTTTGTTCTTCTCTGTGTGGGCTTGTGCACGTTTGCCTTGCAGGCAGTAAGGAGGTAGTGGGTCGCCGAGCGAACAAAACGGAACAAAAAAAGAAGGTACGATTGCACGGATGGCTCAGTCTCCCGGTCACGTCCACGCTAAATATCCGCTGAAAAATGAATGAACTCGGAGCGCGGGGTGGTTCGAGGGTTAGCCCCACGACGGGAAGCAGAATCAGAAGCGCGCTGACTGCCGCTGCTGGTCTGGTGACACACGCGAACGAGACCCATCCAGCCATGACGCCGAGGAGCGTTCGCAGCAATTAAACAGATCAAAGCGGCGAGTGCGGTTGCGCGGGGCCGTCGACAGCCCGCTCTCCGAAACCACTGCCGACTACCTCCCCTCTCCCTCTCCCCTTATACACTGACCACGGAGGACGCTAGCGCTAGGCAGTGCGTGCGCCTTGCATGAGTTAAGATGAGCGCTCCGGCACTGCTTTGAAGGTCGCGCAAGACATCAAGTAAGCTTCGAGGCGAGCTTAAGTGGGCTCTAATAGCCATAACGATGCGTAGGTGTTCCTACTTCAGACCTGGTTAGTCTTACAGAGCCAATTTAAACCGGACTCGCACCACCACAGTGACCATCATTAGAGTGCTCAGAAAATACCAGTTGCATACACCACAATAAAAGTAAAATGTATAGTGTTCTTTATCTGGATCAACGCATTAGGGTAAGCGCTGTCTGGTTCATTCAGTGGAGCTCCGTGTAGGACGAAATGGGTTTTACAGAAAATGGGCTTTTTTATTTCAACGGTGTCTTCACGCTCGGGGCTTGCTACAGAGGTCTGCCTGAAAAGAAATTTTGCCATGGCCATTCGCGCTTGTTTAAGACTATAATTGGTAGTCGGCGCCATGGCATTGCAGGAGTGCTGCGATGCACCATGGCGTCGCAGGAGTGCTATCGCAGGAGTGCATAACGGAGTTTACAAATTAGCAGACCACTGAAGCGTACGTGCAATCCTTTCATAAATTATTTGGGTTGCAATCAAGTACCCCAAATGGGGGCCTGTCGTGGGGATCAGGAAAACTTTTGGTTAGTTATTGAGTGAACCGTTTGTCGGCTTTGTTGCTCAGCCGAAGACACAAAGCAAACAGCCTTTTAGACTTGACGAACGGCCTCATGTGAAACTTCTGTTGTCAGGATAACCAATTAATCATTCAAGAAGCCATGACCATATGTCGTCGTATTCACATAGATTTACTATTTTTCACTATTCTTCGTTTCCATCTCATTTAATTGCTGCTGAAAATTATGCCACGTGTTTTGTGGTAACCCCGGCAACCAAAAATGCACTTTTCTGTTTAATGTGTACGCAGTAGGTCTGATTTAACGACAGACGTATGAAAGCCAGCCGCTCCACATTCACTACGTGATAGCTACTTCAATCAACCTAGCGTAGATACAGATAGATATTCAACCGCGACTTGCTCTGTTGATTCAGTGGCCGTTTAATGTATATCGACTTGAGGAAAATTCAATACCAGCCACTGCTGTTGCAGTTTGAGAACTTTTCGCCATCCGCAGTTCGATCCTTTACGCACATAAACCACAACCAGAACTGTGGATGTCATGGTAAGAAGACAGCCCATGATTTCTTTCGTGAGCTCTGTGTCAAGTAGAACATGATCAAATAACTTCAGCAATTTCACCAAACATAGCTTACGTCATTGCCCTGCTTAGAGCTTCTTGAAAAAATCTCTCTCGACATAGTTTGGGCGGCTCGACGACTGGCCTCTTTCTGAGCAATAGCTTGTGGAATGCCGTGAAGACCGAACCTCAAGTCAGAAAGTGACAAAATTGTCGTAGAAGTTTTTATGTGCGACCCGCGTCGTTTAACGATTATGACACTCCGGTGCGTGTGAGCGTGTTTCCACGTTCCTTCCTTCCTCTCTCAATCCTATGTTATTTACTTTTCTGTTTCCCATTTCCCAGGACTGAGTTGCTAACAGCATATTTGTTCTACCGCTTAAGATATCTGCTTTGCGTATGATATTTGTTTCTTGTAGAGTGATTTGTTTATATACCACCGAGTGATTACCATAGACTTGACAGAGGGTATCAGCGGGCACGTGGACGCTGTAACATTCGTGAAAACCAAATGGGTGGTAAAGCTGCCCGCGAAGATGACTAAATGTACAAATGTCCCTTCGTCGAGAACAAATTCAGCGTGGCTCTTCAGCATAGGTGTATTAGCCGTGGAGGCAAGGGGGCGCGAGCCCTCCCACTGTGCAGATTGCAGGGCTGAGCCCCCCAACTTTGACAGTGGTCAATCATGGTTGCCTGCTGGGGAAACCAACAAATAGGGCGAAGTTTTCCGCTGAACCAGTAATCACACAATTTGGTTCTTACGGAAGAATTAAAATGTTACCTCACAAACAACACAGTATATATATATATATATATATATATATATATATATATATATATATATATATATATTCCGGCTGACGACGACTGAGGTAGGTTGCTCCCCCCCCACTCACGGAAGAGTTGGTACGCCACTGCTCTTCACTCTCATTATCCACGTAAATGCACCAAAACCTAAAAACCTTCGCCGTAACCTGTATTTAGTGTTGGGCCACCAATTCGTACTAGAAATTTGCTGCAGAGATTTCTAGATCGCGTTGCACTGATGTACAGAATGCTTCGTAAGGCAATATTTCCGCTAATTTCCCTGGAGAGCTGAATACGACTTTGAAGACAGATGTAGCCTCGCAATATACCCAGGCGATTGTATTGGCGGCCTGCTTTCTTTCAGTAATGTTGAAAACGTTATTACTTTTATAATTGAGGCGCGGCCAGGCGAGAAAGAAAGCGAACGCCATCCCATACAACTGGTATCCCGGCGGCCTATGACATCACTCGCGTATCCTGTGTGTGGAGGTGTTTCGCGCCACCCATACTATGAGCCTAGCAAAGCGCTTGTCATTACCGATCACATTCCATATATATTCAGTTCAAAATCTCGGATCTTCCTAACTGAATGTAATATGATCACGCGGTGACACCATATCGTTCATTCTGTCGTGTGAAAAGCCTAAACGTTACAGGGCTTTAATAGAAATTGTTGTATCGTTGTGAACATCCACCCACTTCTTCAAGTATTGCTTGTGTCAGCACGAGTCTCCGTGGCCACGCACAATAACGCCGTATACGGTGTGATCTTCGAGAGTCTTGCTAGTGCACGCATGACCACGTGCAGATGAAATGTAGCAGACAGGCCTCTTACGGGTACACGTGACTTTCGAGTTGCTAACCATAAAGGCTGAACATGCCTGGTGACAGCTTTCCGCATAAGACCTTGGCATGTTTTATGGATTCACTTAATGAGCCGAATATTTGGAACGCGATGCTCCTTTGAAACAGTTATTGGTTGGTTTATCAATCGGACATTCCCTTTAGAGTCAATGGAATACAATGCACCGAGTCTCGTCTCGACCGCCGAAGAGAGCAGACGTGTTTTTCGGTCGGTCCCCGACCGGTTTTCCTGGAGGAGCACGCGAGCGTCTAGTGTGGCGCCGTACCTTACGGGCGCTTCCATGCTTCCCTTTTTTTTTCCCCAGTTTTTTATTTTGATAGCTTTTGCGCACACCCGTGCGCCGTTTTAATTTTTTCTTCCCTCCCTTGTCCTATTGAGCCATTTTTTGTCTCCAGCCCTGTTCAGGGCTATCAAGATATTGAGGAAATGTAGAGCCCTCTCATCTCCCCTTAGTTCTTTTTTTTTAATCTGTAATGACCTCGCCTAGTACGGCCCATCGCCTCTACCAGTAATGACGGACACCCCTTCTAAGGACGCTCCTGACCAGATCACCCTCTGCGCGAGCCTGCATGCTACCGCAACGAGCCGCCCCAGCTCACCCAAACAATCGCCTGCGGCCCCGATGATGACACGGGCTCGTAAACTGAAGGCTGCTGCCAATCGTCTTCAAAAGCACTCATCTACCAGCACCCCAACTTCTCGGCCCCATGTACGAAGGATCGGGAAACTGTTGTCACCACGCCGGCGTCAGGCACCAAAAATCAAGGCCGCCACCACGAAAAGCGCGAAGCTAACGGCCGCAGCCGAGGAGGCCGCCGCCGCCATTTCCTTAGTACCACAGCCTTCCCAACTCCATCTTGTACCCACACTAAAAGAGGGAAGCAAGGCTGAGCTGCAGGACTACCAAGAATCGGTCGCATCAACACCGGCAGACAGCGAGGAACAGGCCAGTACCGATTCCTCCTCGCCCACATCATCCTCTTCTTGGGAGCACAACACGCCTCCGTCCTCCTCTCCGTCCCTGTCGCCCTCCCCAAAGGGTCTGGCCCTTTTCAGAACCGGAATTTGCGCTGACGGACCAGGCCGCCAACGAGCAACACAACAGGCGTCGTTTGCAGCTCCCCCCAAGCGAGCGCGCGCTCACTCTGCGCCGCCGGCAACCACTTTCTGCCCTTGCCTGCTGGCTGTGCAAGCCTGCCGCGCCGGGCGTCAAGAAGACCTGTTCGGAGAGGGGTGTGCACGTAGTGCTGTCTCTCCCCTTTTTCCAGGCGAAGGAACGCGCATGACCTCTACTGGAAGGGCAACCGAGGCAACATTGGAGTCTCTTGCGCAAGCGGGAGCCTCCCAGACCGCCACAGGAAATCCCACCCTCCTCGAGCCTTCCCCACCTTCTTCCGGTCACGCAACCCGTCCGACCCGTCCTCCAGAGAGAGCGGCCTCTCCGGTGTCCGATGGGGTGGTTTGTTTACCTCCCACCTCCTCGCCACAACAACAGCACTCTCCTCCACTCTCCCGCTCAAAGGAGAGCACGGGCGCGTCGTCTGCTACGGCCGCAGCTCCTCCGAACTCTGCCGCTAGCACCGCGCCACACCCTCCTTCTGCTTTCGGCCCCATGCGCCCACTGACGGTGGACGCCTCTACCGAAGCAGATTATGAAGAGGCCCGACGCAAGCATCAGCAGAAAAACGGATTTCCGTGCCAGGCATCAACAGCTACAAATGCCCCTTCCAGTAGGCAGCCAGCCAGTGCAGCTCCCCCAAGCAAGGGAAAGGGGCCCCGCCAGAAACCAGGTCGCCGCCAGCACCAACTCGATATTATCGAACACCTGGTCGCGAATGAGCCCCGTCGCACCTCTGCCACCATCCTCTACTGCCCCAAGGGCAGGAAGAACAACTTCCTCTCCCTCAGCCGCGACGCAATTGCAGCACAGCTCTCGAAGGTGCCCGGCACGAAGCGTGTGCGCATTAACTTCAGCGGCAACGTTGTTGCGGTTGACACCACACCCGGAGCTGACACCTCCGCTCTCCTGGCAGTGGAAAGCATCGGGAAAGTGGCTGTCAACGCCAAGACCGCCAACAAAGAAACCTGTACCGGCGTACTTCACGGCGTTGACGCGGCTTTTGACGAGGAGGTCCTCAAAAACAACATAGAGAGCTCTGCTCCCATCCTCTCTTGTGCCCGTACCGGACGCAATGTCCTTCTCCGATTTGTGGGTAACGCACCGCCACCTGAGGTGGCGTTATTTAAGCAGACCCGCCCTGTACGTTGTCGTCGTCGCCGCCCTCTCCAGTGCGCTGGCTGTGGCGCTTTCGGACACACTCATGCGACGTGGACCAGCTCCCCACGCTGTTCGCGCTGTGGCGGCGACCACGCCCGCGCCGACTGCGTTGCACCCGGCCCCAAGTGCCTACACTGCGGCGGCCCACATCCCGCCACCGAGCCCCGATGCCCTCGCTGGCAACACGAGAGGAAGGTGCTAGAAATCATGGCCTCTGCGGACCCGCCCCTCTCTCGTCGTGAGGCCGAGAGGAACCTTAAGAGCGAGGGAAAAGCCGTGCCTGCTCGAGCACCGTGCACTGGTATTTCCTCGGTAGTGCAACCGGGCCGGACGTACAGCGCGGTTGTTTCGCCCCCGGCCGCCGAACCCTCGGCCCCCGACTGCGAGGTGCAAAAGGTCATGGTGATTAGTGCCCTGGCCACTGCCGTGCAGGCCCTCATCGGGACAATACCGCAATCCGGCCCTGTGTTCGAGCTGTGCAACGCGGCCCTGGCCGCCCACGCTGCCCTCAATCAACATGGCTAGCGGCAAGGTGTTTCGGCCGCGGATTCTTCAATGGAACGTTCGTTCTCTCCGCTGCCGTCACGCCGAGCTGTCTACCCAACTCCTCCGACGCGAGTACGACGTCTTGCTGCTGCAGGAAACCTACGATCGCGTCGGAACACTCAACCTACCTGGTTTTGTCGGCTATCACAGCACCACGCAGTGCGAACTTGAAGAGTGTAGCGCAGTCCGGTGCAGCACTCCCTCGCATCCTCCCGGCACGTCGCGGGCTTCGGTTTATGTGCGCGCCGACCTCCCTCACGCTGCAGTGGACATCGAGGACATTCTCTGTGACACCATCGAGGCCGTCGCCCTGACTGTGCGCATCGGGAGCACGGACACCAGTGTCGCGAGCGTGTACGTGCGCACATCGAACTACTCGGCACGCTGGGACACCCAATTCGTGTGCCGCCTCGCAGACCGCCTAAATCGCGACGCGGTCATCGGTGGCGACTTTAACTCTCACCACACCTCGGGGGGCAGTGGCGTGACGAACCACCGTGGGCGCGACCTTCTCGATGCCGTGCAAAAGGCCGGACTGCTCGTTATAAACACGGGCAGCTGTACTCTCGCGCGCCGTGGTGTGTCCGACAGTGCCATCGACCTGACTCTCGTGGGTGGTACGTGTAAATATGAGTGGCAACGTGCACCGGACTCTCAGGGCTCCGACCACTACCCCATCGTGGTCACACCCCCCTCAGCTTACATCAGGTACACTCGGACCTACAGTGTTGTGAAGTGGATTCGCTTCAGAGAACTGTGTGCTAGAGTGCCAGTCTCTGCAGACTTCTTCACCGCGCTGGCCGAGTGTCACGACGCAGCTACCACCCACTGCACCGTGCCTGCGGGCACCCCCGCACCAGACATCAGCCTCCTCAACCTTCGCGCCGCGCGTCGCAGGGCGCAGATTGTGGCGGTGCGCTCGCAGAAGGCGGAACATTGGCGTGCCTATAACTGTATTGACGCGGTGTGCCGCAGGCACGCCAGACGCCGTCGCAACCAGAGCTGGGGGAGCCTCTGCTCGTCACTAGATGACCCTCAGAACCACGCCCAAGCCTGGCGCATTTTCGCTGCCGTTCTTCGCACCAGAGAGCCTCGCTGCCCGGTTCTCTGTGTTGCTGTTGCAATGAAGATCGCCACGCAGGAATTGGCTGAGCTGCTGGCAGACAAGTTTGCCCCTCCTGCTTGCCCACAGCCTCCACAGGGACTACCACCTGTGCCTGCACTCAACAGGCCTGAGCTGTTCGCTCCCGAGCGGTACTTTCCCACCGAGGGCATTCTGCTAGAGATCCGCGCATTGTGCACGGAGGAGTTTACTCTCAGCGAGCTGACCGCAGTGCTCAACAACCGCACGAAGCGGTCTGCCCCGGGAGTGGACGGCCTCACCTACCAGGTGCTGCGCAACATTGACCCCTCCACGCGGCCCCGGTTGCTGGAGGCCTACAACGAAGTGTGGCGCACAAGTCAGGTGCCTCCTGGCTGGAAAGAGGCGCTCGTGGTGCCCATCCTGAAGCCACGGAAGCCGGCCACGGAGCTTTCATCCTACCGGCCAGTGTCACTTACCTCGGCCGCAGGGAAAGTCATGGAAGCCATGGCATTGCGACGCCTTCGCTGGATTGCCACCGCAACCAACGCATTCCCTCCCGAACAGAGCGGATTTCGCCCAAGGCGCTGTACGTTCGACTCACTGGCCGACGTGATCGCCACCCTCGAGGAGGCCAAGTACCGCGGCGATTACGGCATCCTCGTGCTGCTCGACGTGAGAAGTGCGTTTGACTGTTTGCCCACGCATCGATTTTGGACGCTCTTCGTGACCTCGGTGTGTGCGGGCGGATGTTTGACTACCTGGAGAGCTTCTTGGGCGACCGCACTCTTCGCGTTCGTGTTGGCTCCACAATCAGCGGTCCCCACTCCGTCACCGCAGGCGTACCGCAGGGCAGCATATTGAGCCCTTTTCTGTTCAATCTGGCTCTTGCCAAGCTGCCCGACTACATCCCGTGCAACACGGCGTGTGAAGTGCATGTGGCGATTTACGCCAATGACATTGCGCTGTTTGCCTGCGGCCCCGGTCGCCACCGGGCAGCCCTTCTCGAGTCCCTCCAGGTGGCCATCGACGCGGTTGACGCATTCCTGAACGGGGTTGGACTGGCGCTCGCCGCCTCCAAGACGGAGGCACTGCTCGTCCACCCGCGAGCGTCGACACGCCGCTCCACGCCTCGGCTCTCACTCCGGGGCCTCCCCATCGAGTGGAGCACGAAGGTGCGCTACTTGGGGGTGACCATAGACCACCGGCTCAGCTGGCGACCGGCCGTCAACGATCTGCGGACGAGCAACCGCAAGGTACTCGGCGCCGCACGCAGTCTCCTCGCGCGAGGTCACGGCTGCACCCCTGCCCTTGCCCTGCGAGTCTACAACGCAGTCGCATCGGCACGCGTGATCTACACTGCAGCAGTGGCTTCGTTGAGTGCTTGCCAGCTAGCTGCCTTGGACGCGGACCATCGCAACGCCGTGCGGGAGTACTACGGACTCCCCCAAACCTCCCAGGTGGGCCCCACGCTCGCCGAAGCGGGGGAAACTCCCATCTCCCTGCGGGTGACCCAGCGGACACTAAATCATGTACTGCGGCTGAAAACCACAAGGCAGGGGCAGCTCCTTGTGAACAGGCTATATGCTCTGCCTCACTCATCCATGGGGCAGCGGGCGAGTGAGCTCTTGACGGTTGTGCCAGACATGCAGTACCCCAGCTGGCTGGCTATCCCACCCTACCGCCACACCCCTCTGGTGATCACCAAGACCATTGGCGGCATCAAAGCGAAGGCGCGCACCCCGCTCGCAGCGATGCAGCAGGAGTGCTCCGCCCTCCTTCACGAACAGCTGAACGGCCGGCTGCTTGTTTACGTCGACGGGTCAGTGCTTCGCGACGGCTCCGCGGCCGCCGCCTGCGTTGTGCCATCAGTCGGCGCGGTTCTCAAGTGCCGCCTCCCCTCCCTCGCCTCCTCCACTGTGGCGGAACTCGCCGCTATAAATTTGGCAGCCGATTTCCTGAGTGAGCGGGCACCCATGAGCGCTGCAGCCATCATCTGCGACTCCCGGGCGGCCTTGGCCGCGATCTCGCGCGAGGAAGACGGCAGCCTCCTTGCGCAGAGAGTTGCCCGGAAGCTACACGCCGTGCAGCAAACGGGCTGCGACCTTTCGCTGCACTGGGTGCCTTCGCACATCGGAATACCCGGCAACGAGGCGGCCGACTGTGCCGCGAGGGATGCGCACGACCCCGACACCGGCGTCACCAACTTCGTGTGCTCCGCGGACGCCGGCCGTCTCCTCACCGCCCGCTACGTGCGCGAGCGTCATCCCGACCCTCGCGTAGCAGCTGGAAAGCCGCCGCGGCGGCTCCCTCTCAAGGGACTCCCAAGACGAGACCGCGGTTTCCTTCTCCGTCTCCGCACCGGAGACAACTACACCGCCGAGCGAAAACATCGGCACTCCGGGCGTGGCAGTCCATACTGCATGGACTGCGGCGACCTGGAGACTCTGGACCACCTTTTGCTTCATTGCCCGGCTGGTGACGCGAGCAGACAGGTGATGCTCGCAACGTACGGAGCTCTCGGCCTGCCTCGGACAACAACTGAGCACCTCTTGTTCCCGAACAGTGGCCGCGCGCATATCAAGCGTGCCCTTTCAGCGCTGCTCGACTTTGTAGACGGAAGCGGACTGCGTGAGCGAATTTAGAGAATTCGCGCCCCGTGATTTTGGTAGACGATCTGTGCGCCCCCCCCCTTCCTTTGCTCGCTCTCTCCTTTCTCTTTCCTCTCTTCGCTCAAGTCTATTATCCCCCATTCCCCTTCCCATGTGAACCACTGCTGAGGTGTCGCACTTAGCTGCAGACAGTTGCGGGGTTCACTTTTCTTTTCTTTTCCAATTTTAAGAACCACTTCCCCCCCCCCCCAATGCACCATTTAATGTGTACATGCTCATAGCTTAGTGAGAATTCTGAAAATTTTCGAAAAGGGTTTCAGCTATGGTAAAAAAAGAAAAGTGAACGAAGTAATAAAAAAAACTCACAAATTATTATTACGTAACTGTGAATCTTCTTTTTTCAAATGCTCATACTTTTCTGTTCACTTGCTCATACCTAGTGTTGTCGATGTTAGCGCAGAAAGATCGTGCGATATGCCCATGTCTGCCGTACAGTTATACGCTTACTGTGAATCGCATCGGACATTATCTGGTAGTTTCTTGTGCTCTACTTACATATGTGCCACAAGTCAATTTTTTCCCATCGCAATGACTAACATGTTTTATGACGTCCTTCGCAAAGCGTCTGATAATATGCAAGCGAGAAATACGCTAATTAGCTCGCATGTTTACACATGACCTTCCTGGGAGTCATTTGCTCTTGTAAATAGACTACTATAATAAAACTAATGTTCCAACCTGTTTCGGGCAAACTTTCGACATTTAGCAAGTAATCAGAAGTTTGGTTTTGTTTTTTTCAAATTCCTTTGCCCATATTAGACAATTTGAACCTAGCAGCGACGACGTGCCTTACTGTTACTTTGACTCGAAAACTGCAACTCTGCGACTTTGCAAAGAAGTTAGATCCAAATATTTCGCTTTTGCAAGGTAACTAAGGTCAGAATATTTTTTTTCTGAAGAAAAAAAAGCTTTAGAAGAGACAACTACTACTCCACCTCTTAGTTGTCGCTTCATACAAAGTATAAAACTATATTTCTCAGAATTCACGCGAGCAACGCGCCGTCCAATGAATTACAATATGAAGCAAAGATAAAAGCAGATTTTCGCAACTTTGAGAGAGTCGTTCAAAGAAGGGCCCATGCAGCAAATGCGAATCCACCCCTCTACGCACGCTACACACGCTACTACTACAACTTATTACTACTACAAAAAAACAAACCACATCCTAGGCGCTTCGCCCCTAGAAGGCACTTTCTGTGGACTTCACCCGCTTGCTGTGGGTCTTTCCAGGCCTAGAGAAAGCATGCCTTCGCCATCACACAGCAAACGGTCACCGACCTGGTCATCCTCCAGACTCACAAGGGTGGATACGGGACTAATCCATAAATCAATGATAGATTTCATGTGTGATTTCAATTCATCTGTTTACGTCTAAAACGTCTCTCGTGAGCTCATGTGCATATAATGTATGCGAAAGGCCTGTATTTTTAACAATGATAGAAAAAAGAGCCATAATAACGAACCCCATACCCTCGCAAGCGTGCTTTGCCTTATAGCTATGGTAACTGTGGCAGTACGCGCTTTACAGGGGTACGTTGAAACGCCATTGCGATTTGACCACGCACCTCAAGGTTTACACACGAACACTTTCCCTTGACACTGGTCTAATATCCACCTGAAATGGTTCCAAAATAAAATTCCAGCCCCTGCACACACTGAACTCTAACGCCTAGGTTAAGGCAGGTGAGCGTGTTTTTTTGGTTTGCGCTGAGTGGAATCCAGAAGGACTGCAAGATACACATAATGCCATCATGGTTTTGCAACACTAAACGACGACGACGACAACAACAACAACAACATAATAATACTAATAATAATAATAATAATAATAATAATAATAATAATAATAATAATAATAATAATAATAATAATAATAATAATAATAATAATAATAATAATAATAATAATAATAATAATAATAATAATAATATATTATTATATTATTATTATTATTATTATTATTATTATTATTATTATTATTATTATTATTATTATTATTATTATTATTATTATTATTATTATTGGTGATTAGCCTTGCTTCGTAAGATGTTGAATCACACAAATCAATTTGTACACGATCAAAAAAGTGGTGGAATTTTTGCAAGCTTTGTGAACTTGACAATGTCCAATACATTGGACATCGGGTCGCAATGACCACAAAGACGTGACTGTACGCCCATGCGCGTTTTTGGCACTCTAGTAAGAGTAATAGATTTTTTTCTTGCAGCAGTTCACTCACTACTGCATCTAAATTTTACGTGTTTTAGTAGGTAATAGGCCCCATGCGCGTAATATCAAGGCTGAGAAAAATTGGCGTGACCTTAACGTTGGCCTATAGGAGTTCAACACAATACCAATATGCTGTCCCGACTAAATTTTCTTCTATTAGTAGTGTGACCTAATCAATTTATTCCAGGAGTAAATATGTGGGCAGAATGTTTTGAATTTGGTGTGCACCTTCCACGTAGCCTTAAAGGAATACGGGCCGTAACGTGTGTAGCCCACTACACCGTAACGTGAGTAGTGGGTGGCAGGCGTTAGAGAAGGAGGTAATCATAATCTCCTGTTTTGACAGCCAATGGCAATGTACGCTTGTACCACACAATATAACCTTGATATTACATGTCGTATTGGGAAGCCTGTAAGCAGGATGAGTGTGTTGGTAAAGCATGATGGTTGTTTTCACTGCAATTCTAAGCAGATAAAGTTCTTTTCATGATTTATACAAGCAGGCGCTGTGTGGTTATCATATAATATAAAAAGACGGTTACATGTGAATTATAACATTCATGACATACTGATCAAAATATAATATTCATATTATGATAGAGTCATTTATGCTCGGCATACAGTCATGTCATGCAATGCCAATTTTCGCATAGATCCCATTATCTCAATGCAAACGAGAGCGAGAAGTTGGGGGCGGCTAGACACAGAGACATCATAGACAGACAGACAGACAGACAGACAGACAGACAGACAGACAGACAGACAGACAAATAGATAGATAGATAGATAGATAGATAGATAGATAGATAGATAGATGATGGATCGATAGATAGACAGACAGACAGACAGACAGACAGACAGACAGACAGACAGACAGACAGACAGACAGACAGATAGATAGATAGATAGATAGATAGATAGATAGATAGATAGATAGATAGATAGATAGATAGATAGATAGATAGATAGATAGATAGATACGGTTAAACTCGCCAAAGTTCGCTAAGAAATGCTTCACATTTGAGGTACGTGTCGATTTTCACCAAAAAGCCGTTTTCAAAGTTTGAAAAATCCATCACACTAAATTCACTCGGGCCTTATGAGGATATGCACGGAGTGAATGATAATGAAGGAACTTGCTTAGTCTGTCTGTCTGTCTGTCTGTCTGTCTGTCTGTCTGTCTGTCTGTCTGTCTGTCTGTCTGTCTGTCTGTCTGTCTGTCTGTACATCGGTCCACCTCTCTGTCTGTCCATATCCTATCGCACTAAAGCATGTGCCTCTTACCCATCTGAATGGAGCGACCGTTGATGCGCCATTTAGTGAGTAATTCGAGTACTAGGAGTGGCTATGCTAGAAAACAAAAAACAGGCTTACGCCTTAAATAGCTTTGCCAATAAAAAGGATTACAAGGCGAAATTGTAGACTGTTTCTTCATGTCAAGCCTAAAAAAATTTCCTTCAGAAATAGTGGTATAACCTACAATTGTGACAGAAACATTCATTGCGTCTTCAATACTGGTAAACAAATGTTGCAAAATTATTACCGATTTTTTATTTGTATGCACATTTCGTAGATTATGACAGGCGTCATTATTTACGACTTGCCGGTTGTGTCGCAATAGTATGTGAAATCAGATCGTATTCAATATTTTCTGAATAACCATCTTGAGTGTGTAATTTAAAGTACACCGCTACTCATGCATGTTGGACAGCTGATTAGACGCAGAAAGATACATTGGGTAGGTTTGCATGGGGGAATCATAGCATAGTAAAGTAGGCAACACTCTAGACCGGGTGGTAAACCTTCGACCCCCCTGGGGCTCTTTAACAAGCACCTAAATTTAAGTACACGAATATTTTTACATTTTACTTGCTGTTAAAGGTGGCTGCCGTGGGTCGGACTTCAACTGCAACTGTTAGGACGGGCTGCGTGAAGTCATATCTGCAGGGCCACTCAGGAAGTCCATAGCGGCTAAACCACTATAACAAAGTGAAAGAGTGCTATACGGTAAGCAGGCACCAGGACAATTACAATACCTCCATCAGAAGAAAAGTTCACTCAAAGGGCCATGCTCAACAAGATAATAATATTTCAAGTATCATTTAATGGCTTCATCATTTCGAACTGCATCTCGCATCTGCTTTCGTAGGACAATTGCTCAATCAAATTGATTTACCAAATACAGAGTGACAGGTTCAATTCTACACCACGCTGAAGACAAGTTCTCATAAAACTCTGACGCTCATGAACTCTAGGGTGACCGCAGGAGAGATGTGTACTCACTTTAAAAATAAAACATTCAAATGTTTAAAAATTCCAGACAACTACTGCATGACATGAAGACACGCTACGAGAGACGACCATGTATGAATAGAGCTCCACTCTTGCGCTGAATGCCTCTGCAAAGAGGTGACTTTCGAGTGGCCGGGGGCTCGAGGGCGTTGGACATGAAATCACTTCTTTGTCAGGTCCGCCTGACGCGAGAGCACAACTCCTCATTCAGGTGTGTTGAAAGCGCCATAGGCAGATTTCTTCACGAGTGTTTGGCAAAACGTCCAGCATTCCCGCTTAGTAATTGCCGTGAACAGGCCTGATAACCCCACCACGCTAGAGCCGGCACAAAAGAGGCGCCTCCGGTGGCGCACTCCTCAACCGCGGCAGAAGGGTTCGGCCCGCGTCAGGTGTACGATAAGCGGGAATGTAGGGGCCACTCGTTTATGCACCGCGAATGCGCGCCTTCTGCATTTGAGGGCTTCGTGTGCTGAAACCTCAATCCCAGGACGACGGGCACTCTTCTGCTATTAATCTCAATATTTGGTTCGCTTATGTAAGGGCACGACTTTCAGGAATAAGAGCTGCACACGATGACATATTAGAGACCGACAGCTGCCTAGAGCATGGAATGAGATGACTGCACAGAGTGAAAGATTGTCTCTCACAGTGACAAGAACTAACTCTGCTTTTCTTGTGAAAAATGAAGTTATATTTCTATTTCTAGGTTTAAAACTGCGAAAATAGCCTGTAGCAGCGCCTGGTCGTAGAAAATTTAATGATCCATTGTGAACTGTCCTGGACCGTAAACTAATGTACGTGGTCAACCATTTTACTGTGAGTATAGAAACATAGTTTGCTTCATTAGAGTAAAATATATTAATACATAATAAACACCAGAACTGCACGGAAGGCGCAGCACAGTCAAAGCGAAAGCCAGTGGAGCTGCTTTTCAGAGTCTGCTAAACACTCATCGAGTGAGCTTGCTCCATGCACACTTGCTCAATACCCACTACGGCATTGCGAATAAAAATTTTAGCGTAGTAGGCCAGAACTTGCTGTGTTATATGTATCAATTTTTTTGAGAAGCGTGGTATCGGCTCAATACTTGCAAGAAATTGTGTGACAATTGTTAGGTAGTGTCTGACGATGGTGAGGAATTATGCCTCAAGTGGGTATGCGCCACAGCTATTAGCTGAAAAAAAGCATTTTACGACCCACTCGTTATGCTATTCGCGTTGCACAATGACTGTTTGTTCGTTCACTGTTGCAAAAAGTTTTATAGGTCGTATTAACGCGATTGTTTTCCGGACATCAAGACTGCCTAAGGCAAGTTTGCAAAGAAGTCTCAAGCACCGGCGTGGCTCAGTGGAAGAATACTGGGCTGGCACCAAGCGCTCCCGGGTTCGTGCCCCTCTGTGTAATTGGTGCTATGTTTTTTTCTAGTTTCGCGCGATGTGTTTACGGACACCACCAGCGGAGGCGGACAACCGCGTGTGACCCAAGTCGTCATCTCATAACGGCTTCGGCTGTAAAATTTACATGTAAGCTTGTGGTAGTAGTACGTATTAAAATGGTGCTGCCTTCGTATGAAGTGATAATTTCATGCTATGTCAGCACACCCTGAGCAACTTTTCCGCGTGCTCCTGAAACCATGTACGAAGTTTTCAGGTCACGAACATTTTGGAGCGACATGTTTTAAAGACGATAGTCTTTCTTTGGGACCTTCGACGTAAAAATTTTAGATGCGGAGCATCTTATACTCGCGCCTTGTAGTGCGCCGTCCGCGTCGTCCGCGCCGTCCACACCGCTTCTCGAACATTCGACAGCTGACGCGCGCGCATGCGCCGTCGCGCCGTCGCCCACTCTTCCACCATCTGTGCATCCCTTCCTCCTCTACACACCGCGCGCGCTTCACTCCTCCACCATCTGTGCACCCTTCCTCCTCTACACACCGCGTTCGACATCTACAATTCTCCTGATTCTCCAGTGGACGCGCATGTGGCGTCGCGCTTCGAGAACATTCAACAGCTGACAGTGCATGCGCCGTCGTGCTGTATATATACTCAAGGTCGGCGCTCGCTAACTCAGTTGCCGCTCGTCGGTTGGTTTGTACGGCGCGTCGACGTCCAAGGTCGCGGTGAAATGAATTCCAACGAATCCACAAACACAATGATCGACGTCCCTTAAACCAGCGCCGCCCTTTCGCATACGTGTGTACGTGTTCACTCAACACCCCCTCCTACAACCACGTTAACCAATTTAGCCATCGACCCAAGTAAGTCGCAATTTAAACACCCCATTTCACAACCACGTTAACCAATTTAGCCATCGACCCAAGTAAGTCGCACTTTAACACCCCGTTAACCAATTATATGGTCCGCATCCTCCTCAGTGTTCCCCCGAGGGAAGCTGCGGGCAATTTTTGTCTGCCTGCCTGTCTGTAAATTTGTCTGTTTGTCCGCACCTAACGGTACCCTTGAAGGCACCAAAGTTGCCAAACGATACTCCAAACGGCCGACTCCATCCGCAGCGCCCACAAATATTCCTGAAGGTCCAGCAATCATACTTGTGCAATTTTCAATTAAAAAACAGTTATTGCGCATACCTGAGGCAGCATAAAAAAATTCAATATTCTATATGTGTGTCTCTTACTAGAAAAGCCATACATAAGTAATTGTAAGTACCGTAGCGTTTATCACGTTGCGCTGACCAGGCAACGCTTGCACGAAAACGCAAGTGTTTCCTACGTTTTGCTAAGATGACACGGTGGTGGCACCTAACTGTCGCCTTGTAATTCTACACCTTATCACTTCCGAGATGGACGCGCAGGGCGCACGCGTGCTTTGTTTTTCAAGATAACTGCCAGGTAGTGCTCATGTCTCACGTGTGACGTGATGTCTTACGTGTGACGTGACTTTATGCACTCGTTCGCCTCCGCTGCACGCTCGGGGCACTCTAAAGCAGCACCTCCAATATACCATTCACCAATTGTCTTGCGCAGAACATCAAATAAACGTTTTGTTCACTCTCTCCAGACGCAAGTCCATCGTCTTTCTACGACATTTGCAGTGTAACATGTAGATATGGGGTTAAGGTTTTTTTACCTACAGTTTGTCACTGAAATGACGTGAACTGCTTGTCAGGAAAGCTAAGCATATGTGCCGTGACGTTCTCTGTGACTTGGCTTGGCTCGTGCGTTGAGAGAGTAACGACCACGGGACAAGTCACCCACAACACAAGCGCAACAACGTTGTGCGCAGCCGCACACAATGTAGTACAAATAAAGAAAAGCTGTGTAAAGCCACATCGTCTAATTGTATAGGATTGGCATTTTCAGAAATAGCTGTAAAGCTTTGAATAAACATGGTGAAGCAAAGCCACAGGAACTCCTGCGAAAGAAACACATGACAGCACGCACAAGTCGCCAGAGTAGCTTACGGCAACTCTCAGTGCGTCTGGACGGAAGGGCCCATCTGTGTTCAGAGCCTTTCAGATAGAAAAATACTGCTTGATTGATTGATATTGTTACTGCATATGTGATTTGGGTATGAGCCTCTGGGTAGTGGGGAATAGGCAGATTAAAGAAGAGGACGTTCGGCTAGAGAGATAGGCCTCCGGTTCACGACCACTTCAAGCCTCCCAGTACGCCACAGCATAATAAACCCATTTATAAACGTAACAGAGTGGCGGAGGTGCTGGGTAAAGCACGTCGACGAAACACGGAGTCACAGCTGCCTGAACTTCGCCGTAGCCGTCGTCTTGCTGGTCTGCCAACACAACCGTCATGGCCGAGAGCGAAGGTCATGGCTTCTCAACCACGCAAAGGTCAGTACCGGCTGCACCTCGATATCGCCATATGGAACCCCGCCCGTTCACGGGAAGAGCAGGGGAAGATGTGGATGCGTGGCTGACACACTACAAAAGGGTGAGCCGGTACACCGGCTGGAATCCCACCAAACAACTGGGGACTGTCGCGCTGTTTCTCACGGAAACCACCTTGATGTGGTACGAAAACCACGAAGATTCATTACCAACGTGGAATTGTTTCGCCGAAGAACTCAAAAAGTCCTTCGGCGACTCTGATGCGAAAAAGAAAAGCGCGGAGCGCACTTTGGCTCAAAGAGCCAGACACCTGGAGAAACGTGTACCACCTACATAGAGGAGGTTCTGATGCTCTGCAAGATCATAGACCAGCATATGTCTGAAGAGGACATGGTCGGACCATTTCTGAAAGTTATGGCAGAAGACGTCTACAATTTCTTGATAGGCACGGAAGACCTCACTTCCGTCTCCACCGTCCAATGTCACGACCGTACTTTTGAGAAGCTGAAGACCCGTCGTATTGCCCCGAAATTTGGTAGGCTGCCAAATGTAACAACCGTCGCCAGTGAAGACGTAAGCCCTCCTGCCGACCTTGCCGCTACTATCAGGGCAATAGTGCGCGAAGAGCTACAGCGACAAGACACACTGGTCGACGGCACCATTCATCATCCGCGTACCTGTTCATCCTATTACCCGGCGCCGTTCAATCCTCTGCCACCATAGGTTTGTGTGATGGACTTTAGCGAAGCTAGAACTGCTTGGCCACGCCGAGACTCATTCGCGCCTGACCAGCGGTATGACCGACGCCTTCGTACCGGCCCCGCTCTACAGAGGCGGGCGGTTCCCGTTCAGCAAACTGCTCCACTCCGTTCGGGTAGGCGACCTTTAACAGGTGAGCGCTCTCAGCAATGGTTCGGCGAACGACCCCTACCCGTCTGCTACAACTGTGGCGTCAAAGGGCACATTTCCAGGTACTGCAACTACCGGCAGCCGCCTAGGTACGACCGCTCACCAAGATCCCACCTGTCCGCACGAGCACCAACATTCCCTGGAAGCGCATCTCACGAGATAAGGCCACTGCGAAACCGTTCTCCGGCCTGTGACCGCAGTCTGACACCCCCGCCAGCCCATTGTCCCAATCGGTCGCCGTCTCCTAGGCGCCGCTACCCTTCGCCGCCTCCGGAAAACTAGTCGGCGCAACCGTTGGAGGTGAGGTCACTGGACAGTCTTCGATTTCCACAGAAATGCCTCCTTTATTTTGCATGTTTAAAAATAACGTTCGTGTGCTAATTGACGGTGTCTCAACAATGGCCTTAGTGGTTACAGGTGCAACCATATCAGTGATAAGTCTAGCATTCAAATCCCTTCTTGGACGAAAGGTTATGCTCCGTTGGGACCGTGCTGATACATTTCGTGGAGTGAGCGGAGATGTCTTACAACCTGTTGGTGTTTGCACAGTGACTGTTAGTTAGGCGAGATGTTAAAGAAGAATGTGATTCAGAAATCATGCAGTCCATGGGCCGCTCCCGTAATATTAGTCAAGAAGAAAGATGGAAAATGGCGGTTTTGCGTTGGCTACCGCCGTCTCAAAGCCATCACAAAGGAGGACGTGTACCCACTGCCACGTATTGATGATGCTATAGACTGTCTTTCATCAGCCTCCTACTTTTCGTCTGTTGATTTGAGGTCAGGGTATTGGCAAATTCCAATGCACAAGGAAGACAAAGAGAAAACGGCATTTGTTACACCAGATGGACTTTTTGAATTCAATGTGATGCCATTCGGACTATGCAATGCGCCTGCAACTTTTGAGCGCTTCATGGGCAACATTCTGCGTGGTTTGAAGTGGGAAGTATGCATGTGTTATCTGGACGATGTTGTGATTTTTGGGCGCACTTTCTGTGAGCACAACACAGGCCTCGGCCTCGTGCTGAACTGCCTAAGCAAAGCACGCTTAGTGCTCAGCTCAAAGAAATGTCGTTTCGGAGAACGCCAAACACTCGTTCTTGGACACTTGGTGAACAAAGAAGGCTACGGCCAGATCCCGCAAAAACAGCTGCAGTGTAGGCGTTCAAGCAACCTCGTTCAGCGAAAGAACTACGCAGCTTTTTGGGCCTCTGCTCATATTTCCGTCGATTCATCCCTGGATTTGCCAATATCACGCACCCACTCACGTGCCTGCTTGAGAAAGGTGCGCAATTTGACTGGACTCTGGAATGTGCGTCCGTTTTTCCGAGTTGAAGTTCCTTTTGACATCCCATCCGATCCTTCGACACTTCAATCCTCTGGCTCCCACAGCGCTTCACACGGTGGCTAGTGGTGTCGGTGTTGGGGCCGTGCTGGTTCAACGATTGGATACCAAAGAACATGTCGTTGCGTATGCAAGTCGCTCGCTAAGCAAGTCCGAGCGTAAAAACACCGTCACAGAGCAAAAATGCCTCGCAGTAGTCTTCGCAGTACAGCCCTTACGGTCCTATCTGTACGGACGCCCCTTTACCATCATGACAAATCATCATTCGCGTGACCCATCTGCGTGACCAATCTGCGTGCCCCATCTGGTCGACTGGTGTGTTGGGCACTCCGTCTGCAGGAATACGACTTTACGGTTTCTTATAAAAGTGGTGGTCGTCACGCTGATGCAGATTGTCTTTCGCGACTACCACTCCCATCGACGGACTGCTACGTGGGCAGCTTGGACACCTACATCGCGCCATTGGACCAGCCATTTCCTGATACGAATGCCTTTAGGATTGAGCAGCAAAGGGACCGCATCATACAGGAGCTCCTTTCTACCGAGTCAAGACCATCGGCGACTCACTTCTGCATGCGCGACGGGCTTGTGTACAAAAAGAACTATGCTACGACCGGCTTACGATATCTTCTAGTAGTTCTGAAGAGCCTTCGCGTTTCCGTCTTGCAGGCCATGCATGATGACGCAACGTCCGGCCATCTAGGCACAGCAAAAACTCTTTGCCGGCTTCAAGAAAGATTTTACTGGCCAAAAATGCGCCAGACGACGGAACAGTACGTCTCTAGTTGCAACGAGTGCCAAAGCTGCAAGCGCCCTGCCAGTGCTCCTCCAGGGCTACTACATCCTATCCCACCTCCTAGAACTCCATTCGAGAAAGTTGGGACTGACCTTCTAGGTCCCCTTCCGAGGTCTTCTAGTGGTAATCGCTGGATAGTCGTATGTACCGACCACTTAACACGGTACTGCGAGACAGCTGCTATACCATCGGCAACTGCAGCTGACGTGTGTTTATTTATGCTGCGTTTTGTGGTTCTACGACATGGACCTCCTAAAATTGTTATCAGTGATCGTGGGCGAAAATTCACTGCAGACGTGGTGGAAGATATGCTTCGCCTATGCGCTTCAAGCTTTCGGCACTCTACGCCATATCATCCCCAAACAAATTGCCTGATGGAACGAACTAACAGGACTCTCACGAGCATGCTTTCTATGTACGTCGCAGCAGATCACAAGAACTGGGATGGCGTACTACCTTTCATCACTTACGCATTTAACACCGCACAGCATGAGACTACCGGCTACAATCCGTTCTTTCTTCTGTATGCTCGGCTACCTCGTCATACCCTAGATAGCGTCTTCCCGTTTTTGGACCACCATGATTCAGGTATATTCGAGATCGTCTGCCGAGCAGAGAAGCCCGACGTCTTGCTGACCTGTGCACCCTCGCTTCGCAAGATCGCTCGAAGACACGTTTTGATCGTCGACGTCACCATGTGACGTATATTTCGCGGAGAACTCGTGTTGCTGTGGACGCCAAATAGGAAACGTGGGTTGTGTGAAAAACTGCTTGCACACTATGCGGGACCTTATTTTGTTCTAGAACGTATAAGCGATTCAACTTACCGCGTAGCACGTCTTCATTCAAATGGCCGACGGTCTGCAAAGACTGAACTTGTCCATATAGCACGTTTGAAGCGCTATATTCCCAGAGAGACTCTTTAACTCGCCCGGTGGGTTTCGTCTGCGTGGAGGGAAATGTTACTGCATATGTGATTTGGGTATGAGCCTCTGGGTAGGGGGGATAGGAAGATTAGAGAAGAGGACGTTCGGCTAGCGGGATAGGCCTCTGGTGCACGACCCCTTCAAGCCTCCCAGTACGCCACAGCTTAATAAACCTTTTATAAACGTAACAATATGTGGGGTTTAACGTCCCCAAACCACCATATGATTATGAGAGACGCCGTAGCGGAGGGCTCCGGAAATTTTGACCACCTGGGGTTCTTTAACGTCCACCCAAATCTGAGCACACTGGCCTACAACATTCCCGCCCCCATCGGAGATGCAGCCGCTGTAGCCACAATTCGAACCCGCGACCTGCGGGTCAGCAGCCGAGTACCTTAGCCACTAGACCACCGCGGCGGGGCAGAGAAAACTGCTTATAAAATAAACTTGTGATTTTAGAGTTAGCTACTGCAGCTACCATCATAATGAAGGGTCCGCTTTCTGTCACGCTGAAAAAAAAATTGGGTCGGAAAAATCTGCTTGTCGGTCCCATTAAAGTATTTGAGACTGTTTCTTATAGCATTAAGGAAAACACCGTAAAAGTTGGCAGAAAACTTAGTAAAAGCGCAAGCCATGCGTAATGTGGGTAGTCAAAGACAGATTTGGGCATGCCAACGTTTTATAAACAGCTAATATTGAATACCATGTTCGAATATGCGCTTTATTGTGTCGTTCAACGACTATTCCGTGTGGCTGCAAGGGCTGTTGATTCATGTAGACAGCGCAATACTGGACTGGATTTCACTGGCTAGAGCAACGACACCAACACACGAATAAACAGAGCCCTGAAAAACCTATGTAGAGAAGCTTCCATAACAAACACTGTAGTTGTATTCTTATTCTGCATGGGAACTAAATTGAGCTGATGAGAATTATTCAGTTTGCCGCAGTAGCACAGAACACAAAGCAACAATGACGTTTTTTTTAAGTTATTCGGGTCGGGGTGGGGGGGAATAAA